>CM076579.1:1424618013-1425218013 GCA_034641835.2 Pinus albicaulis | reverse complement strand
GCACAGACAATCTGGTTTCCACTGAGGTAATAGAAAAGTTGAAGTTGGAGACAAGGGAGCATCCAACTCCCTACAGGGTGTCCTGGCTGCATAAAGGGCACCAGCTGGTTGTGAAAGAACAGTGTGAGATAGAGCTGCAAATGGGAAAATACAAAGATAAAGTTTTGTGTGATGTAATGCCCATGGATGTGTGTCATATACTGCTAGGTAGACCTTGGCAATTTGACAGAGCAGCAGTGCATGATGGCAAGAAGAACACTTACAAGTTCTTCAAGGATGGGGTACATCATACATTGATACCCATGGAAGAAGGAGAGCCATCCAGCAGAGTGATTGATCCAAATACCTTGTTGCTGAGCGGAAAGGAATATCTGCAGCAGATAGAAGAAGAAGAGGTAAGTTTTGCTTTAGTTTGCAAACCTAAAGTAGTTCTTACTTCTACAAAGATTTTTGATTTGCCAGTAGAAATCCAAGAGGTGTTAGAGGATTATTGTGACATTATTGTGGATGATTTACCTGATGAGCTGCCACCTGTGAGAAAGATCAGTCATCAGATAGATTTTATCCCTGGTTCAAATCTGTCAAATAAGGCAGCCTACAGAATGACTCCCAAGGAAAATGAGGAAATCAGGAGACAAGTACAAGAATTGGTGGACAAGGGACTGATTAGAGAAAGTTTGATTCCATGTGCAGTGCCAGCAGTATTGAGCCCAAAGAAGGATGGGGGCTGGAGAATGTGTACTGATTCCAAAGCAATTAATAAAATAACAATCAGGTACAGATTCCCTTTGCCCAGAATTGAGGATTTAATGGATTGTTTGAGTGGTGCTAAATATTTCTCAAAGATAGATTTAAAGAGTGGATACCATCAGATTAGAATAAGAGAGGGTGATGAGTGGAAAACTGCTTTTAAAACAAATGAAGGACTGTATGAATGGATGGTAATGCCTTTTGGGTTGTCAAATGCACCTAGCACTTTCATGAGACTTATGAATGAAGTATTGAAAGAATTCATTGGTAAATTTGTGATAGTGTATCTGGATGATATATTAGTTTTCAACAGAACTAAAGAAGAACATTTAAGGCATCTTAATCATGTCTTGAAGAAGCTGCACCAAGAGAAACTGCTGATAAATTTGAAGAAATGCTCATTCATGAAGGAGGAGTTGGTGTATTTGGGTTTTTTTGTTTCTGCAGAAGGATTGAAGATGGACCCAGAAAAGGTTAAGGCAATTGTGGAGTGGCCTTCACCCAGGAATGTTTTTGAGGTAAGAAGTTTCCATGGACTTGCCAGTTTTTACAGGAAGTTTATAAGAAGCTTCAGTAAGATTAATGCACCCATCATTGAGACAATAAAGAAGAGCAAACAACCATTTAAGTGGACTGCTGAAGCAGAAAGAAACTTTAAAGTTTTGAAGCAAAAGATAACGGAGAAGCATGTTTTGATTCTTCCTGTTTTTACTAAACCATTTCAAGTAAAGTGTGATGCCAGTGGAGAAGCCATTGGAGCTGTGATGAGTCAGGATGATAGGCCTGTAACCTATTACAGTGAAAAGCTAAATGACACCAGAATAAAGTATTCCTCTTATCAGAAGGAGTTCTATGCAATTGTTCAGGCATTGAAAAAGTGGAGACATTATTTGATGTCCAGGGAATTTGTATTATATTCTGACAATCATGCTTTGCAGTATATTGTACAACAGCCCAAGTTGAAGCATAAGCATGCCAAATGGGTTGAGTATCTCCAAGGTTTTAATTTTGTTTTGAAACATATAAGTGGCCAAGACAATAAAGTAGCTGATGCTTTGAGTAGCAGACACATGCTTGTTCAAGAAACAAATTTTGAAGTTGTAGGGTTTGATTTTCTCAAAGAATTGTATAAAACAGATCCAAAATTTAAGGAAGCATTTGAGGCATGTAGTAACCTTGTTTTAACCGATATAGGCAAGTGGATGGATTATTTTCTACAGGAGGACTTGTTATTCAAAAGAAGCCAACTGTGTGTACTAAGATGTTCCATGAGAGAAAATTTGATCAAAGAGAAGCATAGTGGTGGACTTGCTGGACACTTTGGCACTGATAAGACTTATGAGCAGCTGAGTCACTTCTATTACTGGCCCAAGATGAGAGCATAAGTGGACAAGTTTGTGAAGAATTTCAAAATATGTCAATATGCTAAAGGAAGGAGCCAGAATGCAGGATTGTATAGTCCCTTACCTATTCCAGACAGGCCTTGGGACATGGTGAGTATGGATTTTGTCCTAGGATTACCCAAGACTCAGAGAGGGAATGATGCAGTCTTTTTTGTGGTGGACAGATTCTCCAAGATGGCACATTTTATTCCATGCTATAAAACTATTGATGCCACGCATGTTGCTAACTTGTTTTTCAAAGAAGTTGTTAGATTGCATGGGTTTCCCAAGAGTATTGTTTTAGACAGAGACACCAGATTTGTGGGTCATTTTTGGAGGACATTGTGGAAGAAACTTGGTACCAAACTGAGTTTCAGCTCAACTTATCATCCCCAGACTGATGGACAAACTGAGGTAGTGAATAGGAGTCTGGGAAATTTGTTGAGAAGTCTTGCAGGAGAGCATCCCAAGCAGTGGGATCATATTTTTCCCCAGGAAGAATATGCATATAATGACTCACCAAACAGGAGCACAGGGCAGAGTCCATTTCATATTGTTTATGGAATGCACCCCAGAGGAATATCAGAGTTAAGAAATCTGGGAAAGGCAGAGCTAAGGAGTGCAGATGGTGAGGAATTTGCTTCAGAGATCCAGGCCATACATGAACAAGTGAAACAAGAACTACAAGGCAGCAACATCAGATACAAAAGCAGAGCAGACTTGAGCAGAAAAGAAGTTCATTTTGAAGTAGGAGATCTGGTTTTGGCACACTTGAGAAAGGAGAGATTCCCAAAGAAGCAGTATAATAAACTGAAGTTCAAAAAGATTGGGCCATGGAAGATACTTAGAAAGTTTTCTGCAAATGCTTATGAGATTGAATTACCTCTTGATGTTGGAATATCTCCCATTTTTAATGTTGTAGATTTATACAAGTATGAGGATGATGGTGCAGAAGAAAGATCAGTAGACAAGGAACAAAATGAGTGGAAGGAGCAGCTACCTCCAGTGCAACCATTGCAACCAGAGAAGATATTGGATAAAAGACCATTCAGAAGGACCAGAGGACAAGAGTACTTTCAGTACTTGATCAAATGGAAGGACAAGCCAGAGGAAGATGCCACTTGGATGACTGAAGGAATGTTGCAGAAGATAGGCAGATCAGTGGAAGAGCTCATGGACAGGAGCCCATGAAGAAGATTGCCCTCGGGAGTCTGATGCAGGGGCATTAGACACTAGCCAACAATGTAGGAGGTTTGTCCACATGTTGTGGCTAGGAGGGTTCGAAATCCTTGAATTGTAACAGCTAGGTGTCAATACCTCAGCTGACTGTTTTTAATTAGGTTAGTTAGGATTGGTAGAAGTCGAATAGTTGGATTCGATCCATCTGTCAGTTCAGTTATTTGAATAAGTTGTAATTAGACCTTTTATTTCTAGAACGGTCCTCTCAAAGGAACCGAAGAGTCATATATTGATGTATATAAGTTGTATTCCTTGGATGCATTGAGGAGGGGGAGAAAGAGAGAGATTCCTGCAATAAAATCTGTGTACTAACAATTGCTTCCAGTTAAATGAATTTCAGTTCCCGTTGATTATCTTACTGTCTTGAGTCGTTATTTGTGAGGAAATTCGTTTGATTGTGAGGTGATTGAACATTGTCTTGTGTATAACTATTGAACTGATATTGTGTGCAGAATTTTGGTGAATCAAGTCACCACGAAACCTCTGTAATTCTCTGTCCGTTTCTTTCTCTCGAATTGTCCGGGTGAGTGAAGAAATCCCGTGTGTAGGCGAAGTCTGTTAATAATGGCGAATCCCGTTTAATAAAGAAAATTACGTTCGTTCGTTGATTAATTGGAATTTCCTAACCGGGGTAAGAACCTTAGTTAACAAACGGAGAATATACAAAGAAGAACGCAACCCCGACGTGAACCTTGGTTAGTCACTGTTCAAAACCCACGAGTGGATTTACGAAGGCGGATTGCCCATATCACACCGCTTTTGGTGAGTAAGCGGTATTTCCTGGTTGGGGAGTGATTCCATAGAGTGTTCGACACGTGGCGAGGTGGACCCACGGAAAACCACCGTTCAAAGCGCGCCATCGCACGTTAACATTCGACCCAGGGAGCCGAGCGATATCGTGGTACGCCGTCGATCTGGAGGGGAGCCATCGGACGGTAGTCGCATGAGGAAGATGCGCGGAAGATAACCAGGTACGGTGCGTGAATTTGATTGGACCACTGATATATATGTGGGGCCGGACCGAAGGTCTATTGTAACGTCGGTTGGTTATAAAGTGTCGGGCTATTAATATAAGGTTCGAAGATATGATTAAATTTGCAAAGGTTGTGGATAGTGTTATTTATCAAATTCCACGAATTTGATAACTAACCTCCGAGGAAGAAAATATAAGAACACCACATGGAGGAGGAACAAGCAAACAAAAGGGAAATGCTGACAGAGCCACGGTTACAGTGACCTTCTCTCCTTAGGGGTCTGAATTCAGTTTGTTGCTGTCACGGAGGTTCATATTGAGCCTGTGATAGAGGAGGATGGACAGCAACCCGTGGGGTCAGCCATTATTGAGGAGTAAATAAATGTACATACATCTAGCAGAGTGACAGTAGTTGCAGTCACTAGTCCTCAGGAGGTATTGGAGGTTGACGAGGTAGTTCTGCAAGAGGTTAGTAGACGGCAGAAGCATGGCATTACCGATCAGAGGAGGGAGGAGTTGTTGGAGATGGTGGTGCATCCATCTTGGGGGCGACCCATTGATGAGGTGCAGTTCGAGCAGCACTCTCCAAGAGTACATAGATAGAGCTTGCAGCACATCTTTCCCATTTTCGCCTATTATAGAGGGGTCCGCTTCCTCAGACAGATCTCGTTGATGGACTGGATAGAGCAGCATGAATTGAGCATGGACCGACAACAACATAGTAGACTTGTTCCATATGTAGGTGTACTTGCATTTGATTCTTTTCTCAAGATAGATTGGCGAGAGATCATGAGTTGGTATCATATTGACGGGGTATCGTTCTTAGTTCGTGGCACAGTACAACAGGAGCCCTTAGATGAGAGTTATTGCATGTTTCAATGGGCAGTGGGTTATGGACCAACATTTTATCAGTATTTCAGTAGCACTAGCCCAGCATCAGCAGAGTAGGGTTGACCTCGGCCTATGCCAGAGGTTGGATTGGAGAGAGTTGGTGAGTTGGTATTCGCTTCATGGAGCAGCAGCTATAGCCGAAGACAGAGCACAGTCTGAGCCATGGGACTTGGACGATGATTGGCCATGGTGGCATTGGGATTCAGGACGATTGGTTGATGATAGGTACAGTCAGAGATCAGTTTGGGATCCAGGCATTGGGGGATCCAGTCATGTTTGGATTACTTGGAGGCATGATGTGGACCAGTGGTTCATATGGGATCCTGGTATTAGTTTGCAGATGCCTCTATAGTGGATGGGTGCAAATTGCTTGAGGGCAAGCAATTTTGGGGCGGGAGGATTTGTAATGTTCCCATTTTTATTCTCTTCCATAGTACATCCAGGGTGGATTTCCAGGACAGGGGATGGCCAGGTCATTGGAGCGGATTCATGTCATCAGGGGTTCCGAGGGAGTTTTGAGGAGTTTTTACAGAATCTGATGCCATTCGCATGCACAGTTTGTCTTCCGTTCGATCGCATTACAACAATTTTCAAAAAATAGCATTATTATGGGGCCAACTTAATTAATTATGCTCGAGTTGGCATTCCAAGTGATTATTTGATAGAACACATCAATGTAATAACTCATTGGAACCAGAATGAGAAGATCTACAAGATGGGGTGCTGAGAAGTGACTTATAGTGGCCGGAGAGAGTATGGTGGGTGATTTACCATTTTCCTTAATTAAAAATGATTTTAATTAGTCATTTAATTAAAGGAAAAATAATTAATTGAGGAAAAAGGCCCAAAAGTGACTTAAGTGAAATAGAATTAAATTAAAAAGTCACTTAAGATAAAGTCGATGGAGGAGCTTCTAGAATAATAATAAATTTAAAATAATAAAATAAGATGCTTCTACAGGCTTGGAGATCTATCCATCAGATCTATAAAGGGGGAAGAGGAGGTCATTTGGAGACATCTTGGATTTGATCATTGTCTTGTGTGAGAGGTTTGAGAACTTGGTTCTCTACTTCATTGGTAGCCCCAAGACGGAAACCCTCGGGTATGTTATTTAGTGTTGGACGAAAACCCAACTCTCTTTGAGGAGACTTCATTCAGGAGTTTCATAGAGCTTCAGGGATATTGGAGTGAGGACCATCCAGGTCCTCAATTGGTGCTTCATTTTCTTTCAGTTGATTCAGTGGCAGCTATTGTTGGACGGTGAGTGCACTTGTTCAGTTTTGGAGGTTAGTGCAATGCAGCAGATTATATTGAAGGCCAGCTTCTCATCTTAGCTATTTCAGTTGTTTTGGCATGTAAAACCCCAATTTATATATTATTAATAAAGTTGAGATTTCCTTCTACTCGTTATTGCTATTTGCATATTCTATGTTGATTAATTTTACATGGAAATCTTCTGTTCATGAATGGAAAATTTTATTTGTAGTATTTTTGAGTTAAAATTTCAAGAACGTTCCAAATTTTTGGCATTTGAGACATTACGCCAACTGACAATCCAAACAGCAAGAAAATCTAGGCAAAATATTGAAGGGAAATTACCCTTCTCCCTCAAGCAATTTCTGGCACGGCTTTGTCTACCAAAACTCGGCCTCCTGGAACTCTGCATCAGCATCAGCACTGCTCTGCGTAGCCGACTGAACAGCTTGCCTCAGACTGGGCTCTAATGAAGTCGTTTCGCCTTTGGATGCTGAGAAAATAGTCTCTGCAGCCCTTTGGGACTTCTTCCTGACCTCTGGAACTGAGAACGATTTTTCCTTCCTCCAAATCGAACTGCTTGGCTGAAGCAACTGCGTTGTCCCTCAGCCCTGCCTCTCTGGGATAACTTGGCCCTCTTGCTGTGGCCTCTCTGGGATAACATGGCCCTCTTGTTGCTGCCTCTCCGGATCTGGAAAATATTTCCTCTGTATCACTATCCCTGCCCCTCACACTAATTCGATCTCACTAACTCTCTCTCTGGCAACTGACTATTGCTACTCTGGAAATCAATCTGCCAATAAAATTGAACTTTCCAAGTGTAATCTCCATCACCACATTGAACTCTTCTTATAATCCTCTGTTGGAGTACCAACAACCAAGATTAAAACTTAATCAATGGCCAGGGCCATCTTGGAGTCGATCTGTGTGATTTTCTAGAGAATTCTCACCCTGACTTAATTAATTGTGATTAATTAGCCATATTCCCTAAGTTTAGACTTAGGAAATATTTCAAAATCGGCTAATAATCTAATTAAGCCATCTCTAGGTGGAATTTCCATAAACGATTTCTGGGTTTTGGATATCTCATGTATTCTAGCCTCTCCACAAAATTTTGGGGCTAGAAAACATCCGATGCTACAAAAAATAACAATCCCTCTTAGCAAGGAATGTGTTCTAGTGTTGCACCTGTTGCCACAACACCCTGTCTCTACATCATCTCCTGTCACGCTGCTAATTTCTGGCTACTGCTTCTCACCAACCACTGCGCAACTCTGATATGTGTTGCATCTGTGCTGCTGCTGGCCCTGTTGAACTGCTACCAACATTGCATCTGCACTGTAATCACTGTCTCATCTACTGTTGCTGCAACTGCAACATCTGCAACATAAAAACATCCAAAATATTGAACCAACTGTGTTCAGTATGATGCATCTGTCACCCGAGTCCTGACTGCTACTAGCATTTGCACTATCACTAAGGAATCTACGTTACTGCTAACTCTGCACTGCGCTCCCCAGTATCTAACTGCTACTAGTCTTTGCAACTGTCATTCTGGAATCTGACTGCACCAACTGCCATTGGTCCATCCTACTACTGAATATTGTGGGCCCCCATAGCTAGGTACTGATCCAAGAGGTGGACTCCTCAAGGATCGTACCCATCTATAGCTCTCTAGGGCTACAAATCCAAGTCACCCCACCTCACTCATGGAGGTATGTCAGCGAACATCGCGAAGTATTCCCCCAGCCTAGAGGAAATCCTATCGATCTCTGCAGAAGTTGCCTGCTGGTCTTGCTTCTCCTCTTTTTCCTTCTTCTTGAGAGGACACTAGGTACTGTAGTGGCCTAGCTCACCACATCTAAAGCACTTGACCTTCGACAGGTCCTTCTTCTTCCTCTGCTCCCCCTGTCCCTAACTGGGACCCTTAGATGCAAGGGCCACATTCTCCTCTTCCTTCACCATCTTTTGCTCGCTACTGTTGCCACTGATCAAGCTCTTCAAAAGGGAGTTTCCTTTAGTGCAACTTTTTGGAATTTCGGTGTCGGAATCCGGGGAAACATTTGAGGTGAAATCTTGATTTATGTTATTTAAACTATTTTGTTTACTGTATATATGGATTCAGCAATCTAAAAAATCTCTAGGGCACTTCAATTGTGCAAGGTTACCCATAAAACTTCTATTTTCAAGGAATTCCTGCCAGATTTTAGAGAAATTAGACCGGAAAAATCCACCGGAAAAGAGTTCAAAAAGTCGCACTAAAGACAACTCGCTTCAAAAGAGCTCGTCTCAACTCCTCCTGCTACAAGTCAGCCCTCATCCTGTCCCATCCTAGTAGACTGTCTTTGCCCAATATGCTTTGGACAAAAACTTGCCACTCCTCAGAGACACTGTTGAGTGCAATCTCACTAGCTCTGTGGATTGAAGCGTTGCCCCAACAGCTGACAACTGATCTCGGACCTCCTAAATTCTGGTAAGGAAGGGGTCTATACCTTCCCCTTTCTACATCCGGATGCATCTCAGCTTCTCCTCGAGATACATCTTCCGTTGCTCAGAAAGTACCCTGATACAACGTGGCGAGAGCATCCCACATCTGCTTGGCAGTGTCTTTGCTAGCTCTATGCGAGACTACATGATCCCGGACTCCATCTAGGATCAATTGCTTCGCACGCGCCATCTCCTTTTTGTACTCCTTCAGCTGATCTACATTCATGGGAATCGCCACCATATTGTCGATATATGCCTTCAGGCCAAATTCATCTAGAAGGAAGGAGATCGTTGCCTTCCAGATGACATTGTTGGAAGCACCATCCAACCTGTCTTGATCTCTCAGCCTAGCAGTGGCCATCTCTGATAAATGTCGAAAACTCCCTCTTCCCCTGTGCTCAGCTGCTGCTTTTCTACTCGCACTCCCTCCTAGAATGCATGGCTCTGCTAGCCGCTACTATCGATCTGCAACTGGAAATTCGAACTTTCGAGACTAGAAGTTCCCTGAGAGAAATTTTCCCTTAGTGTGTGCTCTTCTTCCACCTGACGTAGGTTCTGCACTTGCAAACTGCTGCAAAACCCTCTGCGTCCAGCTAGAGATCTGCCCAACAAAAAATACTGGACTTCTCCCTCTCCTTCTGCATCTGCCTCTGGAATATCCACGACAGTTTATGGATCATCAACAGCCTTATCTCTAAAGATCCCCCTCAGCTCTCGGTCTTCTCAATTCTTCAGCAACCTACGCTTCAGCAGCTCTCGACCTTCTCAATTCTTCAACAACCTATGCTTCAGCAGCTCTCGGCCTTTTGTTCTTTTGTTATCTCCGTCAGCACTCGGTCTGCTCTTCTCTTTAGAAGTCCTCTCTCTCTTTCTGTCTTTCACGCTGCTTAGTTCTTCAAAACACAAGGCAAAAGTATTTTTTTTCTTTACAACTTGAAACATCAGTTTTATATCATTCTCAACTATGTCTTTTTGCATTCACCAAAAATCAAATCGCTTCATATCATGCCTTTTGAGCTTCACTAGTTTCTTCGCTTCAGATTCACCACACTGAATTGTTAAGGAAAATGAAATGCCATGCATAACATTCAATTGCTAATCACCTAACCAAATCAAAATTGTAGACCAGCTTTGCAATAAATTACCTGAAGGCCCAGTCATATGCCACAAATCTCGACTTCCCTATATCATGAGCTACAAGCCTTACCTAATCAAGATTGTAGATCATTATACACTAAACTACCTTAAGGACTATTATATGTCATGTATTGTTTTTTGCACCCGGGGCTTAAATCAAAACTGTAGAGCGATGTGTGTCTCAGCTCCTAAGTAGTATGTGCCCAAAAACTTTTGTACCGAGGCTCAACACTTGAACACAAATCAAGACTGTAGGCCAGGAAATGCATGTGCCCTTGTCATATGTCCTCAGTGTGGTGTAGCCCATAGGCCCAAAGCACTTAACACACAAAACCTTTACCAAACACGGCCCTAGCGTGATTCTCCATGCTTTGACAGAATATTGGCTGACAAGAAAGTTCTTGTTTCTCAGTCTATCAATCTCGACTTGCCTCCATATGCGCCTTCCATTGTACCTTCGAGGCAAGATGTGAAACTTCACGCCTACTTACAGAGAAGTTTCCATCTCGGCCTCTGTTTCCTGGCCTTGGCCTATCGTTCTCGAACCGCCATCTCTTGGCCTCTACCTGGACCTCTGATGGGCGAGATGATATCATCATTGCATCACCATGCTGCCACCTGTCACTTACCGATTGGTCCACATGTCATCCAAATATGGCCCACTTGGCCACCCAAAAATGTTGAATCCATATACCACATGTCCACCACTTGGACTACCACATCATCTGCTGACATCATGCAGATGTCAGCATGCCATGTCATCTACCACCTATGCAACACGTCATCTCTGGCAGCCAATAAGGTCGCGCCATTTGCCTTCCTATCATTGGTCCATGTTGTTAACTTGCTACTAATAGGAGAATGCCACACTGTCCTATATCCATGTCACTTGTATGGAAGAAAGGTCTCGGAGACTTGTGTTTTTCATGAAAATCCTTTGTTAAATTGAATAGGGCCACAGTGAGAGGTTTAACATTAAACGTCATGTACCATGAATATCTTTGTCTCAGTCTTTGTCTCTCGATCTCGGCCTACTCTACCTCTTAACACCTTCCACTAGTCACGGGGCGAGACACGAATTCTTACGACAGCTAAAAAGGAATATCCCCATCTCCTGGGCTTGTTAGTCTCGGGACCGTGGGACTTCAAACATAATGCGCCCATATGAAAAGGGGTTGAGGTGCAATTATTTTAGTTATAAGTTGTGTATGCGCCATTCCTCCTGAGCTTGAGACTTAGCCAATTTTTGTTAACAAAGGACTCTGTTACAAAACACAAGGTTTATGTGGAACCTTGAAGCCAAGAATCCTGTCTGATCTTTAAACCTTAATAAATTTTTAACCCCTTGGAGTTTTTCAGTCTGCCATATACCATCGGAAAGGTCTTTCTAAGGCCGATTCAACTGTGCCAACTGCATGATCATCTGAGCTAAACTTCTGGGGCATAAATGCCTTCAAATATATGCTCCACAAATCACCTTTAATCATCAATGATAACGGTTGCTAACAATCACCCTGAAACCACATAGTCTTTCCCATCAATAATCTGTGATTCAATGACAACACCTTTGACATCAGTGACAACACTTTCTAACAGAACCAATTATTTGTGATTTGAACCTTCAATTCTTAGACTAGTGTGGATATGGTGCCACTATTCACTAGCCTAGTGGGTTAGCTCAAGTGGTTGAGTGCTCCGAGCTTCATGCAAGTCTCAAGGTCAATCTTCCAAGCTAGCTACCTTTGTTGTGTGCCTCATTCAATGTCCTTACCAAGTCAAACATCGTAATCAGCACTGATGGGATTCCAATGGGTACCAATGTTGCAAATATCATTTCCAGGAATATATCACGAAGGGTCTAAAAAGAAACTTATCAGAAATATCAGCGAAAATATAAGAAATTATTGAAAATTATCACCAAGAATAAACCTAGGCTTGAAGAATTTTGAAGATATCAGACAAATTGGCAATCTAAAAAACTTGGGAGAAATCAGAAATATCAAGAGAAACCGGGAGATATTTGAAATACTGTTAGGTACCATGTGCGAAATGCGGGAAAGAGTTTCCCCAAAAGGTTTTCCTTGGGAAAAAAGGATGGCAGTGAAAATATGCCACTTTCCCAATGGATACAAAATTGCGGTGATTACCTAATTCCTTGCAAATTTCATCTTATACAATTTCATTTTTTTAAATTTCCTCAATTTTCTCTTTTTCGTGTTTTGCTTTTTTTTGCTGGGGTGGCAGCAGTAATTTTTTATTTCTTAATATATTTTTAGTATACAATATTGTCACTCTCAACCTACCATTTCCTGCAAATTTGGACAAGGTTTCAAGCGATACTAGACACCTGTACCTGTGTTTTGAACATTCCCACGTTCCAGAAACCTGTGCAACATCACTTGAAAGATGTTGACGGTTTTGGCTTGCTTTTGCTGCTATACTCAGAGGTCTTTCATTTCTATTTCTCGAATACCATACTTCAACTTCTACTGGGAAGATACAGAGTAAGCTTTTGTTTAATCTTTATACTGTTGAAGATAAATCTCCAAATTTGTTCTTTTCTTTTCACTGTGTTAACATGCTGATTCCTTTCAAAACTTTGCCCCGATACAAAATACAAGGGATGCCTAGGATACTGAACAATGTTTTGTTTTCTCCCATACACATCTTAATATATTTGCATTCTTACTCAAAGGCAAAATTGGCCTTTCACCATCCATATTCTTAGTGCAATGGTTCTAATTCAAATCCCATAGAAAGTCAACCCCAAGATACTTTCCTTTTTCCTTTTTATCGGTTTCGTGGAGAAGAGGTTGGGGGGTGCTCAGAAAAACAGGGAAACACTACCTGTGTTAAGGAAAGTGCATTGTCAACTCCGAGGACCATTCAGCTAAGCTATTGTGTTTGAGGGACTTGCATGCTGTCAAAATTTAAAATTCAGTCCTCGGATGCGTAGAAGTATTGACTTTTTCCATTAGCTTTTGGCCCAAAACTCAATTTGGATATGCTTTTTTCATTGGATTGATTACCCTTTCCAGGTTGCAACATAATTTCATAATCTTGCTTATAAGTAGAAGTTTTAAAACCTCCACTTGTTTATGTATATGTACAATCTCCCTGTGTTGTTATTAGTGATTAACTCTCCCTTGACTGGTTTGTTGGATCCTTTTGGGGAAGTTGTGATTTGGAATGTGTCTCATAAAGTTGGAATTGTTGTGAGCAAAATTGTAAATGGAGAAAATGTGATCCAAAATCCATAAGCAGCCAATGCGAACCTCCCAAGTGAGTGCCAACTAAACATGGAGTTATATTTAAGTCCTGAACTTCGCCAACTCCAAATCAAAAACTATTATAAAAGGTACTGTGGTATGAGCATAGGGAGAACACTGACAATAAGGGATGCCAAGGATGTCCTTGGTCATCTTTTTTTTCAGGGCATTGATATATTATTTTAATATAGAATCAAAAATATGGGAGAGGAAGCATTCTTGCTACTACAAATCTAAACCCCACCTATCAACCAAAAAGGAAGATGAAAAGAGAGAGCGAACAACACAGACAGAATATAAACACTGCGTGAACTTAAAACTATCCGAAATTCATCACGGACATCACTTCCAACGTGGGCACTTCAAATTGCAAAGATATACGAAACAGTTCGTGGTTTTATTTCATTACTCGGTTCATTGGAGTCAAATAGACATAAGAACAGCAGAGCCACGATATATATGAATTCCAGTGTAAATACCTCGCACATAATGAGGACGTGACCTGGGAGAGTTGATGCATCCGAATTTGCAGCGTTTCGATTGAGGAGGTCGTCCAAATATGCGGCCTCGATAGGCAAGAGCGTTAGCCTGCATAGTAACTGCAATGCTGCCAAACATAGTCATGTGGACAACCAAATCCAAGACCTTGTGGACTATGAATATTCAATCCATTGCCAATCCCCTTTCGATTTAATTTTATCGGAGCCAAACTACGTGGTTGATGATTTGGACAAAATATTATCATGGCAAGGCGGTGGAGATGACGACCCCACATACCTAAGTACATGGCGTATCCCAAAATAAATGCGATTCTACCATGAAATTAATATAGATAAGAATCATTAGTAATAATCCTGTGAAACTTCCAGCCTAAGGTCGCTAATTCCACACGAAAACGTTGTCGGGAATTAAGAGGCATGGACACGTGGTTTGGAAGGGATTTAATAATCAATAAGGATGGCCAGCTGGTAATAGGGCAAGAATTTAGATTAACGTCTTTCCATGGACTTGAAAACAAATAATATAATTTCTCTGAACAAACTAAATAAATAATATTGAAGAAGTTTTTTAATCTTTACGAGGTTAAAGATAGTTTATGGAATAGATTGTTTTTCTATCTATCCTTGTATTTGGTTATTTTCTGTGAAGTTTTACAATCAACTCTCTTAGCTTCTCGACAAACCCCTCAGTGAATAGATTATCCCAAGAGCTAGCTGTCAAAATAGCTGCATAATTTTCCATGTTGTCTTTGAAGGCCTCACATTCTAAAATCAAATGCTTTTTTGTTTCATTTTTTCAGAAGAGTAAAAAATACATACTATTTCCTCCCACACTTCTTTTGGCCTTTTCCAGCGCGGAGTTGATGAGAATTAGTCCTTAATTGAGCAATAAGAATTTGGCTCTCCAAGAAATATTGGCCCATATGTACGTTTGTTGTTGATTATTATGAGTGGGATTAAACTCTTCAATATAATAATTTTTCTTTCTCCCTAGCTCCTTCTCCCAAGTACATTTGTGGAACTTATCTATAACAAAAAAAATTATCTCTTCACTGTTTGTGGGACACACACTCAAGCAAATGCCCCATTTGCTAAGTCATTTGTTGTTTTGTTGCATCCAAGTCTTCTTTCTTTTGCACAATATGTCATTAAACACAACATTAGGTCATCTGCCCTCTTCCATTTGCTCATTTTTTTTTTTAAATACCTTATGACCTGCACCATAGCAATTGGTTCAATAGGAGCAGCCCCTGTTTCACTTAACAAGATAGCATAAGAAATTGCACTTTTAATTTTGAATTTGTTTGTAATCGAACGCTTCTGAATTTTCTCAAGTTGTTTCCACTCCATGTGGGATGCATTGTTGGCCCACAGTTCACAACTGTAGAGAATCACCACAATAACTAAAAGCCCAAAAAGAGTTAGAGTGGTTTTCAGTCCCATAACTCTACCTCTCTACAGCTATTTTGAAAAGCATAAAATGCTTTCCAACCCCCCAAAGTTCTTTTCTTTCTACATCCATCCCAACTTAGATTTCTATTGAAGTCAATTATTTGGTATTTGTAATCCGTAATTTCTTCCAGAATGTTGCCTTCAAAGTAGAATTTATGTTGGTTATGTTTTCTTTTGTTAGAGAAAACCACTACTTTCGTTTTGTTGATATTGACTTGCATCCCCACACTTCTACAAAAATTCTCAAGGGAAAGTAAGTGCTCTTGAAAACCAAGAGCAGATTTAGAAATCAGAATAAGGTCATCTGCATATAAAAGAAGCATTATAACAAACTTTCCCAAATGGATATCGTCACCCCCTTGTGAATTTAGCCACTCTTCAAGTTGTTCGATATATAAACCAAAGAGGGTAGGAGACAACGGGAAGCCTTGTTTGACCCGATATCACTTCTAAAACTTTCAGAAATGTTTGTTGAAGTTCTAATTTTGACTTTCACCTCTTCATATAGCCTATGCACAGCTGCTCTCAAATCCCTGGGAACCCAAGTTCATTATGTGCCAAAGTTTATCCCTAGGAACTGTGTCAAAGATTTTTCTGAAATCAACAAAGCAACAAAAGACTTCTTCCTTTTTCTCCCAAACTTTTTCAATGATGTGCCTTAAAGTTATACCATGATAAATTGTGGAATGTTTAGGTCTAAAACCTGCTTGTCCTTTAACACGTTTATCTCTTTCTTCTGCCCACTTGCTGATTTTATTTTCTAACATGCTTCCAAAGAACTTTGCAAACAAGGGGTTTATCATTATGGTCCTATAATTGGAGGGATTATTGATGTCACCACTCTTGAAAAGAGGTATTGCTAGACTAATTTTCCAATCTGTGGGGAACCCCTATTGTATGATGTTGTTGAAAATTTTTGTAATGTGAGGTGCAGGAATTTTTGTTTTTCCAACACCCAACTTCTTGATACCCATCTTTACCTCTTGCACTGTGAAGAGTTTTGTATCAGTGTTGACCAAGGGAGGAGGGTCAACCTTGGGATCTTGCACATAAAGTTGTTTTGCATAGTCAAACCATTTAGAAGCTGTAAAATTGTTTTTAGTTTGCATCTTTCTCGATTGGATCTTCTTCTAAAATAATTTGGGGTTATTTTTCCCAAGGAACATAGTTCTTCCCTCCTCGAAACCATGAAATTGACATTTTTATTTCTTAATATTTGTGTGTAAGATTTGAGCTTTATGTTATCCTTGTTTGACTCTTCCCACATCCTCCTTGCCTTTTTGCATTCCTCGTCAAACCAAGCATTAACCGGAAATAAATTTGTTTCAAACTTCTTAATTTTTGCTCTTTTGCATTCTGCAAGTGCGCTTTGAATTGAATGTGTTAATTTGTGACTATGCAAGTCATGGAATGGAATTTTCTCCTTCTCAAAGAGCCTCTCTAGCGTTATTTTGAATGTATTACAATTTTTTGGAGTCAAAAGAATTCTACCATATGAAATATTTTGCTGAACACACTGAGTTTTTGACCCTGACTGCTTCTTTCTGGTCCAAGAGAAACTTAAATAAATTGGCTTGTGATATGATTCAAGTCCCAAAGTTGATCTCCAATCAAAACATCCTCCATTTCCTCGCACTAATTATGTGAGAAAATTACATAGTCTACTACACTTACTCCATTGTAAGTATTGCAAGTGAATTACCAAACTTTTCCCATCCAGTCAAACCATTACAAATGATTAAATTGAAAGCCCCACATAGAGTAATAAATTGTTCACTAAAGAGATTGCAACCCTTGTCTTTTGAAATTATTTCCCATTGATTATTACTCTCTTCTGTAAGCTAGATAGGGTCACGGTCTTCTTTACAACAAAGAATGATAGCTTGCTCACTTGCAATCCTAGCATTGAAATCACCCACTATAATGACTTCACCTAGCTAAGAATATGTTGCAATATCTTCCTTTAACGTTGCAAAGGGATTTTTGTTTTCAAGCCCTCTAGTTTTGTAGATTTTTGAAACTTGTAGCGCAAAATAGCATGTTGCAATTCTGATGTGATTTCCATTTTCTGATATTTTAAACCCAACAAATTATTTATTTGAGTCTTCTTTTTCTAGTTGAATGAAACGACCTTCTTTTTCTCTCACTAATACCATGATACCCCCATGTCCTTTGCCATTCCCTTTTGCCTTGTTCCACTCTGCCATCTTCCAGTACCCTTCAAACAAAGGTGTCTTGCACCCTTCATGCTCATGTGTTTCTATGAGGCAAATTATGTCTCTATCTTCCGCAATAGGCCCTAACGCAGGTCCTTGTCTCCATGGGTAACTTCTGCATTTCCAACAAACTAAACTTAAGGAAACTTGGGTATGACTTGATTTTTATTTTTTTTGACATGCGAGACTCATAGTTGAGTCTTTGTCCATGTTTTCCCATACTGCCCTTGCTTCCTAATTGCATGCTAAAGAGTTTGTTGTCTCTTCTTTATTATCATCTTGTTGACCTATTTTGGAAGGAGGTCCAAATCGTGCTATCACAGCTTTGCCCTTATAAATCCATGCTCTCTTTCCATCACATATACTACCCTAACCTTAGACATTTCCTCCCTCATTTCCTCTTGTTGTCTTACCGTTAAATCTTCTTCTAGAAAAAAGCGAGAACCCCTCAAGATCTGATTCTTGCTTAGAATGATATCTTTATCACGTAAGCTAGGCATGATGACTCTTATGGGCATGCTTCTCTCACCTTTAAACTTTCATACCCTCCATGCTTGGCATATTTTCCCTTGCCATAGCAGCTTGTCTTTCAAGAAGTCCCTTGCAAGGTCAAAAGTAGATTCATTTTTCCCATAGTATTTCACCCCTTTAATAATTACGTTCATTGCTCTATCTTGCCTTTCCTTGCTTTCTCTATCTTGCATGTTGTTGACCTGAATGTTTGCTTCTCCTTCCCTATTAGCAGAATTGCTAATAACTTCAGCCCAAGTTTTGGAAACCTTTATGGAGCCTCCTTTCCTTTATTCTCTTGTTGTCTCTTCATGGTTGTCTATTTGGGCAACCACTTTCCCTTTATCCTGGGACGGTTTCACATTCACCATCTTTGTACTCTCTGCTACAAATTTCTTCATGTTTTCCACATCTTCCTTCATGTGTTGCCATTTTGTCTTCCCTATCAGGATAGCTTCATGAAGCAATGCCACTTGCTTCTTCAAAATTTTATTGCTTTCTGCTAAAGTCTGGTTCTCAGCTATTATTACATGAATTGTATGATATATTTCCTTCTCTTTAGCTTCTAAAACCTCCAACCACTTTTTTTCACTTAACAATTCTTTCACATAGAGATCAGATGACCACGTGAGAGGTGTGGATGTGGGACTATACAAGGCATAATCATCCATGACTTTTCCTCTAGGGCTGTTGTTTCCATTTGCTTGTAAAGGGGACTTATTTGAATATTTCTTATTACGAAGGGCCCAAGTAATTTTTCTTTGAGACTGTTTTTTCCTTGTCTGCTCGCATTTTAGATGGTCTAGTCTTCGTTTTAAAATGCCCCGATACTATTTGGCATTGACCCTGTTATCACCAAATTGAATTCCTATTGGGCTACTTCAATGGTCAACTTGGAGTAACTATTTCAAACCACTTGCAACTGGAAATTAGCCTCTCCAGTCTTAGAGGGCTCTCTCAAAATAATAAAGGATATTCAATAAGTAATCTTGAAAACAGATGACTAAATCTGAATTGGATTGAATGTGTTGTTTTTGTGTAGGTGAAAGATGTAAAGGGTTTACTACCATTGGGCTTATGGATTCAATATGAAAACTAAGTCATAAGTCAACTTATGTCATGGAAGCTGAGGCAATTGTATTCTTATTAAACCACACATGAAGGACAAAACAACAAGCTATATGTATATAGGAAGTTGGAGCATGTCACCATGAATTCCAAGTGATTATACATAAGCAAACTAATAAAACATGACAAAACAACAGACTAGGTGTATAAAGGAAGTTGGAGCATGTAATCATGAATTCCAAGTGATTATACAACTAGAACACTGGAGAGAAAGCAAAAGACTGATATAACAAACTTACATAAGAATACAGAGAAGAATCTCAGGTCTGAAATAGGCATGCTGCAACTATATATTTCTAATTAAAAATTACAACAGTGGTAGTGTCAAGTCATCATCTCCCAACCTTTTGTCATTCGAAGTTCTCCATAGAAATATACTTTTGTTGTTGGACATTGGGTTCAACGCTCCTCGTGTGTTTCGCGACATGGACTAACCGCCTCTCGTGGATCCTAACTCTGGTGATTGTAGCGGAGACTAATGCCCGTGGGTTTTGGTCTAATGGCAATCATGATTCCAACAAGTGGTATCAGAGCAACAGGTCCCCAGTTCGAAACTCACCCGACTCATGTTGGGGGGGAGATTGTTGGACATTGGGTTCAACACTCCCCGTGTGTTTCGTGACATGGACTAACCGCCTCTCATGGATCCTAACTCTGGCGATTGTAGCAGAGACTAATGCCTGTGGGTTTTGGTCTAACGACAATCGTGATTCCAACATTTGTGACTTACATAGGATCTGCCATCTGGCTAGATCATCAAACTCTTTGATTTGACACTTCACTCAACCATAACCTATATTCATGGAAATAAAACAGACACATACTAACTTTAAGAGTTAGAGACCTATTAGGAATCTACTACTTATTAATTGCATATTTAACTGAAAGGACAACCTATTTACATCGAAAAGGATCATGTGCTTAAGTAGCACTGACCATGACCAAGATATAAATTCCCTCACTGTCTAAGAAACAATCATCCTTTTTTTAAGGAAATGATGACATGAAATTTACTGACTGTCTTTTGCTGAGTTGGTGAAAAAGACAACTTTGTAGAAGACCAAATCTCTACTGGAATGTTCCACTGCTACCTTGGAATGCCTCCACGTGGTTGGCTATCTTTTAATACACTTTCCAAACATCAAAATACAACTAAAAACACTACGCTACAAAAACAAAGTGCAATAGGCACTTTAGTAGCAAACTCATTTCAGCCATCTAAGTCAACTTTTAGCTCTCTTTGCTAATGTAGACATGTTTGTTGGGTTTAAAGAGCTAAAATAAAAAAATTCTAGGACTTGACTTTGATTTTATCCATCCCTTTTGCCATATAATCACCTACAACAGTTTCGTAGTAGATTTTGGGCTTCAAGCTTGGGAGTTGCTACGAAACTACATAAAGTGCAGAAAATTCAAAATTCTCCCTTTTGTTGATTTATGGTAGCATCAAATGTGCTCTAGCCTTATAATTTTTTATATAGGCTAAGACACATGTATTCCATAAAATCCAGAAATGGTTTTGGAAAATTCCACTTAGAGATGATTTAATTAAATTAATTAAGCATTTTTTAATGTTTTCCTAAGTCTAAACTTAGGGAAATTTATTAATTAAAGTGTATTAATTAAATCGAGTGTGAATCTTCTAGATAAAGTCATGGATCACCTCGAAGTTAATCTTATCCCTTGATTATGTTTTAATCTTGGTCGTTGAAGAATCAATGAAATATTATAAGAAGGTGAGTGAGGGGCCTATGGAAAATACACTTGACACTTGAGCCATTGAGCATTTTCGAATTTTTGTGAGGAGACGCAGCTTTTGATCAAGAACAAATCACTAGGGTTGGGTTTGCTAAGTGATTTGATTCAGTTCAGATCCAGAGAGGGGCAGAAGCAAAGATTGGTGAAGAGGTCCAAGAATACATTTAAGAGAGAGGCAGCATCAATGCAGGAGAGAGACATCACAATTTCTGGCAGGGGTGACGCAGTTGCTGCAGTAAATCAAGCAGAGCCAACGCAGTGTCTCTTGGAGTCAATTCGAAGAAAGATAGAGGATGGGGTTCTGAGCCAGGAGGGCCAAGATCTAGCTTCAGATCAGCCATATCAGCTGCAGGAAAGGGTGACGTAGTCCCTCTAGCTTGCCTACACAGGCTTACATAGATCCAGCGTAAGCAATCGCGCAGAGATAGTGAGGGCTTCATCAGCGCTGTTTTGATCAGCCTGAGACTTGTTGAGTGAGGTATATCTCATAGTCATTTTTGTTGTCTCGATTTCTCTAAAGGGTTTGCCATATGTTGGCACCCTAGTTATATTCAAGATTTTGTTGCTTAATAATACAAACCCTCAAATCTGCTGCACTGGTTTTCCCAAGTTGGTTTTTTCCGGGGACTTAGTCCAAAAATAACTGTGTCAATGTGGTTGTTTTTTTCTTTGAGTTTTGTTCATATTGTTTCAGCACTTAGATTTATTTTGCAGTGTTATTTGTGTAGACTGCTTCAGTAATTACTTCAGTATTTCAATGTAATGAAATAATTATCAAATAATAGGAGAAGTAATTCAGATTTGTTGCATTAGGAATCTAGATCTAGGATTTTTCACATGGTATCAGAACTTATTTAAGCTGAAGTGCAGGAGAAACGAAGAGAACCAGCAGATTAGCGTTGTAGAGTCTGGGATCTGCGTAAGTGGTAGTAGACCCTCCCAGAAAATTACGTTGTCCAGGCCAGGAGGGCATTTCAATGCAGAAAAGGCTCCCTCTAAGAGAGTTGACAAAGGGGTAAGCTTTTTTAGTTGCAGAAGAGGCAGCGTATCAGAGCAGCGTAGCTGAGGGACGCAGTTACTGTACAACAGTAAGAGCTGGTGCATAAGCATCAAAAAATTATGAAAAACATAGTTGGGATTTCTTGATCGTAGAGGGTTTCTTACTCAAAGAAACTAAGTTTTTCCCGTGCAATAGCAGAAGAAGTGACTTACTCCAGAAGGAGTGTGTAAGTCAAGCTGAGCAGAGGGTTAGAGCAAGGTATCGATAGTGAAGGAGATGGTCAGCAATGGACTGTGTGACCAAGATAGATTGGAGGGTGCCTCCAACTATGTTATCTGGAAATCAAGGATAGAATTTCTCCTTTATGAACATGATCTAAAAGCCCTCATAGACAGTGCAGTTGCAGAACATCTTGATGAATCACACCTGAGGCAGTTCAAGAATAATATGGCTAGCGCCAAGAGATTGATCCTAGATGGGGTGAAGTATCATATCGTACCTCACATAGCAGCCAAAACCACTGCTAGAGAAATGTGGGTAGGGCTAGAAAAGTTGTACCAAGGATATTCCGAGCAGCGGAATATGTACCTTGAAGAGAAAATGTGGAATATTAGGATGAAGAAGGGAGAGCATTTTGACTCCTTGTCTCGGATTCAGGAGAACCGATATCAACTGTCTGCAGTATGATCTGCTCCTAAAGACTCAGAGCTAGTAAGGCTCACGTTGAACTCTGTTTTAGAAGATTATCAAGTCTTCATCCAAAGTATATAGGGCAGAGAAAAGCTTCCAGGATGGGAAGCAAGGTGGGCAGCATTACAGCAAGAGGAGTTGAGGAGAGATCTCCTGAAAATCCCTTGGTGGATGTATTAATACGATTCAAGGTTGTTACCATTTTTGGTCATCTAACCTATTGTCATTAGATGGACCCAAGTATACCATGTAAGACCAATTTTACCCTAAGTAAAATTGCTTTCACTATGTAAAATAACTTAATAAAACACATTTATTAGGTTGTTTATGGTCTAAACAGGAAACCCCAAAAGGAAATATTAAACAAACCTATATTTGTTTGATTTTCCTCAAGGAATAATTAATTAAACAATAATTTAATTATTATTCCTAGTCATGTTTAACCCAAAACAAAGAAATAAATTAGATAAATCTTTATTTATCTTATTATTTTCTAGGAATAATTATTTAAATCTTATTTAAATAATATTCCTTGTTAAATATGACTAAATCACCCATAAATAATTAAATAAATCATTATTTATTCGATTATCTTTCAACCATTTCCTTAAAATGATAAATAAATCATTTATTTATTTATTATTCACAAATAAAAGGGATTTGACCCAAGTCAAATACTTTTTCCCTCCAACAAATATAATAAAATATTCCATAAAAGGTGGATCTAGATTTGGTTAATGTTATTTTAATCATGCACCAAGATCTAGAATGACCCAATATTTTGTTATAAATAGGAGAGTTTCTCCTACCATTCTTCACCTTTTGTTGCCTATTAGATCACTCTGGATCTATACTCTTGGTCTGACTTTGAGCCATTATCATTGTCATATTTTTCATTATTTGCTGTGTGAGCTCCCTTTGAGTTCTATCTTTGTCTGAGTTTTCTACACCAACATGAGAGAGAAATGCTAGATCTGAAGTGATGAGGACTTCTAAGAACCCATCCCATTGAGGAGAATTGGAAACACCTTCTTGTTTTCCTCCTAGGTGCCCTTAATACAAAAATTCTTTCAAAAAATATTGTTCTTGTCTTGTCTATTGGATGTATGGAGCAAAACCTTATTTTTACTGCTTAATGTCTTTCTATGCATAGATCTGGTTTTTTTGCAGCACTTGTCTTGATCAACTAACTGCATATCTGAAGATATTGGCAGCCATATTTGATGTTAGGGCTATAAGTTATGCGTAGCTAAAGTGGTCTTTTTTCGTACACTTCAACAAAAGATTCATACTAACAACTGGCGACTCCACACGGGTTTTCAATTACGACCGCTGTCGTTTTTCATATTCCTGCATATCCAGCTACTTCAGACCCTAGGGTTTCTTTTCAGCTTTTTTTTTCCCTATTTTTATGTTGTTTTTCACCTATAAAACCCTAAAACATTAAAATTTCTAACTTCTACGTGTTTCTGGCCCTATTGCGCAGGTGACAGACATCGTGTAAATGAGACGCGTTTTTCGAGAGCGCCGTAGGGACACCCGGAGCTTCGAGTCCCACTTTTCAGCCCAAAAAGCTGGCGACACCGGCTTTGGTCACACTTTTCAGCCCATTATCTGGGCTTTGCACGAACGGTCGAGAACTGCGACTTTGCCGGTTTTGCACTGTTTTTGCACGCAATTTTTACGGGTTTTTTGTGAAGCACGTGAGGTTTTCCGGCCTGCGCTCTCGGCCCGTTCTGGAGCCTGGTGACAGAACTTATTTAATGCAGTGCGGAAGAAAGCAGAGAACCGGTTAGCGTTGTGAAGTCTAGGATGCACGTAAGCGACGGCGGACCCTCCCCGAGAAAATTATGTTGTCCGGACGAGGAAGAGGGCATTTCAATGCAAAAAGAGCTCCCTCTGAAGAGAGTTGACAGAGTAAGCACGAACACGGGGGGGCGGCGTATCGAGCGGCGTAGTTTGAAGGACGCGATTCTTGTACAACGATGAAGGCTGGTGCATAAGCGTCAGAAAATTCTGAAAAACACAATTGAGGATTTCGTGATCTTAGAGGGTTTCTTACTCAAAGAAACTCAGTTTTTCTCCCGTGCAGCAGCAGAATAAGTGACTTACTCCACAAGGAGTGCGTAAGTCAAAGCTGAGCAGAGGGTTAGAGCAAGGTATTGTCAGTGGAGGAGATGGCCATCAACGGACTGCGTGACCAAGATAGATTGGAGGGTGCTTCCAACTATGTTATCTGGAAATCAAGGATAGAATTTCTCCTTGATGAACACGATCTGAAAGCCCTCATAGACAGCGCAGTTGCAGAACCTCTTGATGCAGCACACCTGAGGCAGTTTAAGAAGAATATGTCTAGAGCCAAGAGATTGATCCTAGATGGAGTGAAGGATCACATTGTACCTCACATAGCAGCCAAAAACACTGTTAGAGAAATGTGGGTAGGGCTAGAAAAGTTGTACAAAGGATCTTCCGAGCAGTGGAAGATGTACCTTGAAGAGAAGATGTGAAATACCAGGATGAAGAAGGGAGAGCGTTTTGACTCCTCCTTGTCTCGGATTCAGGAAAACCGATATCAACTGTCTGCAGTAGGATCTACTCCTAAAGACTCAGAGCTAGTAAGGCTCACACTAAACTCTATTTCAAAGGATTATCAAGTCTTTGTCCAAAGTATATTGGGCAGAGAAAAGCTTCCAGGATGGGAAGCAATGTGGGTAGCATTACAGCAAGAGGAGTTGAGAAGAGATCTCCTGAAAATCCACTTGGTGGATGGAAGTAGTAGTTCAAAAGTCAAGAGGGAGGAAGAAGACAACACTGCCCTTGCATCAAAAGGGCAACCGAAGCAGAAGAAGAAAGATCTATCTAAGATCAAGTGCTTCCGGTGTGGGGAAATGGGGCAGTATGCCACACAATGTCCTCTCAAGAAAAATGATAAAGAGGAGAAGGAAGATCCACATGCAGGGGCTGCCAAGATTGAGGCAGAGAAAGATTATGCTATGTTAGCTCATATTTCAAAAGGAGAAAAGTGGGTTGATTTGGATTTGTAGATCGATAATCTACAAGAAGGCGGGATCCTAGAGTATTTCCGAACTCTTGGATCACATGTGAGCTACGACAACCTAAAGACAGTAGCAGGAAGGAAAATTGTAACAGAAGATGATGAGATGATGCAGTGGCTTGAAGTACTAGAGCTTGACCAGTGTAGAGAAGAGGCAGCAGTAGCAGCAGCGCTGTGCACATTAGCGTAGAGCAGTGTAGTGCAGAGTAGCAATAACACAATATCTTCAGCGAGCTAGTGCAGAAACTAGCAGCAGTCAGTTTCTTTCTTCAGAAGCAGACTTACTTGTCCAAATTTCAGATGTTTTTATGTTGCAATTAGCAACAATAGCAGCAGTGCAGTAGCAGCAGAGATGAGCTGTAATAGCAGCAGATGAGAAGCAACATCGCAGTGCATGAAGAGGCAATGCAATGCATAGTGGTGCTCACACAGTGCAGAGCAGTGCTCACACAGTGCAGTAGCATGGATACAAAATTTAGAGGGAGTTGCAGTATAGTGGAAGTTGGCAACAACATGCAGAGTCAGCAACAGTACAATTGCAACGTTCTTTGTGCAATGTTGGTGACTGGCATCAACAGCACAGCAACAGATGTTACATAAGTCAGATCAGCAACACATTGAGTTGTCTTGAGAGAGCACTTTCCTCGCTAAGAGGGCGTGTTGATTTATGGTAGCATCGGATGTGCTCTAGCCTTGTAATTTTGTATATAGGCTAATCCACATGTATTCCATAAAACCCATAAATGGTTTTGGAAAATTCCACTTAGAGATGATTTAATTAAATTAATTAATCGTTTTTTTAATGTTTTCCTAATTCTAAAATTAGGGAAACTGATTAATTAAAGTGTATTAATTAAATCAAGTGTGAATCTTCTAGATAAAGTCATGGATCACCTCCAAGTTAATCTTATCCCTTGATTATGTTTTAATCTTGGCCGTTTAAGAGTCAATGAAATATTATAAGAAGGAGAGTGAGGGGCCTATGGAAAATACACTTGACACTTGAGCCATTGAGCATTTTCGAATTTTTGTGAGGAGACACAACTTTTGATCAAGAACAAATCACTAGGGCTGGGTTTGCTATGTGATTTGATTTAGTGATCAGATCCAAAGAGGAGCAGAAGCAAATATTGGTCCAGACGGCCAAGAATACATTTCAGAGAGGGGCAGCATCAACGCAGGAGAGAGACAACGCAGTTTCTAGCAGGGGTGATGCAGTTCCTATAGTGAATCACGAAGAGCCAGCACATTGTCTCTTGGAGTAAGTCTGGATAAAGATAGAGGCTGGAGTTTTGAGCCAGGAGGGCCAAGATCCAGCTTCAGATCAGTTGCAGAAAAGGGTGACACAGTCCCCCTAGCTTGCCTACGTAGGCTTACGCAGATCCAGCGTAAGAAATCACGCAGAGGCAGTGAGGGATTCATCATCGCTGTTTTGATCAGCCGGAGACTTGTTGAGTGAGGTATATCTCATAGTCATTTTTTTTGTCTAGATTTCTCTAAAGGGTTTGCCAAATGTTGGCACCCTAGTTTTATTCAAGATTTTGCTGCTTAATAATACAAACCCTTAGATCTGCTGCACTGGTTTTCCCAAGTTTGGTTTTTATAGGGACTTAGTCCAAAAATAACTGTGTCGATGTGGTTGTTTTTTCTTTGAGTTTTGTTTAGATTGTTTCAGCACTTAGATTTATTCCACAGTATTATTTGTGTAGACTGCTTCAATAATTACTTCGGTACTTCAATGTAATGAAATACTTATCAAATAATAGTAGGAATCTAGATCTAAGATTTTTCACACCTTTTTCTTCACAATTTCACCTATATGTCTGCAAATGGATATGATGAAGGATGATAAGGCACATTTGGTTCAAAATGCCTCTTACCCTCTTCACCTTTAGCAAGTTAATTTACCAATAAAATGACTCTGTTTTTCTAAAACAACAGGGTTCAGAGATGAGATCCTATCTCCCTATCCTTGATAGGTGTTGGAAAATGGGAGGAGGTTTTTGTAAATAAGTTCATCTTGAAGACAAACCTCTCTTGGTTTTCAGAAAACCATCTCTAGCTGTCGGGAATCTACATTAGAAAAACATGTCTAAAATAGGAAATTCTAAATTCCGAAAATAGGTCCCAAATACCTCTTCGAATCTCCCAATTGGTAACACCTGTGAAAAAAGTGAAAGAGGTTATTTTTCCTTATTCTGTACTTGACAATAACCTCTCATTATTTCCGAATTCATCTCTATTCATCCATAATCCTCTCTTTAAATTGACTTCTCACACAGTCCAAAAACACAGAAAAGTCCCTTGTAGCTCCGGCAGAAATTCAAACAACCTGAATTGGTGAATGCATCAGAAACTAGGGTCCTCCATGAATAGCTTAAGGTCCATGAGCTCCTATATAATCACAGAGCCTCCTTTATACGCTTTCCTATTCATGGCCATCTCTCTTTATAACCAAGCTACCTTATTAAAAATGTGGCACCTGTAAAAAGCAAAACTTGACAGCAAACTGCTTGCCACAAAGCTAAAATTTTAAAGGATGACACTAAGATGCTTTACATGTAAAGGCTGAAGGTTTAATGACAGAGAGGAGCTTGGGTGATTTGTTTAAAAATATTAAATTCAAATATGAGAGGAAATATGAGAAATGGAGCGATGAAGGTGGAATGATGACAAGCACTTATGACTTCACATTTGGATAACTGTCATAACCTACTAGGTGATCTCATCATTCCCCAAAACCAATAGAAAATGACAAGTCATCGATTTTATTTTGGCAGATTTTCTATGGAATTATCATGTAGTTTCGTAGCGAAATCTGTTGTTTTGTCATTGTATTCGTTACAAAACTGTGAAAAATTGACAAGTGGCTCATTTTTGTAATTTGAAGGCATGGGTGCAAAAACAAAATGACATGGAGTGTATTTGACTGACATGACATGACTCATTGTGGGTTTTAGACTTAGGATAAATATGATTTTATAAATTCTTCATCAAATGCATGACCCAACATAACACAACATGAAACCTATGGTGACCTTATCAAAACAAATTTTGAAAATTTTGAGTGTGATAACAGTCCCAAACCCACTTCCCAGATTTGGCTGATGAGGGAATTCTCACTTGTCCTAGATCATTTGTTTCCAAAAAGAAAAAAATAAAATTAAAAAAGAAAAAAGAAAAAAAAAGAAGATTAAGAGGAAGTTAGTAGAGAAAAGGTTATTTAAAAATATATATATTTATATATATTGAAAAAAATATTATATATATATATATATATATATATTAAAAAGGTCATTTAACAAAAGGAAAAGGTTATAAAAAATAGATTGAAATATATTTCATTATTATATAGCTAAAAGAAGTTACAATTAAAGAGGATTGAAGGATTAATAAAAAGCTAAAAGGGTTAACTTTAAAACCTTGAGCTCGTCCAACAAAAAAATGGAGACTTGTAATGAAATATTTCCTAAAACCTTTAGTAAATGTGTTAGTGCACTATTTCAAATCAAAGGATCACTTGAAGGAAGGGATATTATAATCTTTATCGATCCTACTCAAGATAATAAGTATTTTAGCACTAAACGTGTTAACCTATTAGTGATTCCTGAATCAAATATAATTGAAATGATACATTTGACGAGTAATAAACAATATGACATAAGTAATCTACAGCCCAAGTATTGGAGATTATTGTTTTATCTCGCAATTTGTTGTTAAAACCTTATATTGTGACAATAGTAATATAATTTTGGGTTTGCCCTAAATGGAATCACTAGAGTCCTTCATCCTAAATACGAAAAAGAAGTTTTTAACATTTTCCTACAGGAAGAAAAAATAACGCTATAGGACATTACGTTGAAAACTGGTTCAATAATATCTGAAGACATACAATATATCCAAAAATATTTTTTCAAGAAAGTAAAAAAGAAATACAGAATGTGCAAAGGGAAGTTAAAAAAATCACCGCTGACAAAAATAAAGAAGTTTCTCGACTTAAGGACCATAGTGAAAAATTACTAACACAAATTAAGAAACCTAATAAGGACAAGAAGTCATTGGAAAACGAGGTACAACAACTTATCGAGAAGGAAGCAATGAAATCTTCAAATGTAGAAATTCAAGTTGAAGAAAAAGGAATGAATATCGATCCAGTAAAGATAACAACTCAAGAAGATGACAAGCTAGTTGAAGTAAAAACATATTTGGATGTTGAAGTTTAGCTAATGAAAAATCCAAATGAAGATTTTGTAACTAACTCAACGACATCAGTATTTGAAGTAAATCAGGAAATTTCCACAAACATGATAAGGGAAAATCAAACCACAATAACTCTTTATTGACATCTGAATCACAAGAGCAGACAACTCAATTAGTCTACATATCAGTGTCGCTTAGAACATAAACAACGAGCTTATGTTCTAAAGACTACTAATGCCAATGCAATTTAGTCTTGTGATAAAAATTCACATGAAATATCTAGTAACTGCAAGATTCCACAAAAGATTAATTTAGGGTGGTCAACTACCATCTGAATTCGACAATTTTGTTTATCACTTAGAGGATCCTAGCATCTTGTATCATCAAAGGTAACAACTCGAAGTGTTCTGAAAGATACGAATAGACTACAAGACAAGGAAACAAATGACACACCTTGTCAGCAATAAGCTTTGAGGAAAATAATTTTGAAGAGGAATGCAATGTTGTGAATGTAAATTATTAATAATAAATAGTTAACAGTGATTTGTATATAGAAGAGGCATGTATCATAAGGACATGACCATTCATGAAAGGGTACCTGCCTAAATATATAAGTGCACCCTCATTTGTAACAATTCCATCATCTCATACATTCTATACATTTTTATATAAATATACTATTTGTCCTATACTGGATATTTACATATTTCAGATATTTTGGGTATGTTGTTTCATATATGAACTTTGTTCATAATAGACTTGATGATTGTTCTTGGAAAATTTTGAGAAAATGTTTGATAACTTCATATTGATGTGTTTATTCTCCAATACATATGAACCATTCTCATTGCTCACCTTGACTAATTTGGCCTTAGCAACAATATCATTGATCATCGTTGTGGTGTTTTATTCTTTATTTTAGAAGCAACCTCACTAGCTCAATGATTTTGGTATAGGTTGGCACATTAGTGCTTGAAGTAAATCATCATTGTTAGCATAAGTTACAACCTTCAGCTTTTCCAAACTCATTGGAGCAAATGATTGTTGTTAGTATAAGATACAACCTTCAACTTTAACACACTCATTGGAGCACTTTATTGATCTACCATCATCAAATCATCATGCTTCGTTGGCTTGTCATCAACTTTAGATCATGGAGGCTCTCAACCAACCACATTATAGACTTCTATCCTCTTGGGAGGTTTTCCCTATCTCCATTTTTTACAAGAATTGTTCTACATGGGTACCAAATATGGCTATGCATTTGGTGGGACCCATTTTTATTTCCTAATACTCACCTGGGTTGCACTTATGGGGTAGTGTTGGTGTATGCACTTTACTTATATCAATGCACTTGCATGTGTTTCTTTACATAATTTCCCATGTTGATTGTTTTTAGCTTTAGTGTTTTTGAGCATATAGGGAGTTAAGATTACTTGGTTATCCTTTTCCCATTTTTTCTTCTTTACTTTGAGGAGAGAATCACGACATACCATTGCATGGCTTTATTTCTTTATTATTTCTCTACTAGGTCATGGTACTTGTATAGCTTGAATGATTATTGATCAATGAGCAAGCTAATAGGTTAATGTGTATAGTGATATCATTGAAACAATCTAATGTTTGACTTCTTGATATGCATTCTCTCTTTCAAACTCTTAATCTTAGGTGGTTCCATAGCCACTAAAACACAAATCCATAGCCTAATCTAATTTTTACAACTTGGTTTTGAACCAATTCTCACATAATTCACAATTATGTTAAACCTTGGAAACATATAGATATTAATAAAAATTGTGAAATGTCGTTGCAACCTTAGAGGAGTAGGAATCAAAGGACACCACAGTGTCCACTAATGTAATAGAGTTTTGATCTTGTTAGAAATGGTAATAGTTCACTACACATGCAATTGCTTTTCCTTTATATTGATGTTACATATATGTACATTGTAAATAATGATCTTTAATCATCGATAAGAAGAAATTTAGTATGGTCTTGTATACAGTTGATGTTTTTGTTGTGATTTCCTAACCAAGAAATAAAAAGAGCAAGAAACATTATTTGATGTAATGGATAAAGAGAAAGTGAAAGTTAATGGAGGATTATTAGGATGATATATATATATTGGATGAAGAGAAAGTGAAAGTTAATGGAGGATTATTAGGGTGATATATATATATATATGTAAACAAATATCTCTCGGTTTAAAATGTTATTTCTTTGAAGAAGCACATCAAACTAATTATGTTGACTTTCAAGAGTTTCAACTAGATGTTTTGAGTTGCTAATGTAGCCATATGGTCTACCTTGCTCGCATACAATTAACAAAAGTCCGAATAAATAAGAAATTAAAGGCCAAAGGATGGAAAATGATAAAGGTAAATAATGAACAAAAAATTAGAGATGGCGTCCCGTTAAGATGTTTTCTAAACACCATTCCATTGTGATATTTGGAACTAACCACATATTATATTGGGGTGGTTGTGTCAATACTTGCTAGATAACTTGAATATATGTGGTTGTGTAAACATTTTCCAGATAACTCAAATCTATTTGGTGGTATGAATATTTGATAAATAATTTAAATTTATGCATTTATCAAGAATTTGTGTTGTTTCAAATTTTAGTAACTTGTTTTAATAGAATATCAAATTTCAATATCGCTATCAACACCAGTGACAAGGAAAGTGAATGACGTTCGGGAAAAATGGCGCCGCTAGGGTTTTCGTGGACCTAGATTTCGTCTACTCTACAGACAGTGGAGGCTGTGGAGGCACGCGAAGGGAAGCGGGAGGACTGGCCTCCACACCCAAGATTTTTTCTTTCTCCAGACCATCTCCCTTATTCCTGCTGTCGAAATTCCCTCGATCAGAACGATAAGCACTGTTCTTGTGGGTGAAGAGTGAAATAGCCTCCGACTTCTGAAGGATGAGAATCTGTTTTGGCGGACGACTTGTGGTTTCTGGAACAATTGCTCCTGCTGCCCTGGCAAGGGTGCTTATGTCCTAGTTTCTCATTCGGTCCTGGGATTGAAGCTCTGTTTTCATGGACGCAAAAACCCCATTGTGGTATCTCTCTAAGTTGTGTGTCGCTGGCCGATCGAAGAGGCATTGGCGAATCTGGACTGGTGGAACATGGCTCTCCGCCTATGCGTTTCTTCTGTTTTGAGCTAGGACGAGGCTGGCTAGCCCATATGCGTAGATATGGGCTGGAGGTTTTGGCCCTACACTACTATGCATATGCCATGGACACCCTGGGGTGGGAGTGGATTTGGGCCCCTTTTTACCCCCTCAGAGGCTGCTCTGTTATTCTTCAAGTCCCAACGGAAAGACTCCATTCATCGTCAAAGCAGTCTTCATCTCTATTTCAAGACACAGAACAACCAGAAGATACTTTAATAAACACAGATCTTCAGCAATAGGTAACCCCTGTAGTTTCAATATTTTTATCAAACCCCCTGTGGGAAAATCTCTTTTAGTTTGGGTACAAGAAGACAACATTGTTTTGTAGCTAAAACAAAAAATATGGGATTTGATGGGCTACTCTATTTCGTTGCAATATCTGGTTAGTGGTAGTCGGTCTCTTTAGGACTGTTGATCTCTGAAGGACCACACTATTGTTGTAAGGGTGTCTATCTCCCTCAAACTTCGTCTGAGAGGGTGTGTTGCAGACCTAGGTACCTCCAGATCTGCAGGGGGGAAAAGGGGAAGAATCCCACAAATCAACAACAAAAAAATGGAGGCCCATCTTACAAAAACATTTTACATGGGAAAAAAGCCACAATAATACCTCCAGAATAAGCTGGAACTGCCCCAAGGCCATACATAGTAGAACAGTTGGGTCAAGCACCAGCACTAAAGATAGACATCTTAGAAACAAAGGAGCATTGCACGACATATGAAGCTCGAGCGTTAATATGTCATTTTAACTGTTTCCAGCATAAACCAATGGAACTCTTCCATTGGATTTTCACACAATGGACCACAGAATGTGAAATCCACCTCTGTTCCAAGGGGTTTTTTATTGTTAAATTTAAATCCTCAGAGGACAGAGATTTTATTATCAGAGAGGACCTTGGTTTTGGGGATCCACCGATCTTTTTATCATCCCTTGGTTCCCAGATTTTGATGCAAACACTATGACAGTCACCAAAATGCTGGTATGGGTCAGATTATACAATCTCCCCCTTCACTTTTGGAATGATCAGGTTTTCGAAGGTATTGGGAATAGTATCGGGCGATACATCAAAACAAACATTGAGAGAATAGAGGAGAGGATCTACACTTTCGCACGGATCTGCTTGGAAGTAGATCTAAGCAAAGGTCTATCGGAGAATATCGTGATGATCTACAAATAAAAAGCCTGGCTGCAGTCATTAGATTATGAAAACGCTGCATTCAGATGCATAATTTGTAGGTTGACAGGAAATTTACAAAACACGTCCTCATGCCAAAAAAAAAAACAGAAAAAAAAAGAAAAAGAATGGGAAACAAAAAAAAGGTTGGTAATATCCCCCACCTGAGTTAGAGGAGGATGAGTTAGAAGAAGAGGACGATATGACTCCTATGGAAAATAATCACCCTTCAAAGGAACCAGAGGTACAAAGGAATGATGCAGCAATACACATTGATCCACAAACTCATTTGAACCAATCAGATAGGAATCTAGAGGACACAGGAAATGGAGGGATTAAATGACAACATTCATCAGACAATTCAGATTCAAACATGGACAACGAAACTCGGGTGGCAAATTATCAAATTGTCCTTGCCACATGTGTGCCATCGTAGGGAAAATGTCGCAAGGTTGAGAAGGAGAAAGGGAGGAAAACTCGATTTGTGGGGCTTTCGCTTCCATTCTGGTGGTTGAGGATATTTCGGGGCCATCAGTCTTTTCCTTCTCTCATTTTCTTCTTTTTCTTATGACACTTCTTTTTTACTTCTTATGGAATGTCTCAGTAGCCTCGCTACGATGCATTGTGTGTATGAGCACATGAGCCCTATGGGCATCTTTCTAAATGCTTAATTGCATATACTAAATGTAACTTTTCATTTCATTAATAAAAAGTCGCTGATTTTTTCTTTGGAAAAAAAAAATAGAAGATCAAATTTTTATCAAATGATTTGTCTTGCTCAAATCTATTTTGTTGTGTGAGAATTTGATAGATAACTTAAATCTATGATTTTCTCAACAATTCATGTTGTTTAGAATTTTAATGAGTCATTTTAATAGAATGATCAAAGTTTTATCAAATGATTTGTCTTGTACCAATGTTCATATTATTGTGTTTGATTGAATGATCTATTTTATTTAATTGAGTGATCAATTTTATTAAAATTATCTATGTTTTAAATTGAATGACATATTTGATCAAACATCGTGTATTTTTTTCTTCTCTTAATTGGATGATTTATTTTATTGAAATGAAATCAATTTTTAATACGATATTTAATCGCACTTATTAAAATTATTTAAGCTTCTTTCTTTCTTTTTTGGTTTATAGATCATTCCACATTTTTACAAGAATGATAATGAAACAAGAAAGTTATTATTAAAAAACAACTTTCAAATAGAAAACTATAAATCATTTCAATTTCATTTTTAGTACCATAAATTGATTCTAGAAGCACATTGTGTTCTTCTTAAATGGGGAGGTGGAGGGAAATTCAAACCACAGAAACTACATGAATTAGTATGAACCAACTATTACAAATAGTACCATAAATGTAATTCTTGGTTGTAATTTTTTTTTTAATGAACCAGTGGAATGAATCAATAACTAAGCATCTCAGCCACTTGGGTCAATACTTTTAAGCTACCATTATAACCCACAACTTTTTCATGCAAAGCTCACCATATTTATTTGCAGGGGGCTATCCAAGGAATCAAACCAAGGAGGGTTGCATTGACATTATGAGTCCCTAACATTAGGAGTTCAAACACCCAACCTAGCTCTAAGAGGTAAAATGATTTATGTTTTAAATTGAATGATATGATTTATTTATCTATTTTATTGAAATGAAATTGAAGTTGCAATATGGTGTTTAATTCAATAATATGTTTTATTGAAATTATTTATGTCATAAATAGAAAAATGTGATTAATTTAAAATTTTGAAGATAATTATGTCTTAAATATCGTCTCAATGATGTATTCATTACATATAAAGTGATAGGTATGATCTCAATGGTCCATAGTTATCACATGGGATAACTTTAGGTACTATCATCCCTTGATGAAACAAACATCATGAGTTCAATGGCATGAATGATTGAAGTTTTATTTTTCCATCTTAAAAACAATTTGCTACATTTGTTTTTATGCTTAAATTGTTGTTTATTTTTTTCTCATTGAAAACTAAATTGCTTAAAATCTATACATGCAATTAAGCTAAAGTATCCTATACATGCACATATGTAGATAGTAACCTACACACGCAAGTAAGCAAACAATACAAGGTTCCTCACACCCCATCCACAAATTCACAAAACAAAGCATCTAAAAATACACTCATAACACATTGCATTTCAAAAGTATAAAGACAAAAAAATATGTCATTTCTCACATAGTCTAAGATTAGCATATCACTACCCCGGATGCAGGTGACTAAGGCCCATAGGAGGCAGGAGTGGTGCCACACAAGCTGGCCCACCTCGAGGTCAAGCACACGTGATTGGCATGCAGGAGGTGACGTGTGGGCATGCGTGACAGAGGAGGACAGTATAAGCGGGGGAAGGACGGTGGCAACGAGCAGTGTAGTACAACACAGAAAAATGGAGGTGGAGGAAATGGAATCGTAGGATCCCGAGGGAGGGAGGTACCATCTATGTCCCAGTCCGCTCGAGTGTGGAGTTAATTGCGTTGGAAGGCGTAGGGATAAAGGCAAAGAAGAGTGGGGAGCTCGGGGTGGGTTTATAAGAAGCCGAAGGGGACTAGGTGGAATCATCTTAGCTTGGTGAAACAGGGTGAACGGGTAGAAAGGGGCAGGGATATCATTAGCGATGCAGGCGGTAGTGGTTGTGGTCATTCGATGCTCCATCATGGAGGGGAGAATGGTAGGTCATCTTACTCAAGCCCACCAATGGGTAGAACGTGGAACAACTAGAGGCAAAGGAGAGACGTCCAGAGGCAGAGAAGGGGGGCGACACAAGTCTCAGTCGGAGTTTGGGGACAAAAGGATGGATTTGTAGGCGTTTTTCTTCACTGAGAATGACGATGAGGATGCTTCCGCCATCTCTAAATTGGAGGCGGACCTGGTCAAGTCCTTGTGGCAATAGTATGGGGAGAGGGTCGAGGTGTAACCAATTTGGGTGACAAGGATCATCCTGGGTTGCCTGATATGCGAGAGAAGGATAATTGGACAAGATGTGGGAGAGAAGCTTCATAGCATTAGGGTAGGGCTCGACAAAAGTATTGGTAAGTTGCACAACACCTTGATGATTGTAGGGTATCTAGACATTCTTTGACCAGACTGTGTGCCTCCTTTGGATGACCCCGGGGATGGAGAAGAGGAGGACGTCATGACAATGAAAGAGTTGAACAACTTGAGAGGGGAGAAATAGCATCGAGATTGACCAGGTGCCTTTTATTGTTTTATGATAAACTTTCGGTGGGCTTTTAGCTTTGTAATATACATAGTTTGAAGTCTTAGCAGGTTTAGTTGGTTAGATGTTGAAGCTCTGGCCCTTCTAACTGCTTTAGGGTTCATTAGACTTAATATTCCTCCGGTTTCTCGTGATGGGCAGAGATGTTTTGATAATTTTGGACACAGGGTCTGGTTTCTGGCTAGCCGGCAGATCTATGGCTGTAAATATTTAACTAGTTAATAGAAGGAGTTCCATACTTGCTGATAAAAAAAAAAAAGATTAGCATATCACTACTTAAAACTCAAGAACGTCTAAAAAGGTTTCTCACCCTATCTCAAAACTTTTGAAAACATACTTATGGCATGTTACATTTCAAAAGTACACATACAAAATATCTTTAAACCATCACACAATTCAAGATTAACATATCAATAATCCCTCTAGAATGGATCTAATAAAAAGCATTATGATCGAATTCAACAGAATAACCCTCCATTTTTAATTACAAAATAACCTATATATACAAGTAAGTTATACATGGAAGAAAGTAAATGGTAAAAGTGCCATACCAAAATAACAACAAAAGTCACTATTCATTATTTGTTTAAATATATAAATCATTGATTATTATTTCTACTAAATGTTAAGTTACCTAACCAATATGCATGCAAGTAACCTAAGCATGCAATTATACAGATACTAAAAGTACCATGTTAGAATGACAACAAAATTTACCATTTAAAATTACAAATTCACAACCCAAAAATATGTCTTAAAATATACAGTGTATACTTGAGAGTCCAAAATCAAATACAAATTTGAAAATAAATACCTCCACATATAAGCAGCTACATTTTTAACTCCATTAAAATCCATATATGAAATGGACATAAAATCATACAAAGATAAGTGTGCACATGACAAAGAGGTACAAGATTTTATGTTACATCGTCTGTTGAAGATTGCAACAAGAAACAGTGAAATTGACATCTGGAAACATCATTCCTTGATCCTAGTGAAAAAATAAGCACTAAACTAGGTGGGGCCCACACAGGCTATTTTTAGGTTTATGTCTATTTTTAGAATGGTGAGAATATTCTAAAATTAGCAGGATGCAAATTATAGATGGTAGAGCAAATTCTATCTTTAGAGGAGTTCCTATTTTTTAAAGATGGGCGAAGTCTATTTATAGATCGCTAATCTAAAAATAGAATTCATGTCGATTATTATTAGCCCTTAATGATAATCAGACAATAAATAGTAACTTATTCTCTTGGAGCACTTGATTTCAGTGAACAGATGTGGCACATCAGTGTGCTGAAGGAATTACACAATTCCTAGGGTGATTGGTGACTCATGCATAGACTTCGTTATAACCGATTGTGGCAGAGTTGGAAGAGTAGTTAGGGGAGTTGTTATTTAGTTTAACTCAGTTAAGTGAGTTAAACTCAGTTGTGCTAGTTGTAACTAAAGATACACTAGTGAAAGATGAGTGAATTAACTAGTTAATTAATTCACAAGTAGTGTCTTACTTGCAACTGAATAAATACATTAGTTAACTACTTGCATGTCAGATCCAGTGGAGACCTAGTGGAGAGATAGGTGAAAGGGTGAGATGGACTATCTGTTGTGACTGTAGTGGAGCATTTAATGCATCCACACACACATTGGAGATGCCTGTGAGTATTGCGCAGTCAAGGCAAGGTAAGGTCGAATTCATTCAGGGTTCTTCTTTAGCAGGGATTGCGCAGTGGAGGCACGCTGTCAGGAGGCAATAAATTGGTGCATGGAGGTGCAAATTTCTGCAAGACAGTGTGAGACGATTATATATTGTACTAAGAGGTATATGAGCTGAAATTTGTATAAGATATATGAGTTTGTTTCATGATCCATTGATATACATAATATATGGTAGTTGGGGTTTCTAGCTTTAAGCTTTCCTGGTAAAACATATTGTTATGTGTGATTGATTTTTCTTCATGTGTTTTGCAATTGGCGATTTAATTTCCGCAAAGAATTGAGTAGAAGGATTCTGTATTTAACAATGGATTTAGTTGTTAGATCAGGGGATTCTGGTAATATACATGCATATTGTATAATTTCTACATGGTATTGGAGCTGAAGAGATTACAATAGTGAAGCAGTGCTGAGTTTTTGTTGGTGGAAACAATTCAAAATTGCTACAAGAATCTCTTGGTGTGACATTTGAGTATACATTGAAATGGATTTAAATGGTTTGTGGTTAGAGTTTGCACTTGAGGATAGCTCAAACTACATAGCTTGTAAGGACAGGATGGAGGCGGTGCTTGAAGATAATGGCTTGATGGAATTCATTGAGAAAGATGTTCCTAGGCCCACTTCGACAGATGCTGCAGCACTTGACGCATGGAAAAAGAAAGTAGCAAGGGCAAGGAGGATTCTGTTGGAAGGTGTGAAAGACCATATTGCGTCAAGCCTTCATGGGAAAGCCACTCCATATGCAATTTGGAAGGCTTTGATAGATCTTTTCCAAAGCAACAACGACCATAGGAAGTTGGTGCTGAAGGATAAACTCAAAAAAATCAAGATGGAGAAGAATGACACTATTCTGGTATACTTGACAAAGTTTGTCCAATGCAGGGATGAACTTGGGAGTGTAGGAGTAAGTGTTGCTGATGATGATTTGGTGAGCTTGGCTCTCCTTGGACTTCCTAAGAGTTGGCACAATTATGAAGACTCTGTCAATGGATGGGAAAAACTGTCAGATTGGGAGCGACTTTTGTCGGATCTAGTGCAGGAGGAGATAAGGTGGAACACCAAGGATGGCTCTTCATCAAGGCATGATGATGAAGAGGACTGTGCTTTGGCTGCTAAGGCGAAGAAGAAGAAGGGGAAGAAATTCCATTCTAGATCTGAGGCCAGAGAAGATGGCAAGGAGCACAACATGTCCAAAGTGAAGTGTTTTCACTGTCACGAGTTTGGACATATTGCCACAAATTGTCCACATAAGAAGAAGAACAAGATGGCTGCTCGAGCTGCAGGGGGTGAGGCTCTTGGTTCGCAATTTGAGCTTGAATTCTCATTAATCACATGCATGGTGTCTAGTTCATTGGGTTCAGGGTGGTACTTTGATAGTGGTGCTTCCTTTCACATGATGGGAGATGAGAAACTTTTCAGTGACTTGGTGGAGAAAGATCTCCAGATGCATGTTGAGTTGGGCAACGATGGATGATACAGTGCGACCGGCATTGGTACCACTACCTTTCAGAGGGCGTTAGGTAAACTCCTTCATTTAAAAGATGTTGTGCATGTTCCAGGTTTAAATAATAATTTAATCTCAGTCACAATGTTAGAGGATAGAGGCTATGATGTTGTCTTTAGTGAAGGAAAAGTGTTCCTGTGACACAAAGCAACAGGGCAAGCCAAGAAGGTGGGGATTCGAGTTAAGAATCTCTACAGACTTGAAGTAGATGGGATTTCTACGGAGCTTCCTACTGTTGGGAAGTGCGAGAAAGCCATGCAATTGAAGCTTGAGAGGGAGTAGGATTTGCATGCAGGTAAGAGTGAACCTCAAGATGTGGAGCAGCCACAAGATGAGGATCATGGAGTGGGAGCAACCACTCATGCAGAGAAATTTCATGCCAGATGGGCAGAGGGACTGCATGCAGCTATACCATGAGGTAAGAGGTGGGGCGACATGCATGAGTAATCCTAAGAAGGAATTTCTGGGCAAGATTCATTGCGATGGTGTGGATCTCATGAATTGAACCTAGTTACGAGGAGCCCACAATACAACAGTAACAGGATCAGTTGGATTGATGCAGTCAGATGTCGTGAGGACATGAAATCAAAGTGACAGTGTCGGATATTGGAGCGCGAATCAGAGTTGACAACAAGTGCAGAGTGCATGGGTGAAGATTTCAACAACGCAGTGGTCCCTGAAGACATGTGCAGTAGCTAAGAAGAGGTCAAAATACTTTGATGACAAATGCATTATATTGATTCAGTTGTTTAGAGGCTATTCAGTTTTAGAAGTGTTGCATGCAAAGGTTGCGGGGCGAATACTTGGAGTTGCATGTCGCATGCAAAGACATTACTTTCTTGTTGAGAGGGAGTGATGAAGATTGCAACAAGAAACAATGAAATTGGCATCCAGAAACATCATTCCTTGATCCTAGTGAAAAAATAAACACCTAAACTAGGTGGGGCCCACACAGGCTATTTTTAGGTTTATGTATATTTTTAGAATGGTGAGCATATTCTAAAATTAGCAGGATGTTGATTATAGATGGTTGAGAAAATTTTATCTTTAGATGAGTTTCTATTTTTAGAAGATGGGCAAAGTCTATTTATAGATCGCTAATCTAAAAATAGAATGCATGTTGATTATTATTAGCCCTTAATAATAATCAGACAATAAATAGTAACTTATTCTCTTGGAGAACGTGACTTCAGTGAACAGATGTGGCACATCAGTGGGCTGAAGGAATTATGCAATTCCTAGGGTGGTTGGTGACTCATGCATGGAGGAATTCATTATAACCGATTGTGTTAGAGTTGCAACAGAGTTGGAAGAGTAGTTATGGGAGTTGTTATTTAGTTTAACTCAGTTAAGTGAGTTAAACTCAGTTGTGCTAGTTGTAACTAAAGATACACTAGTGAAAGATGAGTGAATTAATTAGTTAATTAATTCACAAGTAGTGTCTTACTTGCAACTGAAGAAATACAACAGTTAACTACTTGCATGTCAGATCCAGTGGAGACCTAGTGGAGAGATAGGTGAAAGGGTGAGATGGACTATCTGTTTTGACTATAGTGGAGCATTCAATGCATCCACACACATATTGGAGATGCCTATGAGTATTGCGCAGTCAAGGCAAGGTGAGGTCGAATTCATTCAGGGTTCTTCTTTAGCAGGGATTGCGCAGTGGAGGCAAGCTGTCAGGAGGGAAGAAATTGGTGCATGGAGGTGCAAATTTCTGCAACACAGTGTGAGACGATTGTATATTGTACTGAGAGCTCAATGAGCTGAGCTTTGTATGAGATATATGAGATTGTTTCATGATCCATTGATATACATAATATATGATAATTGGGTTTTTTAGCTTTAAGCTTTCCCGGTAAAACATCTTGTTATGTGTGATTGATTTTTCTTCATGTGTTTTGCAATTGGGGATTTAATTTCCGCAAAAAATTGAGTAGAAGGATTATGTATTTAACAGTGGATTTAATTGTTAGATCAGGGGAGTCTGGTAATATACATGCATATTGTATAATTTCTACATCATCTACATGGACATTCTCCTCTTGGGAACATAAAACATGTGCATGTATAGGAATTTAATTAAACACTAAATATGAAATTTCACAAGTAGTACTAATTAAGACATAAAAGATAATTTTCTACTTGAAGATTACAAAGCAAATTTGAACCATCACCGAAGTGGTGAGTGAGGTATTTTGAGTGAGATGGTCAGTATCAACATTTCAAATGGATTTCTCCATAACAAGAATATTTGTTTATGAAAGCTATGAACACCATTTTAATATAAGAAAGTTTATTCACAAAACCCCATAAATAAGTCCAAATAAACGTTGCTAAAGGAGTCTAAAAATTTATATGCATCGAAAGGAAAATGGACAAGAGGTTGAATCTACAACATTCATAGAAGAAAACAAAAAGTAGGAGGCCAAACTGACAACATATAAAAAATAACACCATCACTTAGAGCTTGAATCAATAATGCACACAGAAGAACATGACAAACATAAGGTTGTGCAAACAATATTGAGAGAAGGTCGAGCTAGTAGCAACCATAGGCTATGCAAACATATATGGTATGAGGCTGAGTAGTAACAGTAGTAGTACTAATAGGAAGTAATTGCAAATATAAGAATTACTTCGTAAAATTTGATATGTGTGTGTATATATGTATAATATTTTGTTTTGATAAAAATCATTTTCAAGCAAAAAAAATAATCGGCCTATTTTTTTGCAGTGCTCAAACTCTAGCAACTCATGGGAGAATTTTCTAGAGAAGAAATTGTTTGATTTACATTTTGGATGAATAATTTATTTAATTGAATATTAGCAGCATTTGTTTAGCTGAAAATTGAATTTATTAGGCTAAAAATTTAAGAATAATCAATTTTCCATTCATGATTGACACAAAATAGTAAATAAGGTTCACGTTTTCACCCATGGTCATTGCAAAGGTATTTTAGAGGAGAATAGATTTAGAAAGTTACTTTTTAGGAAGGTGCTATAATTTGTTAGAGAAAATTAGAAGAACAAATCCTCTAAGCTTGAGACACTAAAAATAATGGTTTGTGTGCATAACCTCCAAAGTATCCTAAATTTGGGGTAAATACTATTTCATAGAACTAGGTGTATAATGAGACATCAATAAGCCTGAAAATAATTGTATATCATGTTTAATTGAAGATCAATGGAAGGATGTTATGTTATTTTAATAAGGATATTCAGTGGGAGTAAAATGGTAAGGCCTGTTAATAAGCAAGGTAGTTGTCATCAATGAAAATGATATCTTGTGGGTGTGACCTGTTAGGGTCCTATAAATATAGGGTTTTTGATTTGAATCTTTTAAAATCTTGAAATATTGTATATACCTTTGCTTTCTGCAAATGTATTCCCAAATTAAAAAATGAAAAGAGGGTATGTCCTAAAAGAACAATCAAAGGACAAAAATAAATAAAGATCAAAAGAGTATTAAATATGAACCCCATCAAAAATAGATCATGAATGTGTTGCAAGTTTAAATGCCACTGCTTTAGTTTACTTTTTCAAATAAGATTGTGTGTAGCTTGTCCTAAATGCCACAATCCATGAGGGTCAAACAGCTTAAACTTGACCTCTCATGCTTTAAATTTCATGTTGTTAGATAGAAAATAAAGATCTAGCCAAATAGTCTAAACTTGGCAGATCAATAGTTAAAATAGAGAATAATAAGGAGCTCAACAGTTTAATCTGAGCCCTTGGATGAAATAAAGTTAGAGTTAGATAGTTTTCTATTTTAAAAGAAAAATGAATAAGGGTTTGCAAGCTCAAATGCACCCATGCAAATAAAGGAAAAAATGGTTGGATAAACGATGGGTAGGAAGAAATCAGTTTCACAAGGCATGGATAAACATCATTTGGCATATTACTAATTTCCCTCCCCGTAATGTATTCTAGTACTAAAATCTTCAGTCATAAAGGCTCGGAGCATTTCTCTGACTTTTGGTGGGACTGGACCCACGACTTAATGACTAATTGGCACCAAGGTATTTGATTTCACCTCATTAAAAACACTTCCCCTTCATCATTCATTTTACCCTAATAAAATCCCTTTTCCTAAGTTTAAAACACTTTTTATCTTGGAAAAGTAAAACTCCCTTGATTAATTCCCCTTTCATACAAAAATACCCAAAAATCCCACAAACATGATTTTTGCCTAAGTATAAGTGTTAAATGTTATGTTGGGCCTCACAATGATGAAATCCCGCTTAAAAAACAGATGTTTTACACTATGCTTAGTGTATTTGGTCTTTCCGCAAATACATTTCATATTAACATTTAACCTATTTTATTAATTCCCTTATAATACCCCATCCCGTAATATAATTAATTCATTTATTAAAATACCCCAAAACCCACATTTTAATGTTTACCCTATGGTTCTAATTCCCCACGTGACATATTCCACTTCCCCCATTGGTTAAAAACACATATTTTATTAAAAATCTGCCCTAAGGTCACATTACACCTGTAAATAAGTTATTCATCTTGCAAACCATATATCCCGCCTATCCCGTTAATACAAAGACTTTACGTTTAAAACTATGTTTTAAACGTATTAACTTAATCCCGCTGCACATAAAGTATCTCGGTCCCCACACCCATCTACACCATAAGTCCAATGATAGATCTCAATTGTTCGCATTTCCTCCGTCTAAACCAACAATCCAAAACTCATATCACAAATTAAAGAGTGCGATCGTTAATCCATTTTGGATTTGCGATATGGGCGGTATTGCCCTCCCATCTCTCCTACACACGTCCATTTCTTATTGGATTGCATCTGTTCAGGCAAAACTGCTTACCACCCTCCAATCATGCGATAACCACTTGGCGGTATTTAGCCTCCCTGTGCCAAAACCACTTCCCATTTGAAATGACCGGCATTGATTGCAAACATTGTTTCAACTTAATTTCCTATAAACAACAGATTTATGCGCGTTTAAACCTTTTCTATGCATTTTCGCTCATTTGACTATTTCCAATTGAAGAAAAACGTTGCCGCCCCATTTTCCAGCACAAACAACAGAATTTAGTTAGAATTCTCTGCTTCGACCGCTCAGACACTCCAACTCATGTTTAAAGGACCTCAACCAAGCTTTTGAAAGCTCCCCGACATCCCAAAAACCCCTTTTCAAGTCAAATACCTACAAAACAGGTATTTTTCAAGAAAATTACCTATCTTACACCTACAAAGAGAAATGCTTGTGAATTTAAACCTTTTGTAAGCCTATTTTCCAAAAGAAATACCCTAATTTCCTTCAGAAATCATATTTGCTGCAAAAACCCTAATAAAATTACAGTTTCTGAAGACTGTAAGTTAATTTTAGGCAAATTGAAGAAAATTAATCATTTGCAGACCTTTAGAAACCCCTTGATTGATTCGAACCCTTTATAAATGCTCAAAACCCCTTTTTGTGCATAAATTTAACTATTTTAGGTCTGTTTTATCCAAGAAAAGAGCAGTAAACCCTTGTTAAACCTTTCCTGAATCTGAAAAAAGGTTTAAAGATTGATATGGGAGAAGAATTGAAAGTTTGATCCAGAAGAAGCCATAATTTTACCTATTGCTGTTCAAAAGACCTCTGTCATATCAAAAAGACCTTCTGTAAACAATCTAAGCTACCAGAAGGGTATAAAAACCTAAAAACTAGATTTTTTAACATTCAAAAGTCTAAATTGTCCAAACTTAAATCCAGAAATGGCTTCAAAAAGCACCATTGTTATCAATCCACTACAACCTCCTGTTTTAGATGTTGAGCATACTCCTCTAGCTGATGTTGATTATAAAATATCAGCTCCAGTAATTGAATTCAATCTTCTTGATCTCCACTGCTGGAGTCTAGAAAAATATTTGGATCAGGGTGATGAAGTACAAATTTGGGAGTCTAATTTACCAAAATATGTAGTTCCCCATACCCATCAATGCCCTGAGGTCATCAGACTGTGTCAAGCCCACTATTCCCTTGACCTAAGAGCTACTGTTAATAGTGAGAAAGAAGTATTATTCACTATCACCGCATAATCAATAAATCAAATGTTTCAGTTACAACTAAAGCCAAATGCATTCCCATTGTCTATAGAAGCCCTTACAAAGCTATATTTGGATTTAGACTTCCGTAAAAGATTTCAAATCTTTCAACTATTCATGCCTTCATATGTTGAAATCCCAAAGATCAATCCTCCATATTCATCCTCCAAATTCCCAAAAGGATCAAGACATATTATCTCAATGTTGTATTTTATCCTTGGTTACTTTACTGATGAGCACACTGATGAGTCTATACTTGGTTTTATATCTACTTTTGTGCTTGGTCAACCTCCTTCAGTCATTTATAACTATGTTGAGTATATAGTTGATAGTATTCATGATCAGCTTGTAAAACTTCCTACTGAAGGAGTATTTAGGTATACCTCCTTCCTCTTTCATATGTTCCTCTACTTCCAATCAGATAAATTCCCAATAACCCTTCAAAAGTTGGATGTAGAGGGAAATCCATTGTCAGTCATTTTTTGGACTTCTTTAATCAGAAAAGAATCAACCGAGTTTACTTATGCAAATTTCACAGACTGTTTTATTCACCCATTGATAAATATGCTTACAAACAATGTACAACCAAGGATAAGTATTGAGATTAAGAAAGTTTTACAGCTATCAGAGCAAAGCAGAACTGGTGATTGGTACCTATACCAAAACCACATAGAAATTAGAGTCTATGGATCAAACCTCTTGCCCTATAAATTAACAAAATATGTGTCAAAGAGAGCGTTTACATTAGAATATATAAGACAAATTATAAATTTAGATTCTGTGAAATTTTTAGCTGCCAAAAAGAAGACTCAGTTCAAGTTGAAAAACCAAGTAGGACCTTTCATATGCAATCATAGGGAAGCAGGTGCAGAGGCAACAAAATAGTTGTTGGAGTATAAGTTTGATGAAAGTTTCTTGTGAAACTATGATCCTCATGGAATAATCAATAAGATGAGGGTACAATGCAAATTAACCCCTTACATCCATGACAATAAACTTGAAATTGAATAATTTGAAAACAAAGTAGAATGGTTGGAAAATACATTAATAGAAACAGTCAAACAAGAAGATACTAGTCACACTTTAAGGAATATAAAACAAGAAGACTACAACAAAAATATCATAGATTATGCCAAAGAACATGTTAATAAATCGGATTGGCAAGGAGTACCTACAGGCAAAGTATTGCACAAAAGTGTTGAAGATTTGTTTTATTTACAACATGAGATAAAACATCTCTTTGTAGTCAAGCCAACCTTTGTTAGATACACAGAGGCTGATGAGAATTTCAGAAAACTTACAAAGATCAAATTACCAGATGAAGAGTTTTGGCAAAAGCTTATTGACTTACTGTAAAAGTCAATTTGCAGTGAAAAAGGATGAAAAACAAAGTGTTGTTTTTACACAGTAAAAACAGATTTTTACATTGTAAAAATAGATTTTTACACAGTGAAGCAGTCAAAACAATAGGTTAAAGTGTATCAGCAGGTTAAAGAGTATCAGTTAAAGAGTATCAGGTGAAGATAAAGCTCTTAAACAGAGTGAAAATATTTTGCCAGCGTGAAGGACACCTTACTAGCTAGCTACACCCAAATCCAAACAACATTACTATTTAATTTGAATAAGTAGGACAACTTGTAAGTTGTTAAGCAGCTGTCTCTATCTTTTTTTAATAAGATATTTTATTTCCAAAAAACATTCCTAGGACTATTCTAGGATATTTTGTAATATTTTTTGTATAAATACTTCATGATTAGAAGTATTGAGGGTGGAATAAATTGCTGAAGATTTCTATAGTCAATATTTCTGTACTTGAAGAGTTTTTGTACCAAGTTTCAAGTCAGCAGGTTGGATCAAAGCAATAAAGCATCATATTTCAGGATTCATGTGTTGGGCCACTTAAGTGAAGTAATTTCTCCTATTTTTTGTTGTAATCTTCTTATGTTTCCCATTCATACATAAATGTGTTCTAAATTTTAATGTGAAATCAAGAAGTGATATATTAGAATTTGTTAAAAGCACTCTGTTATTTACTGGATTTCATTTAAATGTTTTCTACTGATATCCAGACTAGGGAACCCTTAATTGATCCCTAATTTTTATTGACCCCTACCTATTCATCCTTTATCAGGATAAAAAAACTCTTAATTTCTCTTTATCCCGATTAAAACCACTTCACAAATCAGCCTTCAAAGATCTTGAGTGATTCTTTTATCTTTCCCTGAAAATATTTGACTTTAGACCTTGATCTTGATTTGTCTGCTTGACACATTGACTCCATTTGCCTAATGGAAAACCAGATCTATTACTATCCCTCTCATTAAGTGATTTTTCCCACCAAACCAAATCAAAACACCAAAACCAATTTTCCCTATATAACTAGCCTAAAATCATATATAAAAACAAAGTTAAATCTTATAGAGACAGCCCTCTCTAAGCCTTAGGAAGGATAGATCCTAAAGCTTGAAAGTAGGTTTGTGGTTACCTCGGTGAGTTCTTTCTTTAACCTTAAGAAATTATTGAGTGATAACATGACCTAAGGATCAAAATCATGAGAAAAGGGTAGGAGACAAGGTTGTTTGTTCATCGTTATGAAGAAAGAATCCAATACATTTAATTACCAATAAGACAATTCATATATGCTTTGCAAGGGAAATTATATATGTGAATGCTCTCACTGATAATGATAATAACATCAAGGAAGGTTGTAGCAAGGATGCATACAAGGAATTAAATGGTAGATACTAATTGTGATGCTCTTAGTTACTATAGTTATTATTATATACATTAAGAAAATTACTAACAAAGGTATGGAAGCTACTAATCCATAGAGAATGATAACTTCATGCATAAAAGAAGGATGCAAGTTCTTGACCTCTTTGAGATAAGGAAAGAAAAATAAGGAACAACGGTTGTAAAGTATTATGATCACTTAAAACAAGACCATGGAAAGCCTAGATGGTAAAAAAAATATACCAAGAGAAAAAAGGGGCATGTAACTCATAGGTAAACTATATTATTGGATAAGGAGGTGGCCAGTGATAAAGGAACAAGCTATGGTTTGATATAGAATACCCTAATAGAGGAAAAGTACATTATAAAGAATAAGAAAAAAAATCTAAAAACACTCTAAGATTGTGTGAAGCAAATGATAAAATTCAATTCACTTGGAGGTTGTCATTGAAGGAATGAAGCACCCCATTGTGTGGAACTTTCTCAAGAGATGAAGTGCATCATGGTTTAGAATTCTTCAAGGAAAGAAGGGCAAGTTCCATAACTATATAGAGATTAAATAAAATTTGAGATAAGATAAAGGATGCACAACTCTAGTGGTATCTATGTTAACATAGGGGCTATACATTTTGGAAAATTGAGGTAGCATAAAAAGCTAGGCTTTTCTAGGAATGCATTTATGATAAAAAAGAAAGGCCAAAATAGAATTAGATGGAACTACTTAAGGAAAGTGGAGTAAAAATTCTCATAATAGATAAAATGTTGAGGAAACTTAGACATCAAAGAAATTTGCAAGATGCCAAGACTATTGGTTTTGATAGTAAATGATGCATATGACTAGAAAGGAAAATGTAGAAATGAGAAAGACCTTGGACTAGTTCAACTATGTTGTGGAATTACATGCTATGTAAATGAATTGTATTGGAGAAATACTTCACTCTCCTCTTGGTACATTATTTATATTTTTCTAGATTGAGCAAGTTGTCGTGTGTAGATAGTTAAGGCATGGAAATGTCGATAAATGTTAGAGAGTAAAATAGTTGGAATGTGTACGCATTGGTTAGCATATTGAGAGAAAATACATAATAAAGTGAATGTAAATATGCTTGAGTAGATATGTGATATTTTATGTTGGCTAAAAGAGTTGTTCTATTACATATGTAAAGATTTAGGACATGATGAATAATTGTGGTTGTTGATGGTTCTATAACTAGGAATGATTGAGGACATGGTTGAAGACATTGATGATTTAGTTGCCTATGATAATTATCCTCACGAGAAATAATAAGGACAAGATGATGCTTTTCAATGAGTTGTTGAAAGGATCACATATGAGTTCCCATAAGGCATTAATTGATCCGGTAACATTAGAGATGTTGATGGAAATCATATAGGTCTGAATTAGGTCATGTCAATTGCAACTTCATTGAATGGAATTTAGGTAATAATTCCTTGAATTATGCTTTGATATCTTAATTGATATGTTTATGATGGCATATGAATTCATATATGTGATTGGAATCTAGTTGGGGATATAGTAGAGGCGGGAAGCCATAAATATGTATAGATTGTTAGAATTCCTTAGTGCATTCAGAAGTTAGTATGCCACATTGAACTGGATAAAGGTAATAACCATAGTAAATGAATATTTATGCTCATGTTTTGTAGATGGATATCATTTTAGATAAACATTATTAAGACCAGGTTGTTATTGGGCTTGTGAAAAGGTTATAGAATTGCACAAGCATTCAATGGTTATCATGCTTATATTGGTATCCAATATTGTAAGCCTCTTTCCAACATTGAGAATATTGAAGAGGGGGGAGGGTTTGAGGCAATATTGAGTAGAGAAAAGAAAGGCCTTTAAATACTAACAAGGGACAATTGAATAGAAAATAGGTATAATCCTATGTCATTTTTGGGCCAAAGAGAATGGTGTCTAGGTGGTCAAAAAAGTGTTGCGGAAGGTGTCTAGGTGAACTGTTGAAGAATTGGTTGAGCCCTCCAACTTTTCATGATAAATTACACAAGCCAAAATTATGGTATCCTTCAGTTATTGCAAGGATCAATTGAGTGAACGTGCATAATTTTATTGTATAAATGTGTAAGTTGTGATCATACACCCATGGATATTGGCACATATGTTTGATTTCATTATGTGAATTATTAATTGTACTAATAATGCACATATGATAAACAATATTTTATTGCAGTTAATATATCAATAGATCAAAATTAATTGGATTATTAGTATGTCTTAATCAGAAGATAATTTCACGAGATGTTCTGAATGTTGCAATGAAAGAGTTGTATGCATTAATATTCAAATTTTTGTTTGCTTTAATAATATTTTACAAGGAGAACGTAAGTGTAGATAGAATGTTCTAGGATTTATATATGAAAGTCCATAATGAATATTACTGGCTACTACATGGAAGGACCAAACATTACAAGAGGAATATCATAGTTGTGAAATTCATTTTTTTATGAAATCAATTCACTTTTTTTATTGAATTTTAATGATGACATCTCACAGTAACTATATGTGTGTGATACATATGAGATGATGGATGTATTTACTAATAAAGTGGTGATGATTGTTGTACGCTATAAAGCATGGGAAGGATACTAATATGATAAGGTCGGAACCATTTCATATGCCTTGATCACCTTAAGATATTTTTAATGGAGGTTGCCATTAAAATTGCCTAGTAGTGAGACTCTATAAGTGTATACTCTTCTTGCATGTAAAAAAACTTGGAAAATGATGGATCACCTAAGGGATTGGTTAGTAGAGAAGGGGATGCTTGAGTTGGAAAATGATGGATCACCTAAGGGACTAGTTGGTAGAGAAGGGGACTTTTGACTTGGAAAATGATGGATAACCTAATGGATTGGTTAGTAGAGAAGGGGATGCTTGAGCCTAGAAGGGTGAGTGTTTCCAAGGAAGAGACAAATTTAATGAATCTATTGTGATAGACTCATTATATATGCTAGTTAGGTTAAGAAGGCATGGTATGTCTTGGGTGTGCTAAGGAAGACAATGTGTTGAATCTTTCCCATGGAAGAATTTTGGAGTAAAGATATACTCATATGAATAAGTATTGGGTTTTTGTGCATACATATATTGTGTTATGAATACATATGATTCAATTATAAATTTGAAATCCCTATGGATAAGATAATCACTATGCAGAAATGGTTATGATGCACATGTATATCTTGATAAATGTTAGGTCCCTATAATAATAGTGTAGTCCCATTATTGTTATTGTTAATGTATCCCCCATATTGTTATTTTTGTGCCCCATAAAGACCACTATTGTTATTGTTGTGCTCTTACATTATTATTGTTATGTAGGCTCTGATTATATTGTGACCTCTTAGACTCATATATATAGAAAGGAGGTCTTGTCATTTGTATCATTCAATAATTGTTCATTATTTTAATGTAAATGAGGTTTCCCCTTTGAAGATGATAATTTTTAAGTCGTGATCCATATTATATTTTGTTTTGTGAGTTGGTTGCATAACATTTGGTATCAAAGCTTTGGATTCTATGGTTTCGCTGGAGCAAGTAGGTCATCGTGGAATTTTCACTATAACATTTTTTCTACGAATGTTCAAAAGCTAAAAAATTTACCATGTAGAGCCGAAATTGTGATTAACCTCCTGTAAAAATATCATATCTTGGTTCACTATAAGTTATGAGATATGGTCCAAAGAAGTTAGCGTTTTTGCATGCTCCATAATTCAGTCTCAAATAGGTGGCCTTAGGAAAATCATCATATCTTCCTTTGCGAGCATTGGATCTGAATTTCATAAAAAGTGACTATAATTGCACGGATTGCAGTATTTCTTATATCATTTTCACAGTTGAAGGTCAAAACAATGACACGTGGCACTCCGTACAAGTTCACTCTATTGAACCAGTCCATAATCATGTCATCGTGGGAGATTGGGCATAACTTTACCTTGAAGAATCCAAATTTGGTCTGACTTGTGGCATTAGAAAGAAGACTCAAAGGAATACCATAGGACTGAATTTCAGACATTGGAGAGCTGAAATTAATGATATATAATAGTTCCAATATCTAGCTCCAAAAAAAAAAGAATGAAGGTATGTATATATTTTTTAATTTGCATAATTTTTGTTTGAAAAATTAGTTTGTGTTGACACCTAATCTTTGGGATTAGCTAATCCATGAAAAATAGTGTAAATAGAAAATAAGGAGAATTGGAATATGAAGAGACACTGGGAGATTAATCCCAAGAGTCTCTCCCTCCATGTATATATCTATGATTAGCCTTAATGAAAAATCACAATTTGCTTTGAGGAGTTACCTCGTGGCCTGACATGGTGTCAGAGCCAACTCCAAAAATTAGTTGTTTTGTTGTAACTCATGTCATTGTCTTCCATTATTCTCTATCCTCTGTGCCTCTCCTTTGACAAAAAATCTGTCTTGATTCACTGTCCTTCCATTCTCTGTCATATGTTGTCCCTCAAGTCGTTTTATTAATTACATCCTATGTCCCTAGACAAAGCGTTCTATGTTACTCTTGTAATCTGAATCAAAGACATATGGTTTCGTGTTGTGCTTGGGTGCATGGTGTGTTAAGTCGAAGGTGCATGGTGCATTGAGCCGAAGGTGTATATATGTGTTTGGATGCAAGCTCAAGTTGTCATGGAAGTTGTCTCTATGACGAGTTCCTTGTCGAGGAGGACCATGCATTAATTACAACACTAATGTATGACTGGAATGAGTATGATTGGTGACATTTCAATATTGGTCGATACTGAATTCTATTCCTACTATTGAAGGGTCAAATTATTGCATTGAGGTATTTATTTTCCTCCTGGTACGTAGAAGGTTGAATTTGTGTGAAGACTGGAGTGAGTTGTTGTGTGTGATGCATAGAGATATTGAACGGTGTGATTGGATTTCAACGGGTGTGGTAAGTATGATTAAAATCCTGAAGTTTGTTTTGATGGTTGAATGGCGTTGTTGTAGGAGATACATGTATATTTTTTTCTAAATTTATCGAATGTCGGAAGCAGTACCGTGTTAAAAAAAATTGTGGTTGCGTTAAGTTTTTTGGCAAAACCCGTGTCTCTGTCATCATTTTTTTTATCCCGTCGAATGGTTTCTCCCACACCACCGGTCTCCTCTCCACATACCAAAAAAATTCCATACAAACCCACCATACCACATACTCCTCTGCTCGTATATCCTACTATGTATCTTCATATATCTGTATACTCCTCCCTCCTCCCACCTCCGGTTATAATACATATAGCGCCTCCCGGTTATAATAAATATCAGTTATAACATATACCCCAATTATATAACTCAGATATAATCCCAACAATTAATATACTAGCATTTGCACAAGTGTGCAAAGGGTATGCCGGAGGCGTGATGCGACCGACAGTCAGGTTGGACAGATGACCAATTTTGATTGGTTGTAGGAATAACCAAATGGAAAAATATAATTGGTTGGAAGGGTGATAAAGAAAGCTTCTCATTGGCTAGGGTGAACAGTGTTTGCCCACCCAAATCCAACAAAGAGAATGCCTACGGCGTAATAAATCCTCTATAGACCCGCATCATAATATAACATGCCCCTCTGCCATTTCAGTTAACACCTCCCCATATACCGCCTCCCCCATATACAACATCCCCCATATAACCCTACCAAAAATAATACCTTTGCCTTATATATATATATATATATATATATATATAGTGCATTTTTTTACAAAAATTGCCACCATAAGTGCATTTTTTCATAGTATATTGCTAGCGAGGTACATTTTTTTACACAATACAAAAATTTTAAAATGCATTCACTGGTATCAATTGTTGGAGTAGTTCACTCTGGAAAGGAGAACTATCCTGAATGGTCACATATGATAAAAAACACTCTCATTTTCAACGAGTTGTGGAGAGGAGTTTGTCAAGGAGAAGGAGATAATGCACTTGCAAAGGCCGCTTCAGATAAGGATATTGTCATTTGGGAAAATAAGAACTGCAAGGCCTATGAATTTATTGTAGAATCTGTAAATGAAGAGGTGAGTCACCATATTTCACCATTTTCAAATGCTTTTGAATCCTTAAATAAGTTAAAGGAATTGTATGACTCACACTCTAAACTTGAAGTTGTCCAATTGATGATTAAATTTTTCAGTCTTGAATTAAAAAATGATGACCCTCTTGCTTTAGCATCAGAAGTAAGATCCATGATGCATGATATAAAAACCAATGGTGTTGAAATATACATTCCTCTCATAGCTTATGTCAAGGCACTATATCCCACTTATTCACATTATCTTGAGTCATTGCAAGCAAGTGGAAATCTCAAGGAGATTACCTTTGAATCCCTTGAGAATAAGTTTGTTGAGAGAGAGAATGATTTGAAGAAGAAAACAACTTCTCAGTCTTCTGAATAAGTTGTGTGTCTTGCACATAGAGAGAAGAATCATGAACAAGATTCTTCTAGAGGAAGAGGTGGCCAAAAATGAAGAGGAAGAAGGAATTTTAGATGCAGGGGGAAAACAGTTCCAAGGAGAAAAGTCTGATCTTCATTGCATACGATGCAATAGAAATGGATATGATGCATCCACATGTAAGTTTCCTTGGGACAAAATTGAGCAGGAAAGAAATGAAGGCAAAGGTAAAACCAATGACAAAGGGAAAGGTAAAGCAACTAAATCTGCTTAGAATGTTGCGGCACATTGGAACATTGGAGCAACTGAAGACTTATTCAATGCTTCACTTGCTTCATGGAAAGATGATTGGTTGCTTGATTCAAGAGCAACTTGCCACTTGAATTTTAGGAGATATTGTTTTGAAGAATTCACTGAAAATGTTGATGGAGCCGTATATTTTGCAGATAAGTCAAAAATCAAGCCATCAGGGCTTGGCAATATCAAACTTAAACTTCTTGGTCTTCCAGAATTTCTTCTACATGATGTTCTATACCTACCAGAGTTGAGGAGAAAATTGTTTTCTTTAGTCCACATTCGCCAACAAGGACACTCCATTCATATATTTGATGGCAAGGTCGAGGTCAAAAAAGCATCAGATCACTCACTTGTCATGAAGAGGATAAATGAAGAAAGACCTATGAATTTGCAAGGTACCTTTGCTCGTGCACAAAAAATTTCATATAGTTAGCACTATGATGAAGGTACATTTCCATCAAGTACATTTATGGCATTCTAGATTTGGACACTTGAACTATGACAACCTTCGTTTGTTGAAGAAAAATTGTCTTATTGGTTTTCCTACAATTCCTAGGAAACTTAAGCAATGTGATGATTATATTCTAGGAAAGCATAATAAACATTCTTTCCATGATTCTCATTCCAGATCCAATAGAAAACTTGAACTTGTTCATTCAGAATTATGTTGCCCAATGCATGTTCCTTCTGCAAATGGTAATAAATATATGATGACATTTATTGATGACTACACCAGAATGTGTTGGGTTTATTTATTGAAGAACAAATCTAATGCTTTTCAAACATTCAAGAACTTTAATGCATGGATTGAAAATGATGCACAATCACATATTGGATCTATTCGCACTGATAATGGAAAAGCGTACACCTCAAATGAATTTGACAACTATCTTCGCCAACATGGGATCAAACATCAAACAAATTTTCCTTATAATATCCAACATAATGGAGTAGCTAAAAGAATGAACATGACAATCTTAAATATGGTACGTTCCATGATGTTTTTCAAGAACGTTAAACTGATGTTTTGGGATGATGCAGTTCTATGTGTTGTATATATAAAGAATAGGTGTACATATAATGCTATTAGAAACAAGACTCCTTATGAAATGTGGTATGGCCACATTCTTTCGGAAAAGCATCTCAGGGTATTTTGTTCCACTTGTTATGCCTTGATACCTAAGGAAAAAAGAAATAAACTTGGTGCAAGGAGTCATATGTGTATCTTCTTGGGGTATTCAATTACCTCCAAAGCATATTGTCTCTATGATGATGTTAATAAGAAGTTTGTAGTATCTAGAGATGCGATATTTATTGAATCTTCCAAGGCTGACAATGTTGTTGAGCATAAGCTTGATTGCTTGGATAGATTCGAACATGCAAAGTATTTTCAAGAATTTGATAATGAGATTCCACATCTTGAAGGGTGTATTCCTATACTAGATCAATATGTGGAATCTTCTTCTGAATCACTTAATCCCCCACATGAAGTTCCATCCACTTATGACACTTTGAGTGATGTGATTGACAAAATTGGGATACTAAATCTTAATTCAGCCCCAAATCAGTCAATTGAGTAGTCCGGGCCATCTCAAAAAGGTCCTCCAAAATGGCTGACAAAGACACTTGAAAGTGTTCATCTTGATGAGGTTGGAAATATAGGAACAAGAAGTACAACCAGGAAAAATGGAGGTGATGTAGACGAATCTGATTCACCTATTGATATGGATGTTTCTTATGATTGTGAACTGAATTTTTCTACAGATTTTGAGCTAGATTCCTTTAAAGAAGACTCTTCTCATGATGAATGGAAATAAGCGATGCAGAAAGAATATGATGCATTGATAAATAATGGCACCTGGAAGCTGGTTGATCCTCCATTGGGAACCAGACCAATATGTTGCAAGTGGGTCTACAAGAACAAGTATAAAGTTAATGGCTCAATTGAAAAGAACAAAGCCATGCTTGTGGCAAAAGGTTTTTTGTAGAAGAAGGGGTCGACTATGAGGAGACTCCCCCCCCCACAATAAAATGGGCTACCATCTAAACACTCTTTGCCTTGGTAGCTCTGAACGTTTGGAAATTCCATCAAATGGATGTAAGAAATACTTTACTAAATGGAGATATGAAAGAGAATGTATTTATGTCCCAGCTAGAAAGATTTATTGTGAAGGGTCAAGAACACAAAGTATGCAAGCTTGTAAAACCCTTGTATGGCCTCAAGCAAGCACCACAAGCCTGGTATGAGAAGTTAACTGAGAATCTTAACAAAATCAACTTCAAACGTTATGATCTTAATGATGAAACTTTGTTTGTCAAGAAAGTTGGAAAAATAATTGTGTAACTTGTGGTGTATGTAGATGACCTTTTGATGACAGGGAACAATGAGAGCTACAATGCATCCATAAAGAAGGAATTGAGGAAAGGTTTTGAAATGACTGACTTGGGATATGTTCACAACTATCTTGGTATTAAAGTAACTCAACATCTGAAGTTTATATTCCTCTCTCAGAAGAAGTACTTTGGAGATCCGTTGAACAAGTTTGGCAGGGATGAGGGAAATCATTTGACTACTCCAATGGAAAAGAACTTAAATCTCACTTCCATTGAAGGAAAATAATTTGAGGATGCAACAAAGTATAGACAACTTGTATGAAGTCTCAACTACCTGACTTCTACCAGACCAGAAATTTTATTTTTTGTTGGAATCCTCTCTAGGTTTATGCAAAAGCCTTGTGAGGGACATTGGTCTGTTGCTAAAAGAGTTCTAAAGTACTTGAAGGGAACTCAATACTTTGGAATTAAGTATACACAAGTGAGCAACTTCATCTTGATTGGATACTTTGATTCAGACTTCGATGGAGATAAAGAAACTGGGGTATCTACTTCAGGTTATGCTATGAGTATTGGATCGGGAACTGTCTCTTGGAGGTCACACAAACAATAAATTCCAACATATTCCACAACTGCGGCAGAATATGTGGCAGCAACTGAAGCAACAAAGTAAATTGTGTGGCTCACGAAAATTTTGGAATATTTGCAGGAGAAACAAGTGCATTCAACTCCTCTCATGATTGACATCACTTCTGCAATAGAAGAACCCAAAGTTCCAAGATCGAAAAAAGCACATCAATACAAAATTCCATTTGATTTGACATCATGTTGAGGCCAAGACAATTCACCTATGCCAATGTTCCAAAAATGAGTAGATTGTAGACATCTTCACCAAAGTGCTTGGAGGAGAAAAGTTTGAAAGATTCAGAATGATGCTTGGACTCACCAACATCCCTTTATATTAAGGGGGTGATGTTGACACTTAATATTTGGGATTAGGTAATCCATGTAAAATATTGTAAATAGAAAACAAGGATAATTGGAATATGAAGAGACATTGGGAGATGAAGCCTAAGAGTCTCTCCCTACATGTATATATCTATGATCAATATTAATGCAAAACCATAATTCTCTTTGATGAGTTACCTCATGCCCCGACAATTTGAAGTGATTCAAGGGGTATAGTGAAGCATAGATATCATTTTTTATTCTAAAATGCCTCGAAACAAAAAAAATGGACACACCTAGTAAGAAACCAGAAATATCTTCTATGACACATGAAGAAGAGGAAGAAATGCATCATGTTATATCAAATTTACGAAACCAAGTGCAACAAATTTCACTCTTGCAAAGAGTAACCAAAAATGAATTGGAAGCTAATATGGATGGTCTATAGACAAAAATGAAAGGAAACATGGAAGGTCTAAAGGATGATTTAAAAGAAGACATGGAAGCTAGGATGGATGGTTTGAATATTGGTTTAAAATCAGACATAGAAGGTTTGATGGAAAGTTTGACAAAGTTGTTACAAGAAATTCTTCCTAATGGTGACAAGGTACTCCGGGATAATCATGATGATGAAAAGAGGAATATAAATTACGATTTTAGAGACTCCTATGTGGGGTTAAAGAACCACCACATTCCAAAGATAATATGAGTAAGTTTTATGGAAAGGATCCAGTAACATGGATACTACAGATGGAGAAATATTTTGATCTACATGGTGTGCAACACACACAAAAGGTGCATATTGCAACTTTATATTTAGAACCTAATCAATTTGTATGTTATTAATGGCTTTTTTCTCATAAACCACTTTTTACTTGGTCAATTTTTACAGAGGAAATGATAGCACATTAATAGTATGCAAAGAGAAACACCTTCTTTAGCCAATTGATAAATCACAAACAAAAGGGTTCAATGGCGGAACACATTGAGGACTTCCAAAAATCAAATATCAGGGTAATTGATATTCTAGAGGAGCATAGGATTGATATCTTCATAGGGACTTTAAATTATAACATCCAACATTATTATGGTTTTTAAACTTATGTGGTTGTTGTTAATTGCAGAATCCAAATTATCCATAGTATCATAAAATAATGGTCGACATTTTGAATCACAACGGGGGTCTTGAAGATGGATCCCCATTGGGATTCGAAATGTCTACCATTTTTTTATGATACAGTGGATAATCTATATTCTGCAATCCAACATTATGTTCTCCTTTGGGAACATGATTCATTGAATAAGGAATTCAGGGTGGAAAGAAAAGTTGAAAGCAATATTATGGCAACAAGGAAGTCTACCACTCACAACTATAAAGATGGAAGTGTTGCTGCTCCTAGCCTTCCACAACCTACAAGGTTGATGCCACAAAAATTGGAGGAAAAAAGCGCAAAATGGCTTTGTTACAGTTGTGAAATAAAATACACTAAAGGCCATAAGTGTGCTGAGAAGAAATTATTCTACATAGATTGTGAAGAGGAGAAAGAAAATGAATAAGAAACATCAAAAGAGGAGGATTTACACCGTGAAACAACCCTGAGAAAGAAGAAATGAATCCAACCATATATTTCAACTCTTTGGTAGGAATTACCACTTCTCAAATTCTTAATATAGAAGGATAAATAAAAAAGAAAAAGGTAATAGAGTTGATTGATTCAGGCAGTACTCATAATTTTATTCATTGTAAGATAGCTAAGGAATTGAATTTCTTCCTATATTCCCCACTAGAGTTTCAAGTGATGGTTGCAAATGGAGGAACGATAAATTTCTCTTGAAAGTGTCATAATATCAAGCTAAACATGGGGGAATATGTATTGAATATTCCAATGCTTTCCATTCCAATGGGTGGTGCTGATGTTGTACTAGGAGTCCAATGGTTACAATATTTGGGGATGGTAGATTTTAATTTTCAAGAAATTTTCTTGATTTTTTTTGGGAAGGAAAGGAAGTTGAATTAAGGGGTATCATAGGGAAAATATGAAATATAATCAGCTCTAATGGAATGACAAAGCTTCTAAAGAAAGAACAACGAGGCGTAATTGCACAATTATTCTCACCAGAGATTCAATAATCGAAATCATCTATTTCTCCAGATCTCAAAAATGTCTTGGACAATGATTCCAAGGTATTTGAGACTCCCAAAGGCCTCCCACCTATTCGTGATCATGATCATGTTATTCATTTGATTCCAAGAAGTGTTCCTCCAAACGTCAGGCCTTATAGATATCCCTATGCCCAAAATAGTGAAATTGAACGTATGGTTGCAGGAATGCTAGAGGCCGGTATAATTCAACCTATTCAAAGTTCTTTCTCTACTTGAGTAGTATTGGTGTGAAATAAGGATGGATCATGTCATATGTGTCAGGATTATGGGGAACTCAATAAGCTCACTATTAAAGATAAATTTCCCATTCCTGTCATTAATGAATTGTTGGATGAATTACATGGAGCAATTTACTTCACCAAGTTGGATCTTTGTTCATGATATCATCAAATTATAATGAAGACTAAATACATTATGAAAAAACATTCAGAACTCATGAGGGTCATTATGAGTTTTTGGTCATGCCTTTTAGCCTTACTAATCCACTTTCCACATTTGAAGGTTTGATAAATGCCATTTTCAAACCCTTCCTTAGAAAATTTGTGTTAGTATTTTTTGATGATATACTAATATACAAGAAGTCTTGGAAGGATCATGTTCAACATGTTGACAGGGTTCTCAAACTATTGGAGGAGAAACAATTATATGTGAAAACCTCCAAATGTTTCTTTGGATTACAACAGGTGGAATATTTGGGTCATATTATATATATTGAGGGTATTAAGATAGACCCTAACAAAATTAAAGCCATTAATGAATGGAAAATCCCCACAACCATAAATCATCTTCGAGCATTTATCAGGTTGATGGGATATTATCACAAGTTTGTTAAGAGTTATGGGAGAATAGCAGCACCTCTAACAACATTACTGAGGAAAGATGCATTTTCTTGGACTCCATAAGAAACTAAGGCCTTTGAACATCTTAAAGAGACAATGTGCCAAGCACTGATCTTAGCTACGCTAGACTTCACATAAAACTTTATTGTGGAATGTGATGCCTTAGGAAATGGAATTGGTATTGTTTTTATGCAAGAGGGAAGACCCATTCCTTTTGAAATTTGTCCAATCAAAGGAAAGTATTTATAAAAACCTATTTATGAGAAGGAAATGTTGGCAATACTACATGCACTAAATCAATGATGACCTTACCTAATGGGAAGACGCTTCAAGGTAAAAAAAAATCACGATAGTCTTAAATATTTTTTGGAACAAATATTATCTTGAGAAGAGTAGCAAAAATGGGTCACAAATATGCTGGGGTATAACTTTGAAATCATCTACAAAAAGGGAAGCAAAATGTTGTTGCAAATGCACTCTCAATAAAGGATGAGGACGTGGAAGAATTTCTTTACGCCATTTCTATTATCCAACCTGATTGTATAATTAAAGCAAGGGATGATTGGAATGGACACTCATTTAAAATTTGTAGCAAGACCCCAGTACATCTGATACATTTAGTTGGAAAAATGATTCATTATGGTACAAAGATTGTTTATATATTGGTAAGAATTCCCAAATAAATAAAAAATATTATTTTGGAATTGCACACCTCCCCCTTGGGAGGGCACTCGGGATTTTTAAAAACTTATCACATGATCAAGAAGGAATTTTTTTGGGAGGGCCTTAAATATGATATTCAGAAGTTTGTGGCAAAATGTTTGGTTTGACAACAAAATAAAGTTGAGACAATTAAGACCCCAGGTTTGTTAAAACCTTTAGCCATTGCAAGTCAGCGTTGGGAGGAGGTCCCAATGGATTTTATCATAGGTTACCCAAGTCTAAAGGAAAGTGTGTGATCATGGTGGTAATTGATAAACTTACCAAGTATGCACACTTTTTTGCATTACCTCATCATTTTAAAGCTACTACATTTGTTATTTAATTTATGGAAACAATTCAAAGCTACATGGAATTCTAAATATTATTGTAAGTGACAAAGATCCCATTTTCACTGGATTTTTTTGGACGAAATTATTTTCTTGTCTTAGTATGCAATTAGCTCATATCTCATCTTATCATCCACAATCTAGCAGGAAAACTGAGATAGTGAACAAATGTTTGGAAGGATATCTTCGTTGCTTTGTATCTGATAAACAAACATAATGGTTCAAGCGATTACCTCTGGCTGAATGGTGGTGTTATCACTCCACTAGATTCTCAAGGCTGACGAAGGAATCCCAATAGAGGTAACCACAAACCAAGCTTTTGACTTGGTATCTAGCCCTAACAAGTCAGAGAGGGCTCTCTCCAAAGGGTCACAGCCAGGAGGGCTGGAGAAATTAGGGTTTTAGGCTAGGTATGAAATGCAGGGGTTTGTTTTGTTTTGATTGGGGTTTGACTCACTGAATGAGGATTAGGTCAAGGGGACTAGGTTAGGGCCAATGAGATGGAATTGCAGTCCATTCGATGGAGAAAGGTAGGTAGAAGAATAAAAAACTTAAAGGTGATTTGGTGAGATGGAATAAGATAGGTGAGGGGCTAGGAAGATCATATGAGAAGAGTTCTTCCTAAACTGAAGAAAATGGACAGATTATGAAAAATTTCCCAAAACAGAGCATGAAAACATGAATTCTACCTTTCAACTTGAAATTTAACATATAATAGACATGAAAAAGTTTATGAGCTTACAAAACATTCATACAAATGATCACAAAGAAAAAAATATGTCAAACATTCATACCACATGAATCCCAGAGAAATAGTTGCAATTTTTCATTAATATCTAGGCCAAAATGGTTCTTGATCAATACACTAACTTTCAAACTGATGCCAACCTTTGACTCCTCTGAAGACCTGAGCTAAATAGACCTTAAAACCACCTCCACTCATCCATAAGGGTCGAATCCATGAGGTGAGGGAGATATTACACAAAAAGCTTAACTGATAGCTAGAGTATAGGATGAGAAAAATGACTCATTCCTATCTCTAATGAACTAATTCATTACACCTCAACTAATTGACTTACTTAATGTATTTACCCTAGATAAAAGTAAAAACATGACATTTACATTCATCTTGACCATTTACATTAGTAATTTCTCATTTCCCAAGGTAAAAATTCAAACTGGAGTGAAAATAAAAAAATTGCTGAAGACTGTGAAAAAAGAATTTCCATGTCAAATGCGCAACATCCAAGCAGAAAAAGTGACCTGTTTTCAAGGCTGGTTTTGAGTGCCTTCTCGGTGTCCAAATCAGCGCCATGATAGCTCATTGGAAATCCCTTCAAGTCTAGTTTACATATCTATCTTAAGTTTTCAAAATTAAGGACATTTTCCCTGTCAAAAACCTATTCTCCCAAGACCGGTAAACGCGCAACGACCAGGCAGAATTTGAGGTAGAACCATGAAAATTTGATGGTTTTTGGCACTTGTGATGGACCAGTTCCCCTCCAAAAACTCTGAAACTTGCTAGGGTTGATGTCCTCATCAATATGAACATGCTGGTGGTGGAAATTTGTCATTTGGAGGCTCCAAAAAAGAGCGTAGAGTCCAGGTCGCTGCGCCTTTGGAAAATTTTATGTGTGGAAAAATACCCAAAAACACAGAATTTTTACCTTTTTGAAGACCACATTTGGAGGCCTTTCTGGTGTCCAAATTGGGCCCATCATAGCTCGTTGGAAAGCCTTTCAAGTATAATTTCTACATCTACCTTTTTTTTTCTGATTGGAGTTTATTTTCCTTGTCAAAAGTTGATTTTCCCAAGACTGGTCAAAAAATGCAGAAAGAGGGTGAAAATATGCAGAGTGCTGTTGCAGGAAACTTTTGGAGGCCTATATTTTCTTCTATTTTGTGAGCTGGTTGCATAACAATAGATGATGTATGTATATATTGAATATCCGAGACCCTGGAAGCATCTCAAAGTAGCGAAAGAAATGGTTGAACATTTATTTCCATGACAAACAACAAATGCTAGTTGTAAATAATAAGCCTAACATTTCCAATGTAACTAAAGAATGGATACTTGATCTCATTGTTAACCAAAAAATGTCACACCAAGGACAATGTTATTTCAAGGGGATGGAGATGGGGTGGGATGTAATACCCTAATTTTATTTTATAATGTAATAAATCATGTACTAATGTTATGATGTGGTTTATGAGATGGGAGTCAAGCCACGTGGGTTGAATTGTAATGAAACTATGTTAGATTGTAAATATACCTAGTATAGAGTTGAAGGCCAATGCCTGACTAGTGAATTTATATGTCCTAATGTGGGCTAGGGTTATGGTGTAATTGTTATTGTTTTCATGTTATGATTACATATAAAAAAATCATGTATAAAAATGAAAACGTTATAATATAATACCTACCAAAATGGTTTCTTGAGGAAGCAACAATAGGAACTGTAACAATCCTGGTCAAAATTCCATGTAATAAAGTTAATAAAGGAAAAATAATAACCATTTTCATAGTGTAATATTCCCAAATGGGGAATGCAGCAATATATGAACACAAAACTGGAAATAATAGTGTAAATCAACTCATGAACAATGGAGACCAATATGGAGACATAACATCTTGTATTAGATCAGCAAATCAACATAAATAGTGGGGCATAAACCATGTACAATGAAGGAACAAGCCTCCCATAAACAATCACTCCACAAGTGAGCTGCTGTCACAATACAAAAATGACGGAAGACTACTACAATACAGTTATAAACACACTGCTACATCAAAATAATGTACAAGAGATGTAAGGCTGTTATATGCCTCAAAAGATATGCCCAATACAAATCTAGGCTTAATACAAACTCCTACAAGGAACACAAAAAGGTTTTTCAGAAATACACTCTATACAAGATGGGATCTAAAGCCCAATGGCCGAAGATTTACTACAAACTGAAGAACATGAGTGTAGAAGGTTGAAATATAGCATATCTGATGTATATCTCCTCAAAGGTCTCCTTCCATGAAATGTTGAACCCTCCAATCACAAGAAAACACTCCAAAGGAGCCACAAGATCTCTCACTGAAGCTGCCCTTAAAAATAACGCAATTCCCAGCTGGAACAACACTGAAAATGATGGGAAATAGATGGCCTGGTGCCAAAGATCTGAAATATTTCCAATATCTCTCCAAACTAATCTCCCAAGAGAAGGAAACCTTCCTCCTATGAGAAACTAGCTCAGAAAGAGGGTTCCTAACCCCTCCACTGCAACACCCTGCAACACAGCACAATAACCTGCAGAAACTGCGCTGATGAAGAAATTTGTAGCTTGGCCTGAAAATCAGAATGTGGAAATGAATGCAATGCTCTCCCAAGAGACCTCTCAAGGAAAGATATGGGATTCCCGCTCGGGAACACCCGGTGCTAAACAACACAACAACCTTGCTAAACAGCAAAGGAATGCAAAGTCTAAACAAACCATACACAAAATAATAATCCAAAACATAACCTCATATGGATGCCATCCTCCTCCTTATATAGATTATGAGCTTCCTTACCCTTGGCCCCACTCAATTAGGTCATTTCCTTCATGAAATCAATCTCCCTCCAAAACTGCGTTATTCCTCAATTAATATCCACTCCTCCATAACAGTGTTGTTGACTTGGTCAAAGTTTACTGAATCAACATTTTCCAACCCCTATTCACACTTGGAGGTGCTTTATTTAGCTAAAGGTCTCATTTCACACTTGAAGTGTTTTTTATTTTTTCTTAGGAGACTTATGGGCCTCCCCACCCATTTATTCACCTACCTAGTGATAAAACAAACTATAATATTCTATTTAGCTTAAGGATAAATTTTTGGAATACTACAGTCCTCCCCTCCAAAATGTTGCTTGTCCTCAAGCAACTGTATAGGGAGAGAAAAATTCCTCCCCTCCTCCTCTTGTGGCATCCTCATCAATAGTCCCCACAACTGCTCAAGATAATCTGCAATAAATCTTCCCTCCAATGGCTCTTCCCAAGTATGCAAAACCCAATGGTTCACATCATGAAAAGGTGGAAGGTGTAAGTGGAAACCTTCTTCCTATCCAATGGCCTCCTCAAGGTAGGAGTGATGACAAACATGGGGAACATCATTCCCAATGAGAGAGTCCCATACCCATGCTATCATCCAAATGAAATGAGCCATCCTAGGTAGCTCATCAAAGAAATCCTCAACCACTGATTTATGCAATGTATTGGGGCTGCATGGAGAGATTAGATTTTTCCATCCAAGTTGTTTCTCTCTCCATTTATGGTAAGTATGGGGCTGTTGCTGATCTTGGGCTAAAATGTCATGGCCTCCAAGAATGGCCCAAGTTACCCCTGCATACAAAACATCCATGAAGTGCCCCTTCCAAGAATTCAAGTTCTCCAAATGGCTCCTCCAACATGAAGACAAGAGATGTAGTGTGGCAATAATGGTTTGTCCATTGTTTCTCCTGAAAAATACAACATGTAAAATCGGGAGAATCCTACTCCTAATGGGCACCTCCAACTCTTGTGCCACTCTCCAAACAAAGCTTCCCATGAACATAAGAACATCAACAATATATGGAAGCAAAAACCAATGAAAACAAGTTTCCATATGACAACCGGAAAGTGGATAATAGTTCCACACATGGAACCAGCACAGTGCATCCCTTGCCTGCCTCAAAACAAAGAATAACAAGTGTCTTCCTAGCCACTTTTTTGCTGCCACAATCATCCTACAAGATAGGATCATGGAAGTAAAATGTGGTGCCAATGGTGCACACCAAGAATCATGTGGCCTCCCCCACGAACCACCAATAGCATGGCCAATATCAATGTTGCAAATGGCCTCAAGTACATCAAAATACAATATACAAGAAGGAAAGATCCTCCTTGGTACAATATGCTGCTCACAAAAAGTAAAGGAATACAAATCATAGTGCATAAGTGTACATCCTCTACTATGTACCTTGGTCATTGAGCTGAAATAGCTCAACTGAAAGTTCTCCCTCACTCTCAATGAGTAGGGAAGTAGTTGTGAAAACCTCTCCATCGTCATCCAGGCTATGCATCTGTCCATATGCTGATATATATCCTGTTGGATGCCCTCCCAAGTGAACTCCTCCATCAAAGAATGAAATGCATCAAAGTCCATGGAAAGAAAGTCTACATGTGCTGCATGTAGTAGCTTCCTCTTGAGCTCAGAAACTCTAGTCAAGAAGAATCTGCCATGAGAATAGATGATTTCATCAACCACCATGTATCTACCATCTCCCTCTGGGTCATCAAGAATCATGCAAGCACCAAGATCCTTGGAGTACTCTACCAAGAGTTGAGACCTCCGATATGGATCAATCCTCCTAAGAGACAGTGTTGAAGATCTGAAATGTGAAGCTCCCCACATGCTGCTGTCTGCTCCTTTGACATCCCCCATGCCAAAGTCATCCTCCAAAGTGCTGCTATGCTCATCATGCAGCTGCTCATGCTAAAATAGAAGTGGTGGCGTCCCATGAGAAGATACCATCCAAAAAGTACCTCCTGATCTTGGCCAATGTAAGCATGAGTGGCCTCCATCTAGTCCAATGCATGGAGGAGTCCTTCCTCAAAGGAAGTACCCTCTATTTCTCCAAATCCATGGAGTATCTCCCTTGCACTATGAAGGTGCCATCCTCCATCACTACAACAACTTCTGTCAGCGCAATATATGTAGTGAGAGTGGCTAATGTTGAAAATGGGAGAATGTCTCCCTCCTCCTTGAGTCTACCCTAGACTTTCTACGCTGCAATAGACCCATCCAAAGTATCCACCCCTCCAAAATCTAAGAGTGGTGCAACCCAATGTGAAGCATCCCTCATCATCTCCTGATCTGGTGGTCTCCCTGGTGGAATGCCTCCATTTAGTGCGACATCAATGCCAAGAGTAGACTACACATATGGATGGAAAACTTTGTCCCCGCCATCACTGCGCAAATCAATATTCCTCTTCTTTGCATCAACCCTCTAATATAGATAGGGGTGTGTGCTCCTCATCATATGATGTTGGTCATCCTCCCTACCTCCTCCTCTTATCACATGGTTTCACAATCTGTCAACAATGGAACATGTTGATCATGGGTTGTGCCTTGATCTCCACATATGAGATCCTGGGGAATTACTTGCAATGATACAAGAATCCCTCTTGTTGGAGAAAGTGCTCCATCTACCTCTGCATGAGGTGCTAGATATGCTCTAGATATGACAGTGCTGTTGCCCCCAACCTTCTCTTCCTCTTCAATATGGATGGGAAACTTCTCAATAAGTGGATCCTTTTTTGAAAAAGGGATCTCCATGCCCTCTTGTCCAAGAATATGAGATAGAGATATTGCCTCTAGCAAATTATTATGCAAGATTTTAACCTCTTCAACAGTTTTCTGAAGTGGAGTTGAGTTTATAGGTCCTCCCAACCCATGCAAAAGTTTTGTTTGTTTTGGTTTGTTTGGTTCCACCAAGAATGTTTCAGAATGTTTTCCATCAAAACTCTCCACTAATCTCTTAGTGAAATTTGCATAAGAAGAAGTATTTACACTTTTCAATGAAAAGGACTCAAATATCCACCATGCATAGGCCTTAACTTCAAAATGCAGCGCTGCAACTTTGATGGCTTCATCTTCAGAAACTTGGTGCTGCTGCAAATAGGTGTCTAGCTGCTCCACCCAAGCTCTAGCTAAACATTTAGGTGAACCATCAAAAGTAGATAAAAAAATCTACCTATTTCATGTTACTTTCTCCTCTCCACCTTGATCTTACAAAACTCTTGGAAGGTTATATGATCTCTAAACTTCTTAGTTTCAGATTCATATTCTTGCAGAAAATCACTAAGAGTTTCCCTCCTAGGCATTTCTTCTTCTTTCATCTCCCTCACAGTAGATCTGGGCATATGACTGCGCTGTGAACCATAATGTGTGGCTGCATGCTCACACTCATCATGTGAAAGTCTAGAGTTTGCTTTAGATCCAAACTCCTTTGGAGATTCTCTCTCCCTTCTCACCTTCTTGAGATCTCCCTTGATATTCTGCATAGTTTGAAAGAGAAGCCTTGAGAGCTCCTCCTCCTCTCTTCTTCCAAATAATGGAGTCATTTCTCTATTTTATTTGTACATCTCTTCTTCCTTGAGAGAATATTCCCCTTATGGTGATATATTGGTTGAATGCACAGGTTGAGCCAAGATTATGCTCTGATACCACTGTAATATTTCCAAATGGGGAATGCAGCAATATATGAACACAAAACTGGAAATAGCAGTGTAAATCAACTCATGAACAATGGAGACCAATATGGAGACATAACATCATGTTTTAAATCAACAAATAAACATAAATAGTGGGGCATAAACCATGTAAAATGAAGGAACAAGCCTTCCATAAACAATCACTCCACAAATGAGCTGCTGTCACAATAAACAAATGCCGGAAGACTGGTACAACGCAGTTATAAACACACTTCTACAGAAATAGAATGTACAAGATATGTAGGGCTGTTATATGCCTCAAAATATATTCCCAATACATATCTAGGCTTAATACAAACTCCTACAAGGAACCCGGAAAGGGTTTTCAGGAATACACTATACAAGATGGGATCTAAAGCCCAATGGCTGAAGATTCACTAAAAACTGAAGAACATGAGTGTAGAAGGCTGAAATATAGCGGATATGATTTATATCCCCTCAAAGGTCTCCTCCCATGAAAGGCTAAACCCTCTAATCACAATAAAACACTCCAAAGGAGCCACAAGGTCTCTCACTGAAGCTGCCCTCCAAAATAATGCAATTCCCATCTGGAAAAACGCTGTAAATGATGGGAAATAGATGGCCTGGTGCCAAATATCCGAAATATGTCCAAGAATTCTCCAAAATGATCTCCCAAGAGAAGGAAACCTTCCTCCTATGAGAAACTAGCTCAGAAAGTGGGTTCCTAACCCCTCTACTGCAACACTCTGCAACATAACACAATAACCTGCAGAAATTGCGCTGATGAAGAAATTTGTAGCTTGGCCTGAAAATCAGAATGTGGAAATGAATGCAATGCTCTCGCAAGGGACCTCTAAAGGAAAGAGATGGGTTTCCCACTTGGGAACACTCGGTGCTAAACAACACAACAACCCTGCTAAACAAAAAAGGAATGCAAAGTCTAAACAGAGCATACAAAAAATAATAATCCAAAAAATAACCTCAAATGGCTTCCATCCTCTTCCTTATATAGATTATGAGCTTCCTTACCCTTGGCCCCACTCAATTAGGTCATTTCCTTCATGAAATCAATCTCCCTCCAAAACTGCGTTTTTCCTCAATCAATCTCCACTCCTCCATAACAGTGCTGTTGACTTGGTCAAAGTTGATTGAATCAACATGATCCAACCCCTGTTCACACTTGGAGGTGCTTTATTTAGCTATTAAAAAGGTCTCCTTTCACACATGAAGTGTTTTTTTATTGCTGCTTAGGAGACTTATGGGCTTCCCCACCCATTTATTCACCTACCTAGTGACAAAACAAACTATAATATTCCATTTAGCTAAAGGCTAAATTTTTGGAATATTACACATAGGACACATATTCCAAGTTGAATGCTGAGAAAAACATCCTAGTGTGGGTGTTCATTTGGTTTATTATGGCTATGGAAATTAGCAAAGGCAATGGCTAAGTCTTTGGAAAGACATGAGGCATTAATTGGCATTTTAGTTATGAAAATAATGGAAATTGGGAGAAAAGAAAGGTAAAAAGTCACAGGTTGCACATGAGGATGAAAATGAAGGAATTAGATGCCTAATTTATAAAAATGCTTTCGAGGATAAGTTGGTACCTTTTTGTCAGTTCAATTTTTGGAGCTCCCATTCTCTCTCTCATACTCCTGGACACTTAGAGTTTTCGTGGAGCACCATTGGAGGAGTGTGGCATACTTGGGATTTGGAGAAAGAATGAAAAGGAAGAGCAAGAAAGTGCAAGAGGACATTAGGATAAAAAACTACAACGATTTTTCTTGCAGGTATTGACTTACATGTATGATTTCCTTACTAGTCTTGGCATACATGTGGTTTTTTGGTTATGATCTGTCATTGGCATGGAGGATTGGTTGGATTGATAAAGTTTTTTCCTAGTCTTTCCATTTCCTGGATAGCCATGGTGTTATGGGAGTCTTTCCATTTTGTTTTTTGGTTGGTCCTCATGTTCCTTTGGTTGTGGGTTGAGTTATTAGTTCCTAGAGCCTTGTAAAAAATTGCGTTGAGTTACCAGTCCTAGAGCCTTGGTTGGAAAAACGTTTTGGAGCCCTTGGTGGGTTGAGTTACTAGTCCTAGAGCCTTGGTTGGAAAAATGCTTTGGAGCCCCTATTGGGTTGAGTTACTAGTCCTAGAGCCTTGGTTGTACAACAACTGTGGATTGAGTTACTAGTCATGGAGCCTTGGTTGGAAAAAACGCTCTAGAGCCCTAGATAACTTGGGTAGAGACCAATCTAGTGATGGTTAGTGATGTCCTACTGTGAGGTGGAATCAATGGTTGAGGTTTGAGGTGGTTTGGCCTCTAGAAGCCATTATTTGGTTTTGTTGGATTCGTTTCATGAGATCCCACATTCATGCTTGGAATATGGCATGGGGGTGATTGGATGAAGAGATATTTGGTTCATCCAATCTATGGTTGGGTGGAACGTGGAATTAGCGAACCTATTTTCCCTTTGCATTCATTATTAAGATCTTCTTCTTCTTGTTATTTTTTGGGTAAATATAGTTGTCTATATGTGGCATTTATGGTTGTCATATCCATGTTATTTATGTTGTTTATATGTTGGTTAAAAGTATGTTTTATGACAATGATGATGTGTGGCTCTCATCATGCTTTTATTTTTAAATGAATGAACAATGAGAATATGAACTAATAGATGATATGAAGCTAATGTGTTAAGGCATCAGTGCTTCATATATATTCTCAGAAAGTATGATACCCCTATACTAAGATATGTTGTTTTAACTTGTAGAATGCATATTTGTGACATGTTTGATGAAATGTATTTCATGGATAGTATGGGTCCAGTCAAGTCCTTGTTCAAGTATTTACATTTGTATCATTGTTTCAATGTTAATTCTCATTTTGTAATTTTCATGGAGTTCTAGGTAGTGTCTGGGTCCTAGCCTTGGAAATTAGCCTTAAATCTCATAGTTGCTGGTATAGAACTAGTAGAAAAAGGCTACAGTCACACTTAGGTAGACTCATGGGAGCGACTGGGGCTCCTGGTCATTGAAATGCTAAATTCCCTTAGGGGTTGGTCACCTGGAAGGGTGGTTTATCTCTTGGAGGTTCTGGAGGATGTGTGGATGGTCATATTGGTTGTGTTCTGTTGATTCCACTTCCTTCAGGTGATCTAGGAGGTTGAATTACATCATAGTGGCCTCTCATCGCATGTTTACCTCTGCTGACTGGTTAACTTGGGTAAATGTGGGAGGAGGGTGTTACAAGACCATAATAAAATAAGAGGGGAAGATGAAAGGGGGTTATTGGGAGATTTGACCTTGTAATTATCCATTTCCTTTGGAGTGATATACTTGATTGCACTTTATTTTTCACAAATTTTCCACTCAATATTTGATTTGTGCATGTAACAATTTCAAGTGTCAAATTATTAGGAATAGAGTAGGTCAAACACAAGAAAAGGCCTCCCATTATCTTTTCCATGTTTTATATCATCATCAATTTTTCATTTTAAGGAGGTGATATTAATTCTCACGGGGAAGAGGGAATCTCCCATGCTATGGAATGATAACCCCCTTTTTTTTTGGTTGTTTTGATTGAAAATGACAAGAGCTTCCCATGTGATTGTGGCTATTAAGATCATATAGAAGTTGAGGAAGATTGGTGAAAAAATGTGATTGAAAATGGGATGGTATGAGTGAGGAACCTAGATATAATGTGTTGAATACACACTTACACTGAGAGGAGGTGATGATGGGTGAATCAATATAAGAAAAATTTCACTTGTTTAAAAATTCATGGATCATAAGAAAAAAAGTCACATATGATATCTATCAATTGTAGAATGTGGAACATAAGTTTTATGTAGAAACCTTTTTGGTAGAAAACCAAAAAACTTCTATTTATAATTATTTTTTGGCACAAATCTAATGCAAACACCAATCCCCATTGGTACAAATGATGAGAAGCACCAACCTACTAGAGACACAAATCCCCTTTTCTAAAAATATTCATAGGCAGAAACCTACTAAAGACAATTATCCCCAACGCTAAGCACAAAATTAGTAAGAGACACCAATCCATTTGCTTGAGAAAAACCCCCAATAATAAATATTATTTAGTGCATATAAATTCTTCAAAAGATGATAACATTCACATTACCTTCATCTAGTCTTCTTGCTACTTCCAATTTTTCCCAGTATTTGTTTGTGGGGAAATTCCACGGGGCTAGTGTTGGAATCCCCAACAGAGTAGAAAATAGAATTAAACAAAAAGAATCAAATAAGCATGCATACAAATTGAATTTATAAAGTAGGTATGATTTACTCACCCGTAACTGCTACAGTTGATGAAGCCCCATAGTGTCCAAACCCTAACTTCTCCTTCCAATGTTGCATACCTGCAAGATGGACAAGAAACCAAGAGAGAATCACAACATTCAAAGTATATGTACATATAAACAAGTTAATCCATTAACATATCCATTATAGATTCACATTCATAAGAAATTAACAATGGAAATAGGAACATAATATGAGTCTCTTTATGGAAACAATAGAAACAAATAAGTACTTATTATACAACCTGATCTTGGCTGTCGACACTAACAAAACCCTCCTTCGTATCCTTCCTATGCAGGCCATTGAATACCTCTTCTCCATTACTAGAAATTATATGTGAGATAACAGTGCGCAACGTCAATGCAAGGAAACTAAGGTTTATTGGAGACGAGGAAGTGCATAAAAGCATGAGATACAAAAACCTAATTTGGGGGAAATTTGGCATAGTATGGATGCTAATTACTAAGATGCATGAGGGAAACCAAAAGGGTGCACTTATACCACCAAAAATTAGTTGGGTTGGTTACTTTATAGGCTCTTGTATGTGGGTTTTTGGTCTAAACTACAAACCTCACTAGAAAAATAGTTAAATTATATATTTTTAAAAATTTTAAAAAGTTGTACGCTGGAAGATTTTAAGGTAACCATGTACATACAAATTTTTACAGTGGGTAGAGCACATATATATTTTGAAAAATTATTTTAAGATAATGATGGGTTTTCAAGGCAAAAGGGATCTGCTGAGAGCAACATAAGCATCTGGTGAAAAAATGTGGCAAAAGATGTTATAACAGATGCCCCCTAATGTATGAGTTTAGAAGAGGGTCTTAAGGTTGAAATAAATTAAGTATACAAAGGAGAATTCATTAGGAGGACGCTGGAGGAGTTCACCAAATTTAGGCCCCATAAATACCTACAAAAGGAATGAAAAATAAAATTCATATCCAAGGTAGGAATACCTGTGCTTAGAGGAAGGAAATCATGGTTACTGGTCAAGTACACTATGGATCCATGATGAAGTATATAAAGTATGATAATGATCATAGGAATACATAGTCGATCACATAATAGATCATATGCATGAATATAACACAATGGGGCTACGCCTTAGTAACATATGGGAAGATATTTGTATCCTACCCTCCCATATTTACCCAATTTCACTGGCCTTCTACGGTAAACATGAGACAGAGAGTTACTACGATATGACCCAACCTCCTAACTCTAGTTAAGGAGGTGGGGCCTACAACTAACAGTTAGGTTCCCGTGATTTGATAGATTGGGAAGACCAAATGCAAGGGGTAACATCGACCAGTCTTTGGAGTCCTAGGACCTAGCCTTCTTGGACTCAGAGAGGGCTCTCTCTATTGTATGCAAAGGATGTGAACTTGTTTGCTTTTAGGGTTTGATTTTAGGCTAGTTTTTAAGTGTAGGGTTTTGTTTGTTTGTTTTGGTTGGGTGAGATGGTCAAGTAGAATAGATGGAGTGAGGAAATCTTCAAGTCATTTGGCTATGGAGTCTATAAAAGTCATGGAAAGTTCAATAGTGAATCAGGGTGCAGAACAGGGAAAATCTAGCATGGTCAGTGGATTTTCAAGGTTTGTGTGAAATGAGATGAACATCAAGATTGTGAACAAAGTAGGGCAAAGGGAAATCAAGAATCCTTTGTCAAATACTTAAAACAAGAAGGGGCTTCAACACTATTTATCATAAAGAATTAATCAATAGACATGGCACACCAATAAATATTTGATTCAACTCAAGCAAATAAACATTTCAGACAAACAATCCCATGAAATATAGAAGGCGAGAAACTCATTTAACTTCTAATGATTTCACCTTAAAGGTTAGAAAAAATTTAAGATAACAATATAACTTTAATCAAAGAAGAGGGAACTCCTAAACCTATTGATCATAGCTATAAACATCTTCAAAACAACTTTTCAAGCATGGACAAAGGGTCTGATCGAAACATAGCCTCTTTGGCAAACCTAACCAGTGGTACTTTGAAGAATGACTTCAAGAACAGTGTTTTAGTGAAATCAAACAAGCAGGCTAACCATAAATCATCTATGATATCTACTGTATTAAACCATTCACGAGATAAAAAAGCTTGGGTGGGTCTAGAGAGCAATTAAGGGTTCTCTAAACTAACCTAGCAGAGGAAAAAATAAAGGCAGTGAAGAACAAATAGAGTTAAGGTGCCTTTGAAGAGAATTTCTTAGTATAAATCCTTTGTCCTACTGCAACATAGAAGGATTAAACAACATGATACATAAGAAAAAATGAACTGAATAGAAGCACATCACCATTAACCAAGCTCAAGGATCCTGCAAGAAAGTCTTCTCCGTTAACAAGAAAAACAAGCCATTCACAAGCTCCACAACACCAATTTCCTCTTCAAGCTCCAAAAAACCGTATATTTCTCTCAAGAGTCATGAAATTCCAACCTTTTAAAATGAAGCCCTCATGCTCTATTTATCTAGAAAAGGAGGGAAAAAACCCTAGATAGGGTTGGAAAATGTCAAAATCATCCATAAATGTCATTAATGCCCAAGAGACCATGCAAGGGCCAAGGCAAAAAATATCTCATGAAATAAATGCCAAAATAACTCCTAGCACCTAATTTTGAATTAATTTGCCTCAAAAAACATTAAAAAATCATTTTGAAATTAATGAGTGTTTTTGTTGACTTTTGGCCAAAAATACGCAGTGAGGTCTAAAAGCACAACGCCTTCACAGACAGAAAATGGGTCCACTTGCAGCCAAGTTTTGGTGACCTTCCCGATGTCAGAGTTTTCTCTGTGATGGCCCGTTGGAAAGGCTTCTGAGTCTACTTTCAAAATATACATTTGGTTTCTTTATTGAGCTTCATTTAGATGTTCAAAAGGCTAAATGCCCAACACTTCTCTAGGCACAACGCCAAGCCTGAAAATGAGGAAGAAAGGTGAAAAATGAGCTGTTTTTTGACCTTTCGAGGGGTAAAAAATGCTCCAAATGCTCTGAAATTTGGTGAGAAGAATGTACAAGGAATGAGGATTCCAAAAATGCAATGTTCTTCCTCTGAAGATGTCTAAGATGAAAGTGTAGCGCCAGGGGTGCTGCGCTTAGAGGCCTCCAAATTAACAAAAAACCAAAATATGTCAAAATTTCTTCAAAATTGGTGGATGTCTCCCTCATGGGGTTTGAGAAGCCTGTAGAGAATATTTAGCCAATATTCCAAGGTTTTCTTGGTCTTTTTCCCCTTTGAGTGCTTGAATTTCAGTGAGGGCCTCTTTGAATTTGGCAGAAGCAAGTTTGTTTTTCAAGGCATAGTGTTTGGCGATCTTTTTCTGTAGGCCAAGGTCCCTTTTCATCTTCTTCGTATATTTGTGCTCATCCTTATAATAATCAATAATGTATTGTGCCATGCCAAGGCTCCTTATTAGGTCTTTAAACTCTACATTTTTGCTTTGAAGTAGTATGCTATTGGCCCTCTTTTTATCCTCTTTGTCATTGTCAAGTTCAATGAGGTCAAATTCATGTTATACACCATGCTGGTCTTCTTCTTTTATAACTTTAATCAAAGAAGAGGGAAATCCTAAACATCATTGATCATAGCTATAAAGATATTCAAACAATTTTTCAAGCATGGAAAAATTGGATGATCGAAACATAGCCTCTATGGCAAACCTAACCAGTGGTACTTTGAAGAATGACGTCAAGAACAATGTTTTAGTGACATCAAACAAGCAGGGCTAACCATAAAAAATCTATGATATATAATGTATTAAAACATTCATGAGATAAACAAGATTGAGTGGGTCGAGAGAGCAATTAAGAGTTCTCTAAACTGACCTAGTAGAGGAAAACATAAAGGCAGTGAAGAACAAACAGAACTAAGGTGCCTTCGAAGAGCATTTCTTAGTCTAAATCCTTTGTACTACTGCAACATAGAAGGATGAGACAACATGATACATAAGAAAACATGAACTGAATATAAGCACATCACCATTGATCAAGCTCAGGGATCCTGCAAGCAAGCCTTCTCCATCAACAAGCAAAACAAGCCATTCACAAGCTCCACAACACCAATTTCCTCTTCAAGCTCCAAAAAACCATATATTGCTCTCAAGAGTCATCAAATGGAAACCTTTTACAATGAATCCCTCATGCTCTATTTATCTAGAAAATGAGGGAAAAAACCCTAGACAGGGTTGGAAAATGTCAAAATCATCCATAAATGTCATTAATGCCCAAGAGACCATGCAAGGCCCAAGGCACAAAATATATCATGAAATAAATGCGAAAATAACTCCTGGCACCTAATTTTGGATTGATTTGCCTCAAAAAACATTAAAATATCATTTTGAAATTAATGAATGCCTTTTGTTGACTTTTGGCCAAAAACACGCAGTGAGGTCTAAAAGCGCAGTGCCGTCACAAGCAGAAAATGGGTCCACTTGAAGCCAAGTTTTGGTGACCTTCTTGATGTCAGAGTTTGCTCTGTGATGGGCCTTTGGAAAGCCTACTGATTCTACTTTCCAAATGTCCCTTTGGTTTCTTGATTGAGCTTCATTTACTTTCTCTAGGCACAACGCCAAGCCTGAAAAATGAGGCAGAAAGGTGAAAAATGAGGTGTTTTTTAACCTTTTGAGGGGTCAAAAATGCTCCAAATGCTCTGAAATTTGGTGAGAAGAATGTAAAAGGCATGAGCATTCCAAAAATGCACGGTTATCCCTTTTAATGTGTTTGAGATGAAAGCATAGTGCCAAGGGTGCTGCGCTTAGAGGCCTCCAAATTCACAAAAAACCAAAATTTGTCAAAATTTCTTCAAAATTGGTGGATGTCTCCCTCCCGGGGTTTGAGAATCCTGTAGAGAAGCTTCAGCCAATATTCCAAGGTTTTCTTGGTCTTTTTCCCCTTTGAGTGCTTGAATTTCAGTGAGGGCCTCTTTGAGTTTGGTAGAAGCAAGTTTGTTTTTCAAGGCATAGTGTTTGGCCATCTTTTTATGTAGGCCAAGGTCCCTTTTCATATTATTCGTATATTTGTGCTCATCCTTATAATAATAAATAATGTATTATGCCACGCCAAGGTTCCTTTGCAGGTCTTTAATCTTTGCATTTTTTCTTTGAAGTAGTATGCTATTGGCCCTATTTTTATCCTCTTTATCACTGTCAAGTTCAGTGAGGTCAAATTCATGTTCTACGCCATGTTGGTCTTCTTATTTTATCTTTCCTTTGTCTTTATCTTTGCTTTTTTCCTTTCCTTTATCTTTTTTTTTTGTCCTTTGGCCTAACAGGAGTAGAAGTCATTGTCCCTTGCCTTTTAGAGGCAGTAAACACATGTCTTGATCCTCTTTGATATGTCAATGGAAGAGGTGTGATTGTGGTCACTTCAGTGTATTGATCATGGATATCTTCATTTGTTTCCATGTTTTCCTCTTTACTAACCTTACTGCTTCTTACCTATTTTCCTTCAATATTAGCCTCACTTTCTGTCTCCTCATTTATCTCTGCACTTTCATATTGTTCATCATTGAAGCTGCTTGCCTCTTCACTGCTGTGATCCTCATTTTAATTATCATCCTCCTCACTTTCTTCACTGTCATTATGAATGTCATGACTTTTGTCATGAAATTCATGACTATCTTCAGCCTCTTCTTCATTTTCTGCACTGTCAACATCCTCTTTGTCTTTGTTATTCTTAGTTTCATTGTTGATTTCTTCATTACTTACCTCTTTTTCATCATCATCTACCTCCATGTCCTCTATTTTATTGCTGACCTCCTCTTCATCAATGCTCAATTCATTCTCACTGTCAACTTCCTCATTGTCTTCACTGTCATTACCTTGCTCTGTTTCCATGTCCCCTGCCTCTTGTTGGCTTAACTCATCATCACCCTCATCCTCATTTTGGCTTGACTCATTGTCACTCTCACCCTCTTCATTTTCTTCATCATCATCACCCTCCTCTGTTTCCATGTATTCTACCTCTTGTGGGCTCAACGCATCATCTCCTTCATCTTCATTTTGGTTTGACTTATTGTCATCCTCACCCTCATTTTGGCTTGATTTTTCACTGCGACTTCCTTCTTGATCTCATGCATTAGGAGAATATGGGGAAGGGAGGTTTTATTTAGGTGAGGATACTTGTGTAGATGATGAAGCATGGTCAATAGGAGGCGATAGAGGAGTGGAGGGAGGAGGATGAGATGATGAGGGTAAATTTTTTTGGTGATGGGGCTAAGGGCTTGTGAGTACTTCATGAGCTATGAACACCTCCCAAGGTATGTATTTTTGCTCCAGCTGATGTATCACCACCATCTTGATCAAGGAGTGGTGGAACAAACTATGCATTTGCTAGGAATAACTCCTCCTTCGGACAACAAAAGACATCTTGTCAATAATGCTATAGAGGTAGTAGGGAAAATGAAGCATCTTGACTCTGGTAAAATGCATGAGTAATTTGATATGGTATGAGTAGAGCCTAGAGTACCTTCCCTCACAGGTAATTTACTTCATGATGACCCTCATAAAGGGTGCATACCTGTCCAACAAGTGTGAGAAAGGGAAAATGGTTTTGTAGCCCTCTTTGTACCTAGGTTTGATAAATGGATCAAAAAAACTCATGTCCAACTTTTCCCATTTGAGCCATTTCTCACCAACTTCAGGAAGTCTAGTAGCACTAGAGATGGCATCTGATGATAGTTAAAGATCTACCCCTGCAAGGCTTACTTGCTTATTATGTAGGTTGAGGACAAACAACCTAGTGAGCTTAGGGTGACTGTGCACTTGTTTGACTTTCTGACAAAACTGAAAACACCCCACATTTTGAAAGCACGTGAGAATCATGAGGGAGGAAGTAATCTCCACTGTGTCTTCAGGCTCAAATCTGTTAACTTTCCCACCCTTGTGCTTTTGCCTAATAGGAAATTGACCTCCTTCACTGCTCATACTTCCTTCTTCTCCTGACATGGTGATTGGTGCAACCTTTAGACAAACTTAGGCCTACTTTTGAAACCTAGGTAGGAGGAGTGACATGAAATGATGGTGAGGGTAGCTTTTGTGAATGAGTGAGATGGAGGTGGGTTTATGACCTTTAAGGAGGGCTTATCTTGAACTGATTGCAGTTACCCTAGTTCACACCCCCCCTTAACTGACAATTACTTGCTTGGAGGTAAAAAACAGAGGGTTTTTCGCCATGAAGACCTAGGGTTTGTAGGCACTAGGGTTTGACCACCTTCCTTTAAACATTAGTTCATGAATTTCACTTGAGGAGGAGAAAAATGTCCACTTACCAATTTGAACTTTTTTGGAGGGTCTTGAAGTTATTTTGGAGGGTGCTCCTTTGTGCTTGGGCAATTTTTTTCAATTTGGAGGGTTTTAGGCCTAAGCGCAGCGCCTACCCACGTGCAGACCTGTTGGTCCCCTGGGTGCAGTGCCATGCATAAATGGGCCTATCGGGTCTTCTTTAAGTGTAGCGCTGCTTGCGTTTTGGGTGAGTCGGGTCCCTCTAGATGCAGTACTGTACAAGATTTGAGCGAGTCAGGTTCTCCTGAGCATAGCGTTGCCCGTGTGTAGGCTTGCCGGGCATTTCCTGTGCCTGTCGGGTCTTCCTGTTGGGTGAACGGGTAGCGCCTAGCTGTAAGCGCAACACGCTCCACTCTAGGCACAACTCAGTGTATTTTAACACTGCGATTTCTCCTCTACGTGCAGCGCTGGGTGCCCTAGGCACAATGCCTGCTCCTAAGCGTAGCGCCATGTGATTTTGCCCAGAAATTGACGAAAACTCTGAAATTTTCTCCTTGAGGATCTTCACTCCTTTGCATATGCATAATGAGATGGGAGGAGAGTAAACATGGTCTTTATACAACTTTAGGGAAAATAAATTAAAATAAAAACCCACTTTATAATGTTTTTTAGTCCCTTTATCACTTCAATGATATTATTTTTACCTTTTGTAGTGGGTGACTTGAAAACATAAACTGGTCCCTTTTTCTCCTTTGGTGGCAGTTTGCTTAGTATTTGGCAAAACCTCTTTTGCTGTCATTTGTGAGTTTGAAGTCATGCTTTTTTTAATCTATTTTTGGCCTATTGATGGCTTCAAAACTAGTTTTGCAGATGCCTTTATATGATTCACTATGTTTGAGCCATGCTCATGTCTTCCAATCACTTTCATAAATTTTTAGGCACTTTGCATGGTGGCAACACCCTTTAAAACCTCTTTGTTTTATCTAGGAGATTAAATTGCCTTTGTTTTGAGAGGTGAGTGAGAAACTTGTTTTCATCCTTTTCATTTGATCTTTAGGCATGCTAAGTCTATCTTTGACAAGCATAACAACTTTCACCATCCTGTATGCTAACTCTCTTCGACCACTTCTGATTTGTTGCGGGTGCCATGACATGATGATTTAGCTCTGTCTAATGTTCTTGGTGTTTGACACATTCAGATTCATAACAGTAGCAACCTTATGATCAGCTTTTCTTCCATTTGGGAGCTTAACCCTATGCCTTATTCCTTTGATCATTGAGTGCAAATGACTAAAAAATGAAGGCTTGACCTTCCTCATATTGATACTGTTTCATGCTTTCCCTTTGAGGTAATGAAACACTTTACCTTGGAAAACCATATAAGTCACATTCAAGAGCCTATTCAAACTCTGTTTCTGCTGTCATCATGGAGGCTCCTCATCTTCATTTCACCTACTTTGCCTATCTTTCCAAAACCTTAGGTTTTAGGGTTGTTAGAGAAAAATCATTAGTGTTGTCTTCTAATTTCTCTATAACCCTTTCAAGTTCATTCATTTATGTTCAGTTCACCTCACCTTTTTCCCTTCTTCATTTATAACTTCTAAAAATCTCCAATTCATGCTTGGTTATGCTGGAGTGCCTCTATCCTTGTGATTTTATGCATTGGCTTTGATTGGCCTATTGCTGGTCTAATTAGTCCTAGAAACCCTGATTTTCCTTAAACATAGGCTTCTTCCTCTTCCATTTGCTCGAGTATATCTTCTAATGAGGGGCAGGCCTCTTACCTTACCTAATTTTCATGCTGATAGCCACTTTGACACTCCTATAGAAATGTCAAAATGGACAACTGTCCTTTTGCAGAATTTTGTCCTTGGCAAAGCAGTCCTCCTTGGAGATTTTCTTGATCTAATTTGGGACAATCATGTGCTGACATTCTTTTCCATATGATTTCATATTCTTGGCACATGAAAAATAGTGATTTAGAACACCAAAGACAATCCTACAACCTATGAAACCCTAGTTACCTAGTGGGAGGCTCATTTGACTTGTATTTTGACTGAAATTTTGACTTGGGGTCTTCAAGTATGAAAAACAGAGCTTTTGACAATTTGATGTATGGAAAATCCAAAATCCGATGTACTTGATTTATCTAAAGAGCCTACAGAGATAGTTTTGAGACCATCAATGCTTGAGGCATCCAGGAAATATGGGAAAGAGTAGGTTGTTTGGTAATCTTAATGGGCAAATGGAGGGGTGAGATAAATGCAAAAAATAATGCTGTGGTCATGGGTGGAAAAAAAAGGGATGAAGATGAGTGACATGAGCCCATGAGGGGTCCTTTAGGAGTGGTAGGCTAACCAGGGAAAAACAGAGTAGTGAGATAGTGAAAATTTTATCCTAAGGATAATGAAGGCAGTGAGATTTCTAAAACTCACAATATTCATGAATTTTGTTTTTAGAAATCTAGGATAAGCATTTAGTCATCTAAAAAATAGCAAAAATTACTGATGACTAACACTAACCACCGATTAAAAACTCACAACATCCTTCGTATAACTACTAACACCCTTATCCCACATCTACCCAAGTGACCATCCAACTAGGGTAAACATGTGGCGATGAGTTACTATGATCATATTCAATCTCCTAGGTGACCTTAAGGAAGTGGAATCGATGAAAACACATCACACAAACCTTCCACGTCAGCAACATGACTCCCAGAATCCAACCCAATCACTCAGGCATCTAGATCATGGATTCCACTAAGGTTTAGGCCTTCAAACCCTCAGAAACTCCCACAGTATAGGCATGGCTACGTTTGGGAGACTCTAGATTCTCCCACAACATATGAAGGCATGCATTCAGGGACTTTTTTCACAGATTTGTGCTAGAATCCCCAAGAATTGAGCCACTTTTTTAGGCCCAGAGCCTAGGTCACTTGCCAAAGCTCAATGACAAGCGTAGAAATAGAATATAACAACGAAACGATGGTTCAAAAGAAAATACTTGAATAAGGAATTGACTGGACCCCTACTAGCCATGACAGACATTTTGTCAAAGATGTCGCAATTATGTAATCTACAGGTTTAAATAACAGATCTGAACATAGGGGTCTCATAATTATCTGAGAATCACTAAGAAGCATTGTTACCTTACATCATTAGCTACAATATCATCTATTAGGTTATAGATACATTTTTTATTCATTTATAAATAAAAACACGAGGATAACCATGCATCATCACTGTCATAATACATGCTCATAACCAACATAATAACAACAAAAATATTAGGGATATAGTAGCGATAGGATCCACATATAAATAAATACATTTATACATCGAATGCTAAAGAAATGAAATTATCATTAATGAATGTAAAAACCAACCGGGGATGGGACTTCCATGTTCCACTCAGCCATAGATTGGCTGAGTCAAATATATATTTAGTGAATCACCCCCATGCCATATTCCAAGCATGAATGTGGGACTCATGAGCAACCAAAAAGAACCAAACAAGCATGGATGCTACCAGAATTCTCCATCTACACCATGAGTAATTTTACTGCCTCCTAGTCTCTCAGGATTTACCGTAATCCACAGTCTGATCCAGGGATCACTAGGCCCTACACTGAGACCCACTTTCTAAGCTTTACCATACATCCCATCCCGGGACTACTAGGTCTAACGAAGGATTTATAGTATATCCTGCCATTCATCGACAAGGATTCCTAGGCCCACTAAGGCACACAATCCTAGATTTACTGCAACTCACAGTCCCGTTCAGGGGTCACTAGACCAGTGGCTTTACCGTAATCCACAGTTTGGTTCAGGGACCACTAGGCCATGTCTTTTTCCTTTCAGAGATCCACCTCACTCAACTTTGAATCTATCCAACAATACATCTCAACCAAAACATGAGAACCCATCACATCAAGGCTATCCATAAATGGAAAGGATAGGCTGAAAACATTGTCACACCTGAAAAAACGCATGCCATGACAGAAAAGAACCACATGAAATACCATGCATGCCAAATATAGTAAGAAAATCACACATGTAAAGCAAAACCTGCAAAGAATCCTGTTGTAGTTGCTCGATCTTGCTCTTCCTTTCCCTAAGAAAACTCTAAGTGTCCAAGAGTGAGAGAGAGAGACAGAATAATGAGAGAGCTCTAAAACTGAACTCACAAAAGGTTGACCAAAAAATCTTTCCAACTGATCCTCAAAAGACTTTTTATCAATGAGGCCTCGTTTTCTTAATTTTCCATTATTTTCCTTCATTTTCCTCCTCACATGCAACATGTGACCTTTCACCTTCCTTTTCTCCTATTTTCCATTATTTTCATAAATAGATGCCAAATAATGCCTCTTACCTTTCTAAATCCTTTTCCATTTCCTTTTCAAATTTCCTTTAGCCATAATAACCGAAATGAACAACTGCTAGGATGTTTTTTTCCAACACTCAACTTAGAATAAGTGTACCATCAACCATGGTTATTATTGTGCCTTTATTAAATATTTTTACATGGAATTTCCACTAAGTCTATTACAGAACCCTCCCCCTTGGGGGTCACCATCATTGGTGTTCAGTGACACCTATAACCAGCAAGAACGTTGAGGACCAAAACATACTGCCCATGGAGATTTATAACACAACTCGTTGTATTATTTGCAATGACCACTGCTGAAACATGACAAACATATCACGTATTAGAGCTTTATAACACAACTCATTACGATATTTACAATAACAACCATATATACAACCATATTGTCTATGGATATTTATAAATCTAGCTTGATACAATATTTACAATAATATACACATATACACATATGAAAATTTTCTCAACCGGAAAATAAAAGGATACGATGCCTGCATTTGCAAAAATGAAATCCAGAGGCTCACACCTCCACTGTCAAAGTAATACCTAGATTCACTTCACAGAAAATCCAGGTTCCAATGCTAGATCCAAAGTTACATCCAATTTCCAGTGCTGCAATCGTGCGCTAATGTACCCTCACTGAACAGTTACTGTCTCATTGTTTTAGCGCACACTCCCAATGTGCATGTGATTCCATATGGAAATGATAATGACCAAAAAAATCCATACCCGAGCTTCCCTTATATGATACATAGTCCCTTGGTAAATACAGTTATCCCCTTCTGTGCAGTTACTCACCTTCCAAGTTCCCTGACATCCCCTATCCTGGGTGATCCATCCCTTGGCAAGGCTTCCTTGCAACGAAATTTCAAACAACCAAGGTATATACCTACCTCAAAACCATCATACTGGTCATAACAAGCTCATGGAAATAAATGGACACTATTGGGTACTAGTGTCCCACAATGGCCCTTCTCCTGAAGTGCTTTACCAACATATTGATACCTGTTTCAATTCATTTTGTTGTTGCTGCTAATTCTTGCAATTGGATTCAACCATCCCAAACCGAGAATTACATGCTTTCCTATACCAATTACATAATTTAAATTAGATTCAAAATAAATTTAAATAACTTCAAATCATACCTCATTGGTAGCTCGTCAATAAGGTACACTTGCAATCTTGTTCACTTCCTGTCACCAAAAGTCAAACTAGTTGTTTGATCAATCATCATGTATAAACATATGACATTTGGTCATCTCAAAACACAACCATCATAAATTAAAATCATGAATCGCATGAAATCACCACAAAACATAATCATAAATAACATGTAATCATCATAAGTTAGAATCATAAATCATATGCATAATAAAACTGAAATCAAATGCTGATACTTATCCTTTAACTGGTCTTTTCTGTACGTACATTGGATTAGTTGCCACACCCGACAAATGCCCAGTGCCTTTGTTTCCATTCAATCATGTACACATACACACAATGTGCATCAAAACACGTACACCGACATATGACACACAACATCATAAAGTACACGCACCCAAATCGTCATACGAGACATATACCTACACCCGGTGTACAATACAAGACAATACATATGCTTACGCCAACATGCAACACATACAACTACACTTGGTTTATGATACAACACAACACATACACATACATTCGGTGTACAACACAACACATTACATATACATATATAGAGTACAACACAATGAATGCACTTGTCACGATACCACGACTACACCATGCACATACATAGTATTGCATGCCTGCAACACAAGATGTATGATATGCACACAATACCACATATATACTAGTACCATACACATGCTCGCAATGCAACATGTACGATATGTACACAATACCACCTGTACACAACACTAATTGCACAACTTGTACACAACACCACATGCACGACACCACATGTACACAACGCCACATGCATAACATGTACACGATACCACTTGCACACAAAACCACATGTAAAACATGTACACAACACCACATGCACACAACACCATGTGTACATAACACCATATGTACAACATCCACAGAACACCATATGTACATAACATTGCATATACAACATGTACATATCACCATACATACACAACACCACATATCCAACATGTACATAACACTATAACAACCTTGGTAATAATTCATGTAAAAAATATATAAGACCACGGTGGATGGGACACGTGTTCCAAGCTAAATGGTGGGAAAAAAATCCTAGCGGGTGTTCACTCCAGTTTATTATGGCTAAGGAAATTGGAAAAGGAAATGGCAAAGGCATGGGAAAGGCATGAGGAATTTATTGGCATTTTATTTATGAAGATAATGAAAATTAGGAGAAAAGGGAGATGAAAGGTCATAAGTTGCATGTGAGGAAGAAATTGAAGGAAAATAATGGAAAATGAAGAAAATAGAGGCCTCATTAATAAAAAGGATTTTGAGGATCAGCGGGTAAGATTTTGTCCAAGCTTTTGTAAATGCATTTTTGGAGCTCTCTCATTGTTATCTCTCTCTCTCTCATACTCTTGGATACTTATAGTTTTCTTGGAGTACTCTTGGAGAGTGTGGCATACTTGGTGATTTGGAGCAAGAAGGAAAAGGAAGAGCAGGAAAGCATAAGAGGACATCAAAATCAACATCTAAAGAAGGTTTTGAGTGCATGTACCTAGTTGCATGTACGTTTTCCTCACTAGTTTTGTCATGCAACGTGTATGCATGTGGATTTGCCTAGCCTTGCCATTTCCTGGACAACCATGGTATTGTGGGTTTATTTCCATTGATTGTTTTCTCATTGGTTCTCATGGTTCCTTTAGCTATGGGTTGAGTTATTAGTTCCTGGAAGCTTTGGTTGGACAAATGCTCTGGAAGCCCGACAAACATTTGTGGGTTGAGTTATAGTCCTGGAAGCCCTAGGTGGGTTGAGTTACTAGTCCTAGAAGCCCTGGTTGGACAAACACTGAGGAATCCTTATATAAATTGGGGTTGAGTTAATAGTCTTGGAAGCCCTGGTTGTAATAAACACTCTAGAGCCATGGAACAAATTTGATAGAGACAAATCTGTGATGGTTGTGATGTCCGAACGTGAGGTGGAATCACTGGTTGAGGGTTGAGGTGGTTTGGCCTCTGGAATCCCTGGATTGATTGTGATTGATGTGTTTGATGATATCTCATATTCATGCTTGGAATATGGCACGGGGGTGATTGACTAAACTATGATTTGTCTTAGCCAATCTATGGTCGGGTGGAACTTGGAAGTCCCATCTCTAGTTGTTTTTTACATTCAGTAATGAAGAGCTCATTCCTCTCATATTCAGTATGAAAATGTAGTAGTTTATGTATGGATTTTATTGTTGTTATATCCATTATATTTATGTTGTTATTGTGTTGGTTATAAGCATGTATTCGATCAATGATGAATTATGGATCTATCCATGTTTTTACCTGTAAATGAATACACAATGTATCTATGGTAAAATAGATTGTGATTCAACTTATGACGTGGGGGATCAATGATTCTTAGTGATTCTCGGATAAGTAAGAGAACCCTATGCTTAAATATGCTGTTTGAACCTGTAGTTGCAATGTTTGTGACATGTTTTATGAAATTCTTGTCAGGGCTACGAGGGGTTTGGATGATGTGATTGCTTCCGTAGCTTTGTTTTAATGTTATTTACCATCTACTATAGTTTCATGAATTCCTGGGCAGTGACCTGGGATATGGGGCTAAAAAGGTGGCACAAATTTTGGAGTTGCAGGCACAGAACTGACCAAACCGGGCCTTGGCCGCTACCTTGCCTTGGCATGCCCGGGCTATAGGATTTTAGCTGCTACCTTGCCTTGGCATGCGTGTGGCTAAGCCTAAAATTAGTCAAAAATTCAATCTCCCTCAGGGTTCAAGGGCTTGGAAGGTTGGGTTACCTCCTGAGGATGTTTTGGATGTTGTGTAAGGCATGTTTGTCTTATTTCTGTCGGTTCTAGTTCCTTAAGGTCATATAGGAGGTTAAATATCATATTAGTAGCCTCTTTTCGAATGTTTACCCTGGTTGGTCGGTTACTTGGGTAGATGTGGGAATAGGATGTTATAGAGTGGTTTCATAGCATGGTTCAACTCTCGAACTGGATGGGTGGTGTGTTGATCATGCGTTTATGTTGGTTGCATGCATGTATAGTATGATTGTGGACTATATGTGCTTTTTGCATCCATGTTGTGTTAGCCATGGTGGTGTCACCATGGAAAGTTATGATGGTGTTTTTGTCAAAATGTTGTCATGAGTGTATGACTGGTTATGTGTGGTTATTGCTTATGTATTGTTCGTGCACACTTGCTTACATGTTGCTACTTGCATTACTTGTTTATGCTAGGTCACATATTGGTCATGCATGTGTGTTGTTCGTGCATGCTTGCTTATGTGATGCTATATGTGGGATGTTATCACCAAAATCGTACCTGATTGGTTGTTGATCAGACAACTTCAGTGTAACTATTTCAAACCAATATTTGGACTATGGCTTAGCCTCCTTATTATGAGAGGGCTCTCTCAAGGGTTAATGATATGGAATAAAGATATAGATAGATGGCTAACTCTATTATTTGTGCTTTGGTTCAGATAAAAAAGATGAATTCTTGCTACCATTGGGCTATGGAGTCAGTGATAGGGCTCTCAATAACAAAGGCTTTCCTTGTGGAAGCTGAGGCTTGTATATACTTCAATGAAAGAGTAACACATTCAGGAAAATCCCAATAACTTGAGGTTCAAAAGAAGTTAGAGCATGTGATACATGAATTTTGAGTAATGATATATCAAGACATTGAAAGAAAAACATTTCAAAAGATAGGACATAAACTCATTGAAATATCATAAGAATCTCAGGTGAAGGAAAGTGGTATTGTTATTGTATATATCAGAAACTCCAAAAGCTTTGCAATAAAATAGTCTGCTGAGATAACATTTTCCAACCTGTAGGTTGAAAATAATATCAATATGTAGCCATTGAGCTTATGGAGTTAAAATTTCAGTGATCCAGTGAGTTTACTTGACATGGAAGTTGAGGCAGGTCAGAGTTTTTAGTAGTGAGACACACACACATGAGACATGGAAATACACGGTCAATTCACTTATAAAGGAAGTCAGAGCATCAAAAGGATGAATTCTGAGTAATATAAATGAAAACCACTACAAGAGAGATACATAAAAGGTAAAGATATAACAAGTAAGCACCAAAAAAATCCTTTAGAATCTCAAGTTGGCCAAGTAATCCATCTCTGTATTGCTGAAACAATGATTTTACAATAAGTTGCAATTTTTCCAAAAAGTCTCTAACCCCTGACAAATTCGACCTCTTGGCCTTTAATATACCTCTTCCAACATGAGAGATCTACCTCTAGGCTAGATACATCGAATTTCTAACTACTGACACCTTGCATAACCATAAGACATGAAAGTTATTACAAAAAGACACTTATCCTACTTGACAGTCCTATTTCAAAAAGGACTCAAACTGATTATTTCTATTTATAACAAACTTATCTATTTGAATTTACATCATTTCCAAGTGTATCATCACATGGTCGAATTTGGATGATGGGCTTCATTTCTTCATGACCACTTTGCTGACCTCCACAAAAATAGGAAACAATACCCTGTTTTTTAGGCGTAAGATCTTTTGCAATCTTTGAATGTTCTGACCATTATTTACTCTTCATTTTGTGGTCCTTGGCTGTTGGAAGTTGGCTTAACATGTCCCATTGGTGTTGTAGAACCTCCACTGCAACACCCTGCAACACAATGTTTCCTGCTACAGGAATAATGCTGTAGTTGAAGGAGGATGCTTGGCCTAAAGCCTGAATGTGGAGAAAATGAAGAGAAACTCCCTCAAGAGGCCTCTCTTGGAAGGAGAAGGAATTCCTAAACAAGAATTCCTTGTGCTAAGTAGCACTGCAACTCTGCTAAACAACAGGAGAATGCACAAAGTCTAAACATACAAGAAATCAATAATCTGAATCATGAGAAACAATGGCTACCTTGCCCTCCTTTTAAACAAGTGAGATCCCTCTCACCATGGGTCCCACTCATTAGGGTTTCCTTCACCAAATAAGCCTCTTCCCATTCATACTGCACTATTTCTCTAAGTGTTCTCCACCTCCTATCCCAGCGCTGTTGACTTGGTCAAACTTAACATTGTCCACCTGTAAATGATCTTGTTCACACATGAGGGTGCGACATCCAACTCCAATGATGATCCCCTTTCATAATATGAGGGATTTTATTTATATTTTTATTATGCATGGGCCTCCTTACCCATTTATTCTCCTCCTAAGTGAAATCAACAAAAAATAATATTCCAATTTGCTGCATGCAAATTTTGAAATATTACAAGGAGTGGCCTTTATGATGAGACAGAGCAGTTTTAGTGGAGGATAACTTGGATGAGCTTGGTGGCAAGTTTGGATGGGACCCAATGTGAGGATGTTCAATTGCTATATATGGAGAGGATGGCAACCTTTGTTATTCATGTTTTAGTTTATCATTTTGATATTGGTCTGCTTAGACTAGCTTCGTCTTGCTGTTTAGCACAAGGGTGTTCCTGATCGGGAATCCCTACCTCATCCTCAGGGAAGGAGAGGTTATTTGAGCTACATTTCCTCATTTCGGCATTCTATCCAAGCTACTTCCTTCAACTACAACGCAGTTTCTGTTTAGAGCTAGGTTGTGATGCAGGGTGCAACAAAGGAGGATCACATAGAGTTGTTTCTGGGCTTGTTTTTCAGTGGAAAGGTAGCCTATCCATTGGAGGATAAAAAAATAGGGCTCTTGGGCATATTTTATCATCTTTGGCATCAGGCTAACCATCTACCATCCCTCACAGCGCAGTCACAATTCTGAATTGCATTATTTTTGGAGGCAATTGTTGGGAGGGTTCATTGAGCTCATCAGGAGGGTCTATTTCTGAGTAGAGGGATCAACCTTCTATTTAGAAATACCATTGGAGGAGGACATAACAATTTCATATCCATCAAAACCTCATTTCATATCAGATCCAGTTTGCAGTGTCATCTCAACCCTAAGGTTATTTGGCACATTGTTCATTTCTTGGTATTTCTAGCAATCTTTCCCGGGTTGGCTAGAAATATTGTATTGGAGCCCACATCTTCTTTGTTGGGAATTTTTTTGTTTCTATCATCCATATATCATTTATGTATGTACACAGCACAAAATACACTGATATAGACAACGTTGTCACTACTCTCCGACATTCTATATAGTTGCAACAACTCATGTGCTGATTGTTTTGATCATTTGAGTCTTGTTCCTATTACTTAAGTGGCTTGTCCCTCATGATATTTTTGTATTTTTATGTTGATATATTAATAAAATGATGGTTTCACATTGATCCCTCTCATGTCATATTCATATTTGCTGTGTTTTACATAATTATGTTTTATATTGCTACTATTTTCAATTTGGAATATTACAGTGGTATCGGAGCATAATCTTGGCTCAGCCTGTGCATTCAAGACATTATGCCATTTGAAGGAGAAGATTATTCTCACAGAAAAGAGAAGTTTTACAGAAGAAACAAAGGAAGGACTCCATTATTTGGAGAAATGAAGGAAGAGAGGATCTCCCAGCTTCTTTTCCAAACTCTGAAAAATATCAAGGAAGATCTCAAGGAGATAAAAGGGGAGAAGTGTAGAAAAATTCCAAGAGGGTTTGAAGGTGAAGCAAGCCTTATTTATTCATATGATGAGTGTGAGAATTCAGCCACACATGGAGATCCATAGCACAGTTATTTTCCCACATTCACTACAAGAAGGATGGAGGAAGAAGATGCACCAAGGGAGGAGACCTTGAGTGACTATCTTCAGGAGTATGAGTCTCAATCATGTAGATTCAAAGAGCACTTGGACTTCCAAGAGTTTCTCCAACTCAAGGAAGACAAAAGATCCAAAAATAGAAGCAAGAGAGGTAGAATCTTCCTATCTAACTTTGATGGATCAGTAAAGTGCACAGCCAAAGCTTGTGTGAAGGAGCTAGATTCCTATTTCCAGCTACACCAAGTTTCAGAAAATGAGGCCATCGGAGTATGGCCCATGATTGGTGTTTTTTTAGTTTTGCTTCATTTAAACATGCAAATGAAAACACTTATGTTGGGTTCACTAAGAAATTTGTGAGAATATTTGATATGAAACATGGTAAAACATCATTTGTTGAACCCAAAAACTCAAAACCTTTGCATGAGTTGGAGAGATCTATTCTGCCCACTCCACTCCTTATTTCTATTGAAGGGGATGAAAACATGCATGATGCCTTAGCAAGGGCAAGATCCCCACTTCTATGGATGAATACATGGAGGTTCCTCCTTCAAGAGAAGACCGAGATCAAGGGTCTCTCATTGATGATGAGGCATTCTCAAATATTAGTGAAGAGGATGAGCAAAGAAAAGATAATAACGCTGAACCATCAGGAGTAGATCCATCACCACATGGAGATGGGAAGGGAGACATTGCTTCCATTAGAGGAGCCCTTATGTCTTTACAAGGAGTTCCAAATGATTCAACATGTGGGAACCAAAACACAATTCTGGAGCAACATGTATCAGTTTTTGTGGATTGTGAGATGGAAGGGGAAGAAAGGAAGGATCAACATCAAGGGATAATTCATCCTTATCTATTTCAGGGGGTTTCTGCACAAAACAAGCAGACTATATTGTGCAGTGAAGAGAGGGACAAATCAGTCCACTCATATATACAGTCCACTTCAGATTTTGATGTCTCACTACATGGGGGCATTCCACCTAGGAGGCCACCAGATCTAGAGTTGGTGGGAGACATTTTTCCGTTTTGTTCATCACTCTTAGATTCCAGAGGGGCGAAGACCTGGGACGAATCTAGTACAACCCAGAGAGTCTCGGGTAGACTCAAGGAGGATGGAGACATCCTCCCAATTTCAGCATCACCCACTCTCACTACATATTCTGCGCTGACAGAAGTTGCTGCAGTGATGGAGGATGGCACCTTCATGGTGCAAGAGAGATACTCCATGGATTTGGAGAAACAGAGGATACTTCCTTTGAGGAAGGAATCCTCCATACAATGGAGTAGATGGAGGCCACTCATGCTTACAATGGCCAAGAACAAGAGGTTCTTTTTGGATGGTAGCTTCTCATGGGAGGCCAAATTCCAAAAGTCACCACTTCTATTTGAGCATGAGAATCTGCATGATGGGCATGGAAGCACTTTGGAGGATGAATTTGGAATGGGGGATCTCAAAGGTGAAGACATAAGCATGTGGGGAGCTTCACATTTCATATCTTCAGCGCTGTCCCTTAGGAGGATTAATCCATATTGGAGGTCTCAACTCTTGGTAGAGTACTCCAAGGATCCTGGTGCTTGCATGGTTCTTAATGACTCGGAGTGAGATGATAGATACATGGTGGTTGATGAGGTCATATATTCTTATGGCAGAGTCTTCTTGACTAGAGTTTCCGAGCTCAAGAGGAAGCTACTACATGCAACACATGTGGACTTTCTTTCCATGGACCTTGATGCATTTCATTCTTTGATGGAGGAGTTCACTTGGGAGGGCATTCAACAAGATCTATATCAGCATGAGGAGAGAGGCATAGCTCAGATGGTGATGGAGAGGTTGTCACAACCACTTCCCTACTCATTGACAGTGAGGGAGAATTTTTAGTTGAGCCATTTCGGCTCAAGGACCAAGGTACATGGTAGAGAAGGTACAATTTTTCATTATGATTTGTACTTCCTTACTTTATATGAGCAGCATGTTGTACCAAGGAGGATTATCCATTCTTGCACATTATATTATAATTTACTTGAGGCCAATTGCAGAATTGAGGTTGGCTATTCTATTAGTGGTTTGTGGGGTAAGCCACATGATTCTTGGTGTGCACCATTGACACCACATTTTACCTTCATGATCCTATCTTGTAGGATGATTGTGCCAGCAAAAAAGTGGCTAGGAGAGCACTTGTTATTATTTGATTTGAGGTAGGCAGGAGATGCACTATGCTGGTTCCATGTTTGGAACTATGATCCACTTTCCGATTTTCATATGGCAACTTGGTTTTCATTGGTTTTTGCTTCCATATATTGCTGATATTCTTATGTTCATGGGGAGCTTTGTTTGGAAAGTGGGACAGGAGTTTGAGGTGCATTGGGAGTATGATTCTCCCTACTTTACATGTTGTATGTTTCAGGAGAAACAATGGGAAAACCATGATTTCCATACTACATCTCTTTCCTTCGTGTGGGAGGAACCATTTGGAGAACTTGAGTTCTTGGAGGAGGCAGTTCATGGCTAATTTGTTTTGTGGGGTAACTTGGGCCATTCTTGGAGGCCATGAAATTTCAGCCCAAGATCAACAAAAACCCCATACTTACCATAAATGGAGATAGAAATAACTTGGATGGGAAAATCTAATCTCTCCATGCAGCCCCAACACATTGAATAAACTGGGGGTTGAGGACTTCTTTGATGAGTTACCTAGAATGGCTCATTTCATTTGGATGATAGCATGGGTATGGGAGACTCTCATTGGGGATGATATTCCCTATGTTTATCATAACTCTACCTTGAGGAGGCCATTGGACAACAAGAATGTTTCCACTTACACCTTCCACTTTTTCATGATGTAAACCGTTTGGGTTTGCATACTTGGGAGGGACCATTGGAGGGAAGATTTACTGTAGATTATGTTGAGTTGTGGTGGGAACTATGGATGAGGAGGCCACAAGAAGAGGAAGGGAGGAATTTTTCTCCACCTTTACAGTTGCTTGAGGACAAGCAACATTTTGGAGGGGAGGACTGTGTTATTCCAAAATTTTGGCCTTCATCTAAATGGAATATTAGAGTTTGTTTTATCACTAGGTAGGTGAATAAGTGGGTAGGGAGGCCCATAAACCTCTTTAGAAGAAATAATAACACTCCTAATGTGAAATGAGGAAGAATAAGAAGCTAGATTAAGCACCTTTGGGTGTGAACAAGGATTGGATCATGTTGATTTAGTCAACTTCGACCAAGTCAATAGCGTTGTCATGGAGGAATGGCCTTTATGATGAGACATAGTAGTTTTAGTGGAAAAATTGCATGAGCTTGGTGGCAAGTATGGATGGGACCCAATGTGAAGAGGTTCACTTGCTATATATGGAGAGGATGACAACCTTTTTTATTCATGTTTTAGTTTATCATTTTGATATTGGTCTGCTTAGAATCGCTTTCTCTTGCTATTTGGCAAGGTTGTTGTGCTGTTTAGCATAATGGTGTTCCTGATCGGGAATCCCTACCTCATCATCAGGGAAGGAGAGGTTATTTGAGCTGCATTTCCTCATTCCGTTATTCTGGCCAAGCTACCTCCTTCAGCTACAACGTAGTTTCTGTTTAGATTTGGGTTGTGTTGCAGGGTGCAGCAAAGGAGGATCACATAGAGCTGTTTCTGGGCTTTTTTTCCAGTGGAGTGGTAGCCTATCCACTGGAGGATTAGCAAGGAGGGCTCCTAGGAATATTTTCTCATCTTTTGCATCTGGCAAACTATCTACCATCCCTCACAGCACAGTCACAATTCTGAACTGCATTATTTTTGGAGGCAATTGCTGGGAGGGTTCATTGCGCTCATCAGGAGGGTCTATTTCTGAGTAGAGGGATCAACCTTCTATTTAGAAATACCATTGGAGGAGGACATCACCATTTCAGATCTATCACAGCCTCATTTCATATCAGATCCAGTTTTCAGTGTGATCTCAACCCCAGGGTTATTTGGCACATTATTCATTTCTTGGTATTTCTAGCAATCTTTCCCAGGTTGGCTAGAAATCTTGTATTGGAGCCCACATATTCTTTGTTGGGAATTTATTTTGTTTCTATCAGCCATATATCATTTATGTATTTACACAGTAGTAGCTACACTGATATAGACAACGTTGTCACTGCTCTCCGGCATTCTATACAGTTGCAATAAATGATGTGTTGATTGTTTTGATCATTGGAGACTTGTTCCTATTGCTTGAGTGGCTTGTCCCTCATGATATTTTTGTATTTTTCTGTTGATATATTAATAAAATGATGGCTGCACATTGATCCCTCTCATGTCATTTTTATATTTTCTGTGTTTTACATATTTATGTTTTATATTGCTGCTATTTCCAATATGGAATATTACAGTGGTATTGGAGCATAATCTTGGCTCAGCCTGTGCATTCAAGACATTATGCCATTTGAAGGAGAAGCTTCTTCTCATAGAAAATAGAATTTGTACAGAAGAAACAAAGTTAGGACTCCATTATTTGGAAAAATGAAGGAAGAGAGGATCTCCCAGCTTCTTTTCAAAACTATGAAAAATATCAAGGAAGATCTCGAGGAGATAAAAGGGGAGAAGTGTAGAAAAATTCCAAGAGGGTTTGAAGGTGAAACAAGCCCTAGTTATTCATATGATGGGTGTGAGCATTCAGCCACACATGTAGATCCATAACACAGTTATTTGCCCACATTCACTGCAAGAATGATGGAGGAAGAAGATGCACCAAGGGAGGATACCTTGAGTGACTATTTTCTGGAGTATGAGTCTCAATCATGGAGATTCAAAGAGCACTTGGACTTCCAATTGTTTCTCCAACTCAAGGAAGACAGAAGATCCAACAATAGAATCAAGAGAGGTAGAATCTTCCTATCTAACTTTGATGGATTAGCAAAGTGCACAACCAAATCTTGGGTGAAGGAGCTAGATTCCTATTTCCAGCTACACCAAGTTTCAGAAAAGGAGGCCATCAGAGTAGCAGTGCTACACCTCAAAGGTATGACCCACGATTGGTGGTTTTATAGTTCTGCTTCATTTAAACATGTAAATGTAAACACTTATTTCGGGTTCACTAAGAAATTAGTGAGAATATTTGATATGAAACATGGTAAAACATCATTTTTTGAACCCAAAAACTCAAAACCTTTGCATGAGTTGGAGAGATCTATTCTGCCCACTCCACTCCTTATTTATGTTGAAGGGGATGAAAACATGCATGATGCCTTGCCAAGGGAAAGATCCCCACTTCTTGAAGATCCATCTTCTATGGATGAAGACATGGAGGTTCCTCCTTCAATAGAATACCAAGATCAAGGGTCTCTCATTGATGATGAGGCATTCTTAAATATTAATGAAGAGGATGAGCAAAGAATAGCTAACAATGTTGTACCATCAGGAGGAGATCCATCACCACATGGAGATGGGAAGGGAGACATTTCTTCCATTAGAGGAGCCCTTGTGTCTTTGCAAGGAGTTCCAAATGATTCAACATGTGGGAACCAAAACACAATTCTGGAGAAACATGCATCAGTTTTTGTGGATTGTGAGATGGAAGGGGAAGAAAGGAAGGATCAGCATCAAGGGATGATTTAACTTTGATTTGATGGTGTGGAGAATATTTTCATTTTTTTCTTGAGTGTTAATAAGATGAGTCTCCTTTCCTCTCAAGTGTGAAGTAGATTTAGATTTGATTTGATTTACTTTTACTTTTTAAATTAGTTTTTTTTTCCTATTGGGTGTGAAGATTTAATTTTTTCAAGCGTGATCTATTTCTGCAAGAGTGATAGTCTTTTTCTTTGAATAATTCTTAGATAAAAACATTTACATGAAACATCCTAATCCATTGTGAAAATTATTCACCTAATAAGAAACCCTGGCACAAACAGTGCATTTACACTTCATCAGCTTACAAGTCCTAGTCGATAATTTATGAATTAATTTAACACCAATTAAATTACCAAACATTTTGGCACTGTTGTTGGGGAAGTGTATAGAGGATTTATTATTTATGAGACTTTTCATTAAAAAAAATGATAAAAATACATTTATGAATATGGAAATATATTCTAGGGGTGGATTTATAAGCAGAGGTATGAGTTCAATTCCCTCATCACCACTTACCCCACCAAGACCCCGTAGTGCCACACCATCCATCGAAACTTGTATTTCATCATTCGTAGGTAGAAATAGGCTTCCTGAGGTACTTAGATCTGAGATCCAACCTATGGATTCACCAACTTACTCTACTAAAGTTGTAGTAGAAGAGCCTACATCTCCAACGGAAGGAGTAATATTTTTATCTTCAACTGGAGAACAACTTATAGTAAAAGAACTAGAAATCCCTAGTGAAGAGGAAGGAGAAAATTATTCTAACATTCAATTGATAGAATAACCCGAGGAGGAGCTATAAAGTACAATTATACAACCTTACATTAGCTCTGAAGAATCTACAATGGCAGGAGAAGGGGAAGGAGAAGTACACAATGTGAATGGTGAACATAGGATTGCAGGAGGAAGAGGTAGAGGAGGAAATAGAGGGGGAGGTGGAGGAAGAGGTGTGAGAAGTGGTAGAGGAGAACCAGATGGATTTTCCCATCTTAGATGAAGATACCATAGCCAGAATGAAGAATATCTCGTCCTCCATACTCCTTAATTTTCATGGAGTAAGGAATGAGGATCCTGAAACATTTCTTTTTTAATTTGAAGTTTTGTGTAGGTCGTATGATTACTTGCTTGATTCTAAAAAATTGAAATTGTTTCCAGCCACTCTTAAAGAGGGAGCACTTAAATGGTTTATGGGATTAGGAACACAGATCATAAGAACATGGGAAGAAATGAAAGATGTGTTCTTAGAAAAATACAAAGATTATTGTATGCCTCATAACCTTAAAGATGAAGTCCTTAAAATGATGCAAAAAGAGGATAAAATCTTGAGGATCTGGTTGAAATATTTGATTACAATGTTAAAAGGGCTAAAATGGGTACTCTAGATGACGAAACTTTGAAAGCTCCTTTGTTGAAACCCATTAGAAATGAGTGGGTAGATATTCTCAATTTAATGGATAAAGGATATGTTTCATAATTATCATTTAGAGACATTTGTGAACTTTGTACACATATTTTGAGAGGTAAGGGTAGAACCGGGAAAAATCCAAGAGACCTTGTTATGTCTAGGACTAATAAATTTGCAACTGGAACAATAAGTAGAGCAGAAATAGGAAATTTGCTTGACAATTTTAAAACTGATATTTTAGGGAGTATTAGTGAACGATTAGATACCCTTAAGATTTAAAACAAGCAAAACGATGAAAATGTTGCATTATCAATATTTTGTCCTAAATGCAGAAAGAAACAATGTAGTATCCCAAAATAGGGAAAATCTACACTCTTGGGAATATCTTAAGATATTCCAAATGTGGGGCAACAGTAATATGTAAACACACCAATGGAGTAGCAATGATACATCAACTACAGAAAATGTAATAAGATCTCATAGCCATCTTATTAATGTTATAGTAGCAGAATGTGTACAAGATCTTGAGGAAATGATCACTCAAGCTTAGGAAAATCCACCTTAAAGGCACACGTACAATAATTATGAAATGCACTGCTACATCTGGTAAAGCCAAAGATATGACTGCGCAGTTTATAAGAGGCACTACTACATAAAGAATGTCAATACATGTATTTAGAAATGCATAGCTCAATTAAGGTGGGGAGTAAAGCTCTAACCCCTGAAAATACAATTTCAAGTCAATCCTAGAAGGATTGGATGAAATATACATAATGGCAAAAATGTCGGAGTTGCAGTCACAAAAATTGAGTAGCAGCTGCAACTCAAGAAATGGATGAAGATAATTGAAGATGTTGCATATGATGGCTAAATCTCATCTGATGGATCTTTTAGGTGAAAGGCTGATCCAATCACTGAAGATCTCACCCTCCAAAATAGTGGTACAAACGGCCACTGCAAATACACTCAGAAATAACGCAGTCAAGGAGATGGACTGCGTTGTAGGAGATGGGAAGTGTTTGTAATAATGCCAAAGATGTGCAATCAACTCTTGAATCTTCCTCGCTAACCTCCCAGAGGAATGGAAGCTCCCTCCTCTAAAAGATGATCCAAGGAAATGGTGTTGTGGAACCCTCCACTGCAACACCCTGCAACACAACGTTTACTGCTATAGGAATAACGTTGTAGCTGAAGGAGGTGGCTTGGCCTTGAGCCTGAAATGTGGAGAATGAAGTACAATCCCTCAAGAGGCCTCTCAAGAAGGGAGAAGGATTCCTAAACAGGAAATGCCTTGTGCTAAGCAACACAACAATCTTAGTTAAACAACTGAAGATAGCAAATAGTCATGTAGACCAACATCTATACTCAATAACAAATCCCTCTATGGTTTCCTTTTCCTCCATTTATACAAATGAAAGCCTTCTTGCCTTGGCCCCCACACATTAGGATTTCCTCCACCAAAAGGTCTCTCCCCCATTCACACTGTGTTGCCTTTCAAAGTGATCCACTCCCTCTATGGCAGCGCTGTTGACTTGGTCAAACTTGACCTTATCCTCATGCATTTTCCCCTTTTCACACTTGAGGGTGAAAAATAGAGCTACTCTGATGATCCCTTTCACATTATGCGAGATTTTATTCCTACTCATGGGTCTCCTTACCCATTTATTCACTTCCTAGCTAATATAAGAAAAAATAATGTTCCAATTAGCTCCATGCTAATTTTTGGAACATTACAGTCCTCACCTCCCAAATGTTGCTTGTCCTCAAGCAACTGCAAGGATAGAACTGAAGGGCCTTCTTGAGGCATGAGGGCTGATATGAATTGGGATCTTCCATCCCCATATGAATCTCCCATCCCCAAGCAATCATCCATACAAAATGAGTTACCCTCCAATATGGCAACTCCTGAAAGTCTTCCTCCACCTTCGACTCATGCAAAGTAGGTGGGCTAAAAATCTGATCATGGTAGACAAGGTAGTCTACCCCACGCTATCCTTATCTCCACTCATGATAAGTGTAGAGTATGTGCTGATCTTGGGCTGCAATAATTTTTCCCTTAAGTGGCAAAATGAAGAACAATCCTCCAAGGACTCCTCTCCAACATTGAAGAACAAGCTGGCCCAAAACATCTCATCCATGATGAATGGGACATGATCATCATAGGGTATCCAAATGAGAAGTTTTCTGAAAGTTTTACATGATGCTGCATGATACAAACAATGTCTCAAGTGGACATAGCGCAGTCTCTCCCACTGCAACTTCAGAAAATAGCATGGAAAGTGGTGTTTTGACAAATGGCTAGTTGTGTGAATCATCACATCTACTAGTGAATAGTAAATGAGAGAATGTGCCAACTAAGCATACAAGAAATAATCAAACACTTGCCCATGGTTATACAAAGGATGGTTGTATCCATCCTAATAGTTGGAAAAATTTTGTTTATGGGGCTCAACAATAAACTTGCCCTCTTGTGGAACAATGCACTGTATGATAATAGTAAGAAGATGTAAATACTGTGTTACATAATCAATGGATGTAAAAAAAACATTCTCACCATGTGCTAAAAGTAAAGTGATGCATGAATACATGAATAAGTCCATGCTCCAAAAGAACAGCGCTGTTGGCCCATGCAAATAGGCTCTTGCCAACCCATAGCTCATTTCTTTGACATGGTCCTTGTCAAAGACTCCTCCAACAATGTTGCTGCAATTAAGAAATTCCTCCCAAAATGGAAGTACTTATTGTTCATCTAAGGCCAAGGAGTATCCCCTTTGCACCATGATAGTGCCATCCCCTACTCTTGCAACATCATACAACATGTGAGAGCAAATCTTCCCTTGCTCTCTCAAGTAAAACCCAAGCAAAAAAAGTGTTTGCTGCTTCCTCATGCTCTCATCATACAAGACATGTGATGAAGAAATAATGAATGATATGAATGTCACATCAACACCATGCATCCATACTCTGTGTTTCTCAATGATGCAAGCATCTTGCCACATCTTCTCCATCCCCATACCCTTAGGAAGAGTGTATGCCAAGTGATGGCGAAACTCCTTCAAGAATAACCAGCACATCCAAGCCTCCTGTTGCCCGGTGTCATAGATCTGCAAGTGGCTTACTATCCTCTTGCTCTTCATCCACATCCACTCAATCATTTGTGGATGTCTCCTTCCATCCTCCATCTTGGTACTCCTCCCATGAGGGCTACCATCCTCCCAAATCAGATTTATGTCCTTGCATTTCATGGGATATTGAAATTCAATCTTCTCAAGGATCAAGTTGATCCCATAAGGACCCAAATAGGTGGTAGGAAAAAACCTCCCATCATGATGTGTAGGGCTCAAGGAATGTCCAACACAAGCATAAGAGATGTTATCCATCCTAATATGTTCTCCATCATCTATCTGCTCCTCCTTGAATCCATAAAGATCCAAGTGTGAGAAGGGAAGAACCTCCTCAAACTGTTGAAGAACTTTGCACTCCATGATGTGTTGAAGTGCACTTCCAATGAAATCTCTCCATGATATCTCCTCCCCATGCATGGCCTTCAAAAACCAAAGAGGCCTTGGATTTGCTGCAAGTAGAAGTCTCTCTTTGAGCTGTGGCATGCTCAATGAGAGAGTGTCATCTAGAGAGGAGAAAGAGTTTCATATCTCCAGATTTCTACTCCTTCTTACTGCTTCTTTCATGGCTTCTTGAATGAAGCTACCATTTGAATGCTCACATGAGGAATGGTTCCTCTTTTCTCCATCACTGCTCTTGTACAGTGCAGTGAAATTTTGCTTCTCTAAATCAACAACATGCAATGATGTAGACCCATCCATAATGTTTTCTGAAATGATAAGAGATGGAAATTCCAACATACCTTTGGAAATCTTGGAAGAATTTTTTTATGGCTGTAAGGGCTTCCTCCTCCAATGTGTTGTCTTCCCCAACTGTTGAAGATGAAAGCTGCTTCTCCATGACTATGACAGCGCTGGTATATGCCTCTTCATCTGGTGGTGAGGGCTCCTCCCTCCTTTGGCCAAATTTCCTGATCACCCTTTGAGAAAACTCAGCAAGAGTAGATACCCTTGCATGGCTCCAATGGATTAACCACCAAGTATTTGCTTCACCTTCAAGGTGTAGCGCTGCAATTTCTACAACCTTTCTATCTACTATAGGATGTAGCAGGAATAAAGCCTCTAGCTTCGTCACCCAAGACTCTGCTACACATGTGAGTGATCCATCAAAGGTGGACAATAGAAATCTATTGCCTCTCATCATCCCATAGCTATGGGGTCTTATTTCTTCTTCCAGTTGAATAAATTTTGGTAAATCTAGAGTATCTTTGAAGGCTCTAGGTTTAGCTCGGTATTCAACTAGGTATTGTCTTAGAATTTTAGATTCCAAGTGTTCTTTATGCTTCATGTCTTCTCCTTTGTGAGAGTAGGAAGTGCATGGTCCTTCCTCTTCTCCTTCTTCAATCATCTTAACCTCCTTGGAGAGGTATTTTCTGGAGAGAAAGCTCATCCTATTCATCATCTTGATCTCTTCTATCTTCTTATGGCTGAAAATCATAGGCTAAGCTAAGATTATGCTTTGATACCACTGTAGTATCCCAAAATAGGGAAAATCCACACTCTTGGGAATATCTTAAGATATTCCAAATGTGGAGCAACATCAATATGTAAACACACCAATGGAGTAGCAATGATACATCAAATTTAGAAAATGTAATAAGATCTCATAGCCATCTTATTAATGTTATAGTAGCAGAATGTGCAATAACTTGAGGAAATGATCACTCAAGCTTAGGCAAATCCACCTTAAAGGCACATGTACAAGAATTATGAAATTCACTGCTACATATGGTAAAGCCAAAGCTATGACTGCACAGTTTATAAGAGGCACTGCTACATAAAGAATGTCAATACATGGATTTAGAAATGTATAGCTCAATTAAAGTGGGGAGTAAAGCTCTAACCCCTGAAAATACAATGTCAAGTCAATCCTAGAAGGATTGGCTGAAATATACACAATGGAAAATATGTCGGAGTTGTAGTCACAAAAAATAAGTAGCAGCTGCAACTCAAGAAATGGATGAAGATAACTGAAGATGTTGCATATAATGGCTGAATCTTATCCAATGGATCTTTCAGGTGAAAGGCTGATCCAATAACTGAAGATCTCACCCTCCAAAATAGTGGTATAAACCCCCACTGCAAATACACTTAGAAATAACGCAGTCAAGGAGATGGATTGCATTGTAGGAGATGGGAAGTGTTTGTGCTGATGCCAAATATGTGTAATCAGCTCCTGAATCTTCCTCACTGACCTCCCGAGGAATAGAAGCTCCCTCCTCTGAAAGATGAGCCAAGGAAATGGTGTTGTGGAACCCTCCAACACCCTGCAACACAACGTTTCCTACTACAGGAATAACGCTGTAGCTGAAGGAGGTGGCTTGGCCTTGAGCCTGAAATGTGGAGAATGAAGTACAATCCCTCAAGAGGCCTCTCAAGAAGGGAGAAGGATGCCTAAACAGGAAATCCCTTGTGCTAAGCAGCACAAAAATCTCAGTTAAACAACTGAAGATAGCAAATAGTCATGCAGACCAACATCTATACTCAATAACATATCCCTCTATGGCTGCCTTGTCCTACCTTTATACAAATTAAAGCCTTCTTGCCTTGGCCCCCACACATTAGGGTTTCCTTCACCAAAATATCTCTTCCCCATTCACACTGCGCTTTCTTTAAAAGTGATCCACTCCCTCTATGGCATCGTTGTTGACTTGGTCAAACTTGACCTTGTCCTCATGCATTTTCCCCTTTTCACACTTGAGGGTGCATAATAGAGCTACTCTGATGATCCCTTTCACACTATGCGGGATTTTATTCCTACTCATGGGCCTCCTTACCCATTTATTCACTTCCTAGCTGATATAAGAAAAATTAATGTTCTAATTAGCTACATGCTAATTTTGGGAACATTACAAACAAGGTCTAAGAGAATTCCCTATTGATAGTGTGGAAATATGTGCTATTTGTGCAGAAAACCATGACACAAAGGTATGCCCTTCAATGCATAGACTTAAAGTAGTCCTGCAAAGTGAAGTTAAAACAAGCCAAGATGAGTCACTTTTTTTTTTTATCGGTAAGAGACCATGGCAACCACAATAGACAAATATAGTACAAGGTCGTAAACCTCAATACCAATCATACACACAACCTCAAAAAATTTGGAATACCCTAATGCCTTGGAAAAATTGGCCATCGAAAAATCCATTATGGACAAAAGGTTGGAAATTCCCTCCTAGGAATCCTTAGTTTAATCAGTCTCAACAACCATTTATTCCATATTATCCTCCTCAATCAAATTATTTTCCACAATCTCAAATACAAAATTAGTCTTATAATCAACCACTTCCATTACCACCCACATCATACCCCAAAAAAAATAATCAACTACCTTCTCAGCCACTTCCGAACCCAAACAATAAAAATTCACAACCTTTCCACAATATAGAAGGTCAAAATTTCCAACCTTGCATGATAGCTCCATTATATCTAAATAATGTCCAACTTAGATATGTTATAGTTTTGGAAAAAAAATTACCATCTGTTGTTATTTAGTAAGAAGATGAACCTCTTGAGAAAGAAACATCTCTTAATTAAGAAGAAATATCTCAGAAAAAAATTACCCTTGTACATTCTAATTATACTCCAATAAATTCAACTCCCAATGCAAAACAACCTTTTGTTTCTATTCAAAATCCACCTTTTCCTAAAAGGATAAAAATTGACAAAGGAATAGGGAAACAAATTGTGTTGCTTGAATATGACATGTTAGATGAATTAAAGAACGTTTTCATCAAAATTCCTCTGTTACAAGCTATAAAGGAAATTCCAATATTTGCAAGAACAATAAGGGAGTTAAGCAAAAACAAACCAGGAAGAAAAAATAAAGAAATTAAAAAAATTCATTTAGATGGGAAAATTGTAAATATTATGATGGGGAAAACAACAATTTAGAAATATTTAGATCTAGGAAGCCCCATTGTAAAAACACACATTAATGGTATCAAGATTCCAAACACATTGATTGATTTGGGAGCATCTATGAATATCACAAGTAAACAAACTATGGATCAGTTAAAACTTTCTAATCTTAAATTCACACCAACATTATTATAGTTAGCAGATAGATTTGTTATCAAACCAGATGGTGTGTTAGAAGATGTATTTGTCTCCTTATATTCTTTTGAATATCCTGTTGATTTTATGATTTTAACTCCCAAGAATAATTTAGGAGGACATCCATTGATTATAGGTAGACCATGGTTAGCTAGAGTTGATGCTTTCATAAGTTGTATATCTAATGATATGTTTATCTCTGATGGAATCTCTACTAAGAAATTCAAACTATACCCCCTGCAAAAACAGAAATAGAAGTAGAAATTGAAGTTTGGATAGATGATGATAATGAATACTGGTATAAAACCAATATTTTATACCTCACAAATAGATGAAGAAGATCACATTTTAAATTTGATGAATAATAATGATTCTTCCTCGTATTGTGAATGTGATCAAGGTTTTCAAGAACAATGCAATGTAGAATATTTATCATCTCATCAAATGGCTTTACATTCTATGGAGAAATTTGACAATTATTTAATAGAAATCTTTACGAGAAAAACTTTGAATATTAATAATAATTTGGAAGAATCTCAAAAGAAATAATTTATAAAGATGTTACAAGAACTTCATTTTATTATGCATGGGAATACACTGATATGAAAGGAATTGATCCTAACACTTGTATGCATCATATCTATATTGAATAAAATTCCAGACCAATTTGACAACTCTGAGGAGGATGAATCCAAATCTAAGGGAAATCATTAAAGAGGAGTTGCAAAAATTGTTGAATGTGAATTTAATTTATCCAATATCTAATAGGCAATGGGACTCACCATTAGTGATTTTTCCAAAGAAAAATGGAAAACGAAGAGTATGTATTGATTGTAGGGAATTTAATAAAGGCACCTTGAAAGATCATTTTCCACTTCCCTTTATAGATCAAGTCCTTGATACATTGGTAGGGAAAAAATATTTTTCATTCTTGGATGGTTTTAGTGGATATAACCAAATCCATGCAGCTCTAGAAGATCAAGACAAAACAACTTTCACTTGTCCATGGGAAACTGATGCTTACAGAGTACTTCCTTTTGGATTATTCAATGCACCTGCAACATTCCAGAGGGCGGTTCTAGGTGTTTTTTTTCTGATTTAATTCATGATTGTGTGAAATTTTATATGGATGATTTTACGGTCTATGGGAATTATTTTGAGAAAGTTCTTGAAAATTTGGAAAAATTCCTCATTATATGTAAAGAAACAAACCTATATTTAAGCCATAAAAAAAATTTTATGATGTTCAACGAGGGAATTATTTTAGGCCACCACATTTCAAGAGATGGAATTAAAGTGGATGCATCTAAAGTAGAAGTTATTTCCAAATTTTCAGTTCCTACTTTCCAAATAGATGTTAAAAGTTTTCTTGGTTTTATTGGTTATTACAAAATATTTATAAACAACTTCACCAAGATAGGCTCTCCACTTTTCAAATTTCTTACAAAATATTGTGAATTCATTTGGAATTATGATTGCCAAAAATATTTTGAAACATTGAAAGAAAAAATTTCTTAAGCACCCTTCTTAAGAGGAACAAATTAGAACCTCCATTTTCATTTTTAATTAATTCTTCAAATACAGCTTTAGGAGTTGTATTGGGACAAAAATATTTGACTCCATATGCCATTTATTACACGAGTAAAAAATTGAGTCCTGTAGATTTGAATTATATTTTAACGGAAAAGGAGTTTTTAGTCGTTGTACATGTTATTAATAAGTTTCGACATTATATCACTGGTTATGAAACTTTTGTTCACACATATCACTTTGTAATTAGATATTTAATGAATAAATCTATTACTAATGGCAGAGTTATGAGAATTCAATATTAATATTTTGGATAGGCCTGGAAAGGAGAATACAATGGTTGATTTTCTATCTAGAATCCAAAATGATAACAAGGATGTTCTTGTAAAAGATAATTTTCCTGGTGAATAACTTTGTGCAGTATCTATTAAATCTCCTTGGTTTGCAGATATTCCTAATTATTTGGCTACAGGGAAGTTACCTTCATATTTGTCTCCTTGAGAGAAAAAGAAATTTATTCAAACCAATGCATATTATTCGTGGATAAATGAAGAATTGTAGAAAAGAGGGCTTGATTTAATCATTCTAAGATGTGTCAGAGAGGATGAAGTACCAAAAATATTAAAGGCTTGCCTCGATGAACCATGTGGAGGACATTTTTTTGATCAAAGGATTGCTTACAAAATCCTTCTCTTAGGATATTATTGGCCTTCTATTTTTAAAGATGCCAAAGAATATGTTAAGAGATGTTATTTTTGTCATAGGATAGGAAAGCATGTTCCTTCAGATGAGATTCCTCTACAACCCCAAGTACTTATTCAACCTTTTGAAAAATGGGCTCTCGATTTTTTTGGTCCAATTAATCCTCCATCAAGACAAAAAAGATACATTCTTGTTTGTACAGATTATGTCACGAAATGGGTAGATTCTAAATCACTTACTTTTGCTACCGAAAATGTTGTAGTTTCATTTCTTTTTGAGGACATCTTCACTCATTTTGGTGTCCCAAGGGAAATTGTGACAGATCAAGGTACTCAATTTACATCCAAGTTTGTGTAGAAGATAATGGAGGAATACAAAATCAAACATCAAAAATCCACTCCATATCATCCCCAAGCAAATGGAAAATTTGAATCAACTAATAAAGTAATTGAAACAATTCTTACCAAACCTGTGCATCTGCATAGAAAAGATTGGGCAGAAAAGCTTCTAGAAGCTTTATGGGCATATCGTACCACATGGAGAAACACAACAGGGCATACTCCTTATGAACTTGTTTATGGGAAACAAGTCATGTTCCCTATTGAGTTCCAAATAAATACCTTTAAAACAACATTCAAATTGGGTCTTGATCTATTAGAAGCAGAGAAACAAATAATGGAGCAATTAAATGAACTTGATGAAATACGACAAGATGTTATTCAAAGAACCAATGTACTTCAACAACAAAGGTCTATATGGCATGATAATTTTATCAAAGACAGGAAGTTATAGTCGAGTGATTGGGAATTACTTTTGGATTCTAAATTTAAATATTTTCAAAGAAAATTTCAAACTCATTGGCTTGGTCCTTATGAGGTTTAAATTGTCTTTGATAATAGAGCAGTCAGAATTAAAACCATTGATGAAGAAAAAATCATCATCCTTGTAAATGGTCATAGATTACGAATGTATCATAAACTATTGACAAATGAAGAGTTCATTAGAAATTTGCAAGATAATCTTGATTTGAAGTTGGTTAGGAAATATTCTTCTTCCTCTCCAACTTAGATTGCAAATTGATTTCTATTTTCTCAATATATATATATATATATATAAAGAAGAAAAAAATATAAAAATATAAAAAATAATAAAAATAAAAGTAAAAATTGATGGTATAACCATGAAAACCAATATTGTTGGCATGCTTATATAGAAAATCTAAATTGAAAACCAAGAATTCTTGGCAGTCTAGATTTTCTTTAAATTCCCTACCGTTGTCCCATGTCATTTTATTCCTCTTTTAAAAAATAATAAGACAACTACAAAATTTTCAATAATTTGTAGCTGACCTAAAATTCCACAGATGACTTGACAGATTATAGCCAAAGCATATGAAGATCATGGAAAAAGCAACTTGAATGGCGATCACAACTAAAGAAACATGAACAACCTACAAAAGAGCAAATCCACAAATAAATAACGCAGAATAAAAGGTATGTAAATATTTGTTAAATAATAAAGGGAAAAATATTGAGTTGTGATATAAATAGATGAATGACCGTTGCTACCACCATTTCGGATAGTAATTACCATCGTTATGACAAGACTTTGGTTCTCACGAAATATTTGTATGTCTTGTCAAAAGGGTATGAACCCATTACAAAAACCTTGGTATCATTTGAATTGACTCTTCTTCCTTTGTATGTCATCCCATTTCCTTCGCATATCATCACATTTTCTTCACATCATATCCCATTTCATTCGGACATGTTTCGTAGCCGAAAACACCTCAACTGCTACCGAAATTTTCTCCCCATCCTTGCTACACTCCATAACCTTGTCAAAAAGGATAATTAAGGATTGACACTTCTTCAACACGGGATTTATTTTGCATACCCCCAGGTCAAAAAACAGTTGCAACAAGCATGATGGTTGCAGTTATTTGAAAAGTTTGATGGTCACGAGAAAGAGGTCACAAAATCCTCGGGCCTATTATTGCATAGAAGCATAAATTGGGGATATCAAGTTAGTCTTGACAGAATTTTTCATGGAAGAATCTACCGGATTGCTGAGAAATGGGGAAAGTTGGTTTAAGAATCAAAAGATCAAATAAAAAGAGTGGGATGTCTTCCTTAAAAACCTAGGTATGGATATCTTTGTCTTCAAGAAGGGAATTCTAGTCATTTCCTTAAAGACTAAATGGAGAAAATTTCTATTAATAATTCAGAAGTTCATAACCTGTGAGGGTAGGTTCAAAAATATATTCTTTTACCATGCTCAATTAATGATGAATTTTCTTGATGGTAATGAAATCAATTTTCCATACTTTTTGCTTTGTATTTTAAGAAAAAATGGTTGCTAACATCCAGAGAAAAATATAGTTCATTGACAATGCTCTGTATAATCACGGGTTAGTGAAAATTTTAATTGAAGCTTGTTTGAAAATTAAAGGGGATAATTGGGAAGATTTTCTGATACGAAATCATTTAAATGAAGTTGAACAAGATGAACCCAGTGCTAAAACAAGTAAGAGTCAAAGAAAAATTCCTTCAAACCCTAATCAAAATTCACCTGCATAGGAAACACAACAAGATGAGTATTATGATGATGAAATATCTCTTGCAAATGTTTTATAAAATATTAAGCAGAAGAATGTTAGAATAAAGAAAACCAACAGTAAAAATGAAGGTAAATAAAAAGGAGAAACAAAGCAAGGAAAAGTCAATAAGAAGAAGCATGCCCTTAATACTGAAAAATCACCAACAATTGTGAGAATAAGTGCAAGAATTAATAATTTAACCAATGAACAGTCTGAACAATCTCCAGGGTTTATTGATCTAGAAAAAGAAGAGGAACCAAGGGTTCCAACACCAATTGCAAGTCCAATAGAAATTGACCATGTTCAACAAGAAATCTATGACTATATAGAATCTCTAGAACGAAAAGCTACAGGAAAAATTGTTGAGTCATCCTCAAATCAAGAATAAATTTTCGATGGAGAAATGCATTTCAATCCTCCAGAAGAACCCAAAATTGAAGATACTCTTAAGAAACAAATTTATGTATTGGAAGTGTTGAATAAATATTTGAAGCGGGAACATGAAGCATAAAGGTACAAAATGAAATCCAAAGAACTTGAAATGATAAAATTCTACTACATCTTAGTTTATGGTACAATAAAAATAATAAATTGAAAGCTAAAAATAAATTTCTTAAGGGAGAGGTCATAAGTTTGCAGTACATGATCTTAATGAAGAAACCAAGGATGGAAGGCTGTAACAGAAAACCAAAGAGAACTAATTTAGATGTTCTTTCTCAGGCCTCAGAGGTAGCTTAGTAATAGAGAAGGGTTATAAAATTTTGAAATTTTGAGCATGAGGACATGCGATATCTTCTATGTGGGGGAATGTTGAAGACCAAAATTGTCCCTTTTGACAACCTTCTTACACTCCATTCTCCTTATTTTTTACCTTAATATTTTAATTGAGTATCAATTTACAAGGTTATTGGAAAAAGCAGGCACTTAATCATATTTTATTTCATATTTTCATTTTTATTTATTATTTGAATTAATATATGCATAAGCTATTGAATTGCATCAATTCTGGAGCTAATGATCGATTCTTCATCTTACTCGAAGGTTCTATAGGTTCTGAAACACCAGTTGAAGAACGAAATGTATGGACAGGTAGCTGACAACTAGCATAATGATATCCACCTATATCCATGATCCATATTGATCATAAGGATGTCATACAAGCTAGGTCAGCGTGGAATTCAAACAATCTTAAAAGGAGTCGAAGGCGAACTAGGAAAGCGAGGAAATTAATGGAGCTAATATTTTGCCTCATGATTTGCTTCTCTGATAGAAAATCATGAGGAATTGCTATATCATATTATCTTGTGTTATTTTTAGAGTTTTTGTCGAGTAGGTTAAGCTCGTAAATATCCAAATAGTTATTGAAGGAGTTTATAAGACCTACCTCTCGACACGATGAAGACAAACTTGGTTATTGTTTTGGAAAAACTATTTGCAATTGTTAATTCAAACTTTTTATTTCTCTAGTGTTCCACTCAAATGTGTGTGTAGACTCTGTGGATCACTACATACTTACAACTCACAGGTTGGCCCCCTGGGAGCTGTAAGATTTCATTTTCGTTTCTAGTTAATAACTCAATTTTCTAATTTCAGTTTTGTAGCATTATACTATCATAGCTAACCTTTCAGTTTTTATTTACATTGAATGCTGGTGACAGTGATAGAGTTTGCAGCAAATTTTGTTAAATATTTCTTTCATATATTTGATCATTTCGTTGAATGAGGGATGAAGAAATTAAATCGAAAAGGATTATTGTGAACATGTAAATGTTAGAATAGAATTATTTGATTTCAAATTTCAATTAGAAATAGAATGCTTTCAAGGCTTTGACAATGAGATTTGGTTTTACTAGTGTGATATTTCAATTCCAAACTTGTTATTTAATTCCATTTATGCTAATAAGATTTAACTTTTATTTTTTGGTGTGTTTCGGGGAAAATCACCCTAGAGGTTTGTTGGGTTACAACCTCCACAGAGCAGGGGCATGCTACTTAAGAAGGACTCACACAACCATACATGTTCATGAAAAAATAAATAGAGTAGATCGAGGAAGTTACCCGTAGGTCCTACGGTTGAAGCAGATCCCGCAGGGTCCAAACCCCCAGCAACCGTCCTTCCTTCTTAACCTGAAAGACAAGAAGAAACAAGCACGAAGAACTGGTTGTACAGCATATATCTACTCTAAATGTTAGTGAAATCGATATGAAACATTAGATAAACCATAATGAATGCTTAAATAACAATATTCTCATATATGTAAGCAGACACTAATACGTATATTTCGGGAACAAGATGGTATTTCTGTATTATAAATAGCATGTACAAAAATAAGGAGTGGATAGATCACCTGAATCCTTCCACGATCTTCGAGCAGACCGTCGTCCGGATCCGTCCCGCCCTTGTCTCGCTAAGACTCCTTCCAAACTGGTGCATACGAGATGACATATAGGGAGATGAGCATCTCAAGGAAACAAGGGTTTCCTGTAATGAACTGGGAAAGTGCAGGAGGCACGGGGAGTCAGACTTGGATAGGGAATACCAACAGAGTATAATATCAATAATTTCTCTCTCTCCCTTAGGCCATACACATGAGGTGCTTATATACTCCCTCAAAGTAGTTTCAACAGTTAGAAACAGTTGGCCACGTGCTGGGGTGGTTGAACTACCTGAGTAACCATCAACCTAGCCCAAAAATAGGGAATTTTTATATATTTTTTCATGATTTTAATGGCATACGCGGAAAAGTGCATGTGGACTCGCGTATACACACGGAAAAAGCTGGGCATAACCGCGTATGGGGATTTTTACACTGTTTTTAAGTGAATTTGTCCAAGTCTGTAGGAATGGGTGCCCAAAGCCATAAAAGCAATCATGAATCATATGAAGGTGAGAAATGATGCTATAACATGGTGTAGAGAGGTTTGTAATTTTTTCTTGAGTGTTGTTAAGAGTAGTTTCCTTTCCTGACAAGTGTGAAGTAGATTTAGATTCGATTTCATTTACTTTTGCTTTTTAAATTAGTTTGTTTTTCCTATAAGTTGTGAAGATTTAATTTTTGCAAGTGTGATCTATTTCTGCAAGGGCGATAGTCTTTTTTCTTTGAATAATTCTTAGATAAAAACATGTGCATGAAACATCCTAATCCAATTTGAACATTATTCACCTAATAAGAAATCCTAACACAAACAATGCATTTACACTTCATCAGTTTACAAGTCTTGGTTGATAATTTATGAAGTAATTTAACACCAATTAAATTAGCAAACAATTATTAATAAATTCACTTTAAAAAATTATAATTTCAAAGTGTGGATATTAATTTAAAATAAAAGTTAACACTAAAACACAATTTAAACTCATTAAAGTACCTTTCAATTAAACCAGTTATTTTAAGCTAAATGTTTCTTGACAAATTTGTAATACCTATTATGCCAAAAGGGGTTGGATCCACTAGTAAATAATGAGGAGTTTTTCACTAGTGACCTATGTTCAATTCTCATGAGCACGTCCAACCATTGATATTTCCATTGGGGCACTCAAATTTTAGGGTTGAATGTGTGAAATTTGTATTACACTCTCCATGCACAAATAAGTGGATCAAAGCCTACCCTCATGTCATCCTTAAGACAATGACTAACAAGCTCAACTACAACCATAATTTGTTCCATGTTTGATTGAAATTAGTGAGAGAGAGATGAGATGTGACAATGTCTACTCCTTGATAATGGGAAAGGTTCATCCTTGATCATACTATTAGAGCTCTCCTTGTCTCTAATGCTCATTTCAGCTTCTTCATCATGTTGATCTTGACTTCCCAACCATATTTTTCCACTAGATATGATGCATTCTCACCTAGCTTATCCATATTAAACTAACCCTCTCTTTTCAATAAATAATATTTGATACTTTGGCATCTAATAAACCCAAAAATGCTCCTTATTTATCTAGTGTCACTCCCTCTTCAATTTGTGTAACATTTTACTAAGGTATGGTTCGTTTTTTCTTTAAATATGTGGTGAAAAATGGATTTACATGTGCTTCCTAGTCCCCTAGACTTCATATTTTTCAATAAGCCTCTACTTTTACCATTCATATTATTAAATATGTTGTAGAACATGAATCAATTTACAAAAAAAATGCTCTTATTTTTAGATTTAATGGCCTTTCGACTAGATTAGTTTATTTGCATAAATGGATCTCATGTGTCTAGAGACTGAAAGTCAAAGAGGAAGCCTTTATATTTCCATATTATAAATGATTTCTTATTTTGGAGTTTGATATAATAGAGGACCCAACTAGATCCTTGAGTTGGGTCCTTGGTTTTGAGGAAACTTTGATCTCTACATGAAGGCTTGGACTTTATCTTTTGACCTTGTAACAAATTTTATTTTATTTACTACAATGGTCATTTCAATTTCTACCTCATGAGAGCTTGATTTATTTCTTGAGTTTTCCACTTAAGATGATAACTCCCCAATGTGGCCATATTTGAGGTTTTCCCTCTCTTTCTAGTCGATTAGATGTGTTTTTGGGACTTCTAACTAGATTGGGTTTTCTCTCCCTTTAGTTAGCATCACTCCATCTTTAGCTAGTGTGGATTTCTCAAGTATGGATTGTTCTTCCTATAAATATGTGGTCAAAAATGGATTCCAAAGTGCTTCCCATGTTGAGAAATCTAGGGCAGCTAGATTAGGTGATTTCTCTTACTTTGATAACTGTGTTTGATGTATTTTTACTTAACTTAATTAGCTTCTTATTTCTCTTGATTATATTTAGTGTTCTTATCATCAAATAGTTACCAAATCATAAAGAAAAATGAGATAAGAGAACATAAGATGTAGGTGATCATCCAGCGCCAAAACCTCTCCCTTTGAGAGGAAAACCCACAAGAACTCTTCTCTTCTTACAGAATCTTAAAATGGAAAATTCTAAGACATAAGACCATTGACACAGACCCCTCCAAGACCAAGTCAACATTTCTCCTTGATGAGATTTATTTCTAGCAATTTCGACCCCAACAGTTTCTTATGTAACTTCAATCCAACAATTTCTTTTGCAACTTGGGCCTAACAATTTCTTCTGTAACTTCGACCCAACAATTTCTTCTACAACTTCGACCCTAGTAACTATCCAACACTTCGACTTGCCCAAAAAATTTTCAATACTTCAACTTTCCCAAGAAATTTCCAACACTTCGACTTGCCCAACAACTTTCAAGCACTTTGACTTGCCCAAAAAATTTCCAGCAAATAAACTTGTCCAACAAATTTCCATCAATTCAACTTATCCAAGAAATTTGGAAACCCTAATGCAAGAGAGAGAGAGAGAGGCCCAAAAATTTAAATCTTGTTTATATTCTTCTTGTCCTTTATTTTCGTCCTTTCCCAACTTCTTTCTTGAGGAGATCGAACTTGTTTGTGTGTGTTCAAATGAGGTCAAGTTCCTTCTTATATATAGGCTTTTTAGGGGTACAATTTCTTCCTTAAGGCCGACTTGATCTTTCCTATAGGATGACTTGCTTGAGGCACCATGACGAGGCCTTGGAGGGTCTTTGACTCTAATTTTGACTCAAATAAATTTTCTTTACAAAATTTAACATTACCAAAAGGGTCTTCCATACATGACAATGAGTCAATTGACTTGTAGACTCAATGACAAGCCCTATAAGCACTCAATGGGTACTTGACCTAAAAATAAATTTCCCTTGAGCATGAAACCCATGCCTCAAGAATAAAAATAATAAATTTATTTTTCTATTTACATCAAATACATAAAATCATGATTACATATGTCATTATGAAGACCATAATTAGTTACATATTTCAACACTACCTCTTAACTAGGGACGTATTCATAGTCCATACAAGGTACTTGGACATTCTCAAACTAAATAATTATCATAAGAAGATTCAGATTGGTAAGCTATCTCATATTTAGCTTATCAACTTATACCATAGAATCTTATCATACCAACCAACATTGTCACATAGCAAGGACTTGAAAAACAAATCTATCTCTCCACAAGATCATAGCACAATGATGGCGAGACCAATGACTGACAGACACCATCATCATTTTATCTCAAGGCACATACCCCACCCGAGTGTTCACATGGTATGTTATTTTAGGACAATTCTTATCTTGGAATAATACATCATCAAGGAATATCCTCTTCGAATACTCTTATCTTGGATTTCCTACCTCATCCTCAAAGAGTATCGGAATTGGCCTCAGATGCTTACCCAATCCTACATTCTTTATTCACAACATGAAGACAAGAATGTTGTGTCTATTTCTCTCTCTCAAATAAGGAATATATACTCATTCTTATAAAGTAATATACCCAAGATCCATATTATCTAGGGACGTGTCCAAGATCCCTCTTAACTAGGGACTTGTTTCCAATAACAACTTTCTGCTATTTGGTGGATATCATGGTACCTTCAACTGCTTGTAGAGCTCCTCATTTCGATTTCATGAATTTAATATTCATCATTATGGAGCCTTCATGTTGCAGGTCATTGGTAATCCATCACTTTCCTCCATGAACCATAACAGTCATGTCATCCTTCTCTCCATCGGAAAGTGATCTTCTATTCCACATCTGGATTTTCTCCATACAACTACCTCTTCCAATTCATGTTTCCTTCAGGATATTCCATCCAACCACATGAGTGATAGTTGTAGGTGACATGTACAACTCTCTTTTGGTAGCCCTATATCAACCCATCCAGATTTTTTTCAAAAATAAAAAAATGAACATCAAATCAAAGTTACCTATTGTGACGAAATTTCATCATGACATTTGCTTCTTACAACATCAACATCCTGCACATTCATAAACACATCTCCAAGGCAATAAATTTCAATGGTATTCTTTCTTTTAATACTTTATCAAGGTCTTCATACCTTTCCCATGGAGATATCATACCAAATCCTTCCAGTCATCAGATGTTGATTTCTTATGTTATGTGACCATAGTTGTAGCTTTCACGATATCTTATTTCTTTCTTCACATATTTCTCCCCAAGAACTTTGACCATAGTTCCTTCACATTTTTCAACCACCTCATATTCCATATCAGGACATATTATGTTGATTTCATCTTGTTAATATGTGAACCATACCTTCATGCATCTTTCCAAAGGAAGAGATCCTTTTTCTTCGATCGTGCTCATGAGGTAGAGCATTCACCCATGTTGTCTGTGTTGTCTCCCCGTGATTTGCAATATTGGAAAAAACAAAGCTGCAGAGAACCACTTCAAACCACTTTGGATTCCAAGTACCTAGCCTTCCTAGAATCAGAGAGGGCTCTCTCTGTTTTTTGTGATGAGAATGAATTTATCTTTATGCTTATGTTCTTCTGATTTTAGGCTAGTTATGAAGTTTGGAGGTTGTTTGTTTTGTTTGGTTGATTTTTTGATTTTTTATTTTAGTTGGATAGATAGAGTATGGGAAAGCTTAGTCCATTGGGATATGGAGTCATAAAAGGCTTTAATTGTACATCAACTCTTCAAGGGTTTTCATAGGGAAAGCTAGCTACATCAAATGGATTCTTTTAGGTAAAATGAATATGTGATGACAACAAGTTGTGAATTTAGTAAAATTAAAGGGAAATTAAGAATCCTTTAACTATACTTCAAACAAGAAGAGCCTTTAGGATACCAGTTTGGTAAAACTGAAGAGGCGTTAAGAATTCTTCAACTATACTTTACTATAAAAACCTTAAGACAACAATTTGGTAATCCTAGAGAGTAGTTAAGAATTCTTTAGTCATTACTTTCAGACAAAGAAAACATTCAAGATAACAGTTCAGTGAAATTAAAGAGAAGTTAAGAATTATTTAATTAAACTTTAGAGAAGGAATTTAAGATAACAGTTTGGTAAAACTAAAGAGAAGTTAAGAATTCTTTAATTATACTTCCCCAAGAAAATCTCAAGAAAATGATCCAGTAATCCTAGAGAGCAGTTAAGAATTCTCTAGTTATTACTTCCAGACAAAGAAAACATTCAAGAAAACAGTTTAGTGAAATTAAGGAGTAGTTAAGAATTCTTTAACTAAACTTCAAAGAAGGCATTTAAGATAGCAGTTTGGTAAATCTAAAGAGCAGTTAAGAATTATTTAGCTATACTTTACTAGAAAAACCTCAAGACAACAATCTAGTAATCCTAGAGATAAGTTAAGAATTCTTTAGTTATTACTTTCAGAGGAAAATATAGAGATAATAATGACAGACAGAGTTGAGGTGCCAAAACGACATATCTCAATCTAAAATTTATATTCTATTATCAGAGAAATTGATGTACAATATGGAAAACAAAGGATTAACATTGACAAAGAGGGATAACATCGCCATTAACATAGCTCAAGAATATTGTGAATGTGCTTGTATTATTGATGTCCAAAACAGTTACAATACTCCAGTGCAATAAACTTTGCAACTCAGAGTCTGATAAAAATGCAGCTGGGAAATCATTCAACCAACCAACAATAATAATGAACAATGCATGCAGTATTTAACTGCAGATGAGGAGGTGATCCTATTCTAGGGTTTCAGATTTCACTTATTATAGAGTAAATGTAATCTTGACCTTTGAGACCATGCAAGGCCCAATGCCAAAATATCTATGACTGAATCATTGTAATAATAACTTTTAACTTAACTGCTGAGCTAACTTTAGGATATTTTTTACTATTTGGATTTAATATTAACTCTTTCAATAACTTCTGAGCTGCTAAAAATATCTCTGACTGCTTTATTAACTGTAGCTTCTTTTATTTAGGTGAAATGAGGTTGTAGGTGGCCAATGTGATTTGGGAAGAGTTGAATGAAGAATGGCCTTGACACCTGGCTCTGTTTTCTTTGTTGATTTGCTTCTAATCTGTTTAAACTCTGATCTTTCTTTGATTGCCTTGGGTTATTGTAATCTCCCTCTTTAACCTTTCTCATATGTGCTTTGTCTTTGATTATGTCCTATAACCATGTCTTTCATCTTCATCCTTTGATTTAAATCTTTAATCTTTTACCTTTCACTGTTCTGTAACTATTTTTTCCATTCGTCTTTATCTCATGCTGCCACTGTATAATTCTCTTCTTTTCCTTACTCCATCTCTTTGAAGAAACTTGTTGTCTTTGGAGTGATTTGAATGATCATCAATGGTCATGATCCATAGTTGATTTCAAATTAACCTTGCGCTCCTAATCCCTTTGATGAATAAGGCATTCTGGATCGTCACCCAGGGAACTTATTTTAATCAATTTTTGGACTTTTAGAAATTCAAGTTATGTGTTTTATTATACATCGGTCACCTGCACATTTAAAAACAAATTTTTAATTAAAAACGAGATCCTGCAGGATGGGGAGCAATGGTGGCTCATAGGTAGCAACGAAAACTGTGGACAAAGTCCGGATATAGAGGCTTTTGGTCTTCTGCGTGTGGCTATGGCCTTACGGTTCTATTAAACATGGAGCAGGGGCTATCATGGTGATTCGGGAGCTTATCACGGTGACATGGGTCTTTAACACTTTTGAATGGGGGTTAATGTTTTCATGGTAGGCAGGTGGTGGTTTTCGCATAGGGAAAGGGCGGTGAGGTGGTATTTTTCACGGGGGTGCGATAATACAGAGGGAGTGATGCGTGGAGGAAAAGACGGGCGTGAAAACCGCCCATTTCACAAGGTTGAGGGGTGTTTAAATGACGGGCCTTTAGGTTTGCAATAGAGGCTTGGGGTAGTCGGATCGAACGGTGGAAATCGGACGACAGTCGGGTGGATGGATCGTGGGTAGGCTTAGAATTTGGGGTTGGGATTTGAAATGACGCGGGGGGTTGAAATGTGATGTGGGACTGGGTTATATAACAAAGCGGATGGTTTATTGTATGCGGGGTTTGGGGTAAGAATTAAGCGGAAGCACTTAATGTAAGGTGGGGGCCAGGGTTATATGAACGGAGAATAAGGTTCAAAGCAGGGGTACAAAATGTATAAGGGGTGTCGGGTTTTTTAATAAACAAAGTTTATTTAAAAAGAGTGGGTCCTGAATGAATTTTATTTCAAAACAATGTAAAAAGGGTTTTTTTACATTGTTTTGAAGGAAAAGAGGGGAATGAGTGAAGCGGAGGGTTTTTGTGAGGAAAATGGGGTTTTAGGTCGTGGAAAGGCTAAAATGAGGGTTTTTAGGGTCAAACATGAGCTTTCAGGGTATGAGAGGAATCTGAATAGGTAAAGTGAGAGATAGTGAATAGGTTAAATAAGGATAATGAAAGCAGTGAGATTTCTAAAAATAAATGATAGTCAGGGAATGTTATTTTCAGTAGACTGAAGAGAATCCATAGTCATTTAGTCATATTGTAGAATACAGGAGACTAACAGTGGCTCCAGCTAGGGAGGGTAGCTCCTTTAGGAGGTGTAAAGAACCTTAGATCTCTGGATTTTGTAGATCAGTAGCCTGTTTGTATTTCACTGATTTTTTATCTGTAATTGTTGATTTGCTGCAATTCTTTATAGCTGTGATTCTCAAAAATTTAAAAACCATGATTCCTTCAAATCAATTTTTTCTACCCATCACCTACTCTAGCATTTTTTCTTCATTCTTTGGGTGCATTTAGACTTGCAAACCCTTGACATCATTTTTCTTTGGAAAGCAAACTATCTATTTTTAACCTTATAACTTCCTGTTGTACTGTACAAAAATTCTCACCATTTTTAAATTTTAGAATAAATCCCATTTAAAAATAGGTCCCCTTTTATATATCTTTTTCCCTAAATAGAAATAAAAGATCCATAGATAAAATGATGCATATCACATTTTTATTCACAAAGTGTACAAACTTTAAAAAACTTTCCGATCCGATGAGTTAGAAGACCTTTTAACATATTTTTGAACATATTAGAAAGACTTTATACTTAATAATATGTTAAGATGAACAGTAATTGCAATCAGAAATTCAGAGAAGTTCTTTTAAAGAGTTGTTATTGCTTTGAGAAGTTCTGATGCGATCGCGCTCAATCGCAATCGCATTTCAGATTAGTATTAAGTATTGCACTTTTCTATCTATGACGATGCGATGCGATTTATCGCAATCACGTTTCGGAAGAAAGTTAAACATTGTATTCCTTTCATTGTAAATTCCAATGCGATTACTCTCAATCGCAATCGCATTTTCGGAGATAGTATTAAACGGTCCTTTCCATTTTAAATCTCCAATGCGATCGGGATTCGGTAGAAAACATTGTTGCATTTCCTTTCAGAACAATTTGCGATGCGATTGTCGCAATCTGAAAAACGACATGAATTATATTGTATTATCTTTCACATCATTGAAGACTTGCGATGCGATTGTTACTTCGCATTTATATCTATTCATCGCATCGCAAAGAATCAAAAGTGAATTTTAACATTTATTCAAAGGATGCGTCGATCTCCGATTGTACGTCAAAATTAATTGAAAATTAGACAAAATATCATGGGTTATTTTGTTTTCAATGCGTGAAAGTGACCCCTTGGAGAGCATTTATGTTGTAAATACGAGGATATTCGATGGTAATTAAATAAACAAATATTTGGATAGCTGTTCTCATTATTGTGTTTTATTTCAGCTGAAGGCATTCATTTGAATTACAGAACAAAAATTCGAATCCTTTCATTCGCGGAACCAGAAAGAATTTTCCCAACACTTGAATGTCAAAGAGAAGCAGAAAATCTAAAGCTGCTTTTGTTGCAAAAGCCCCTGTATTAACCATGCCGCCCAAGGAGAAACCGACGAGGCTCAAGCTAGTCACAAACACTTCTTGTCAAGGACTCAGGAAGATGACATGGGAGAATGTATACAATTTGATTGAAAAAGAGAAACCAAGGGTTATTGTGCCTAAGGCAACTGTTCCCGATGAAGAAGATTCAGACTCAGACTCTGAAACTCAACTCAGCGCATTGGCAAATTCATTTTTACACCGAGTTGCTGCCCGAACAAATTTTTTTCCCTACTATGATGTTATCAGATGGGTCATTGACAATGTGACCATTCAAAACAGGACTTTTGTTTCTGCTTCTGGATCAGTGTTCGGGTCATTCAGGGCAGAAGATATTAAAGAAATGTACCACCTTCCCAACCCGCAAAAGATTTACAACAAAGACTTCCTTAAGGAATATGCTGCAGAACATCCAAACCAGGCAGAGCCAATCAAAGAATGGAGGAATAACCCTAAAAAGCATAAGCAGGAGGCATCAGGTATGTACTCTGTGGAGTCTCTCTCGCCTCCATATTGTTATGCCACAGCGATGATGTGTAGGTTGTTCGGAAACGATAACTCTGCTAGGTTTTCTATTCAAATGGTCCCGTTAATTCATTTTGCTGTTAGTTCTAAAATTATGGATTGGGCTGTCATTTTGTCTGATAAGATAGCCAATCGAATTCTTGAGTACAGAAAAGACAAGAATTCAAGGAATTCCACCCCTTTCCCTTTTTGTGCTTATATCCTAGACGCCCTCTGTTTTAATTCTGAATTCCCCATGCTAGGTTGGAAGTGGACTCCAAAAGAACCTATCCCTATTCATGTGTATCACAAATTATTATGGAAAGAACATTTCAAACTTTATGTTTATAGAGTCTGCCATGGTTTTATAATTCCAATTTACCAAACCATTTTTGGTCATTTCCCTCCTAGACTTTCCAATAAATCCAAGATTGATTTGTCCTCTATCGGAGATTGGTTCGGGGAAGAAAAATTCACTTATATCAGAATTTTTGGGAGTATTGTCGAGCCACATATCCTTCCCTTATACGTTCCAGATAAGCTGTTAGCTCAGGATATTTCTTATCAGCTAACAGTGGAAGGAATGTCTAGAATTTTGAAAAGCAATAAAAAGCTTATGTGGCCTATATTCCCTTTTAAGAGTGGTGATTATACTCTTAATAGTTTTTCTCATGCTAAGAAAGAAGTTGGTAAGATTTCTGATCTTAAACTTTCAACAATTCCTGGAAGGCAATACAACCCAAGGAAAGTGGCGTATGATTTTACTACCTCTGTTTCGATTGCTCGATTCAAACATGAACCAGACATTTTTGATGATTTATTTGTTTCCGTGGATGATATATCCGAAGTTTTTGATTTAGCCAAGTCCAAGTTGCAGGCCGAGGACATGAAAAAGTTTTTGTTGTTTAGAAGTCATAGGTTACTTAAAGTGCCTCTTGATCAGTTGAGAACTCCCACACAAGAGAACGCATCACAAAAAACAGGAAGTACTTCTGGTAAAGAAATAACAGGAGCTGATCTTGTTCTGGGAAAAAAGGATGACAGCAGCAAAGTTGACATTGCCAAAACAGAAATAGTTGCTAAAAAAGATACACAGAAGCCTTTAGTTCAAACGAAAAAAGGGAACACGGGTACTGATGCCCATGTACATATTGAGAAAGGAAGCACAGAAAGTAAAAACAATGAACATGCACCTAAGAATGATACAAACAATAATGCAGGTTCTTAACTTGGAGGACAAGTAAATACTGAGCTGGTTGTTTCTCCTCATTTGCTAAGTCAATATCAATAATTTGCCCAGCAGATAGGATTGCAAAACACTCCTCAAGTTGATAATCCCAAATATCAGGATGTAGAAATCATTCCTGAAAACCCCACTGAAGAAATTATGCTAAATATAGAAGAAATCCCTCCTTTAGATATATTCTACAATCCCAAACATAGGGCTGTGGTAAGAAAACAAAGGAAAAGGAGGAGAACAGATCAAGATGCACTTTTGGCATCACAGGGGGATTTCTAAATATTGTTTATAAAAATGCTGAGGTGGATCCATCTGAGGATCTCACCAAATTGTCTCAGTATGGCGGTGCCTATAGTGCTGCCACTATAGATAAGGCTTCCAAAGTCTCACAGCTGGTAAAACAAAAGGACATGCAAATTGCTATTTTTGAAGAACAGATTGCAGGAGATCAACAAAAGATTATTCAGTTGGAACAACGAGTACAGGATGCAGAACTCAGAACTAAACAACTAGAAGAGCAGCTTAGCCTTGAAAAGAAGAAGATTGATGAACAAGCCTTGGGAAAACAACAACAGTTGAATCAAGAGGTAGAAAAGCTACAAAATCTTCTACAAAGTGAGAGAATTTAAAAGATTGAACAGGAAAGAATGTTCCAATCAGCATTGGAAAAGTTCAAGGAGTATCCTAAGTTATCTCAATTCATAACTGAAGCTCTTGAAATAAACAAACTGCTATCTCAACAGTTAAATGAATTTTGTCTAAAGTTGACACAAATTGAGCCTTTGTGCGAAATAACATCATCTTTTATAGATAAATCAGTCACTCTTAGGCAAGAAATTGAGGATGCTGATGATAAAATTTCTGAGTTCCTTTCATGGCAGGATACAGAGCAGGGAAGAAAAGCTAATCTTCCTAGCATTGAAGAAATACATAAGGAATTTTTATTTATGGAATGGGAACAACAGTTGATGAAATCAGAAAGAGCCATATCAAGGGCAAAAGGTTTAATGAATAATACAACACAATTGATTAATGACATCTTGTACGCTACCAATTTGATCTCAGATTGTACCCCAGGCGAATTACCTAAAGTAAAAGAAGCTGATTCCAGATGGAAGGAAGAGATAATTAATAAAATCAACAGATTAGCAAACTTCAAGGAATTTCATGGGATATTATGTGGACTTATCTGATCAAGCCACACAGCCAACAGATGGCCATCAAATTCCTTTTGAATGCTATTCATTGTATCATTCCTGAATTCTCCAATGCTACATACACTGGGCAGTTACATTCAAAAATGAGTCGGCCAACAGAAGTCCAAGATATGCTCAATATCTGCCACCTTCACACATCCACCTCAATTGATGATCAATGAGCCAGTCTACTACAAGATCACATTTCAGTTTTAGATATTTTTTTTATTTTAGATAGATTGTAGGAATAGTTTTAGTTATTTTGTTTTGTTAAGTACCTATTTAAACCCCTTTCATGCATTTAGAAAGGGGTCCTTAATTTGTAATATTTTTGACTTGGGGATTACATTTCTGTACTCCATTTACTCCTATATTCTTTTATAAAGGATCACATCTGGTGATTCTGTGAGGAATTATTTTTTAAGAGTTGCATTTCTGTACCTTGGAGTTGATTTTGCATTGGAATTGTTGGATTAGAGTGTCAGATTGCATTTGAAAGTCTCAAGATGGACATGGTATTTCTATCTATTCAATGTTAATTTCTTTTGTTATATGATATTCTCTTTTAATTTGCTATCGTTTATATGTACTTCGTTTCACAATATTTCTTTATATATATATATCATTTCTGAGTATATATTGGAAACATTTATCTTTTATAGTATATGCAAATGATATACAATGATGAATACAATATGTTAATATAAATCTGTTTAATTTCTTAAACAAAGTTATATTTATTTGTTGCTGCATATTTCAATTTAACTGTAATACATTTTTATGGTTATTGTTCAATTGAAACAATTTAAAGTTGTATTCACATATGATACCTGGGTCAGTTTTAGAATTTCTTTATCAGTATTTAAATTAGATTAGTTAGTATTTTAATTTCAGTCATTTAGTCCCATTTTCCCTTCATCCAACCATTCCATTACCAACCCATTCAAATTAGTAGGAAACTGGTCCTATAAATCCAGTTGGAGCCACCATCCCAAACGGAAAAGGAGCTGTCTTAAGGTCCCGACCGGGTGGTTATCCCTCGATGTTTGAAGCAGTGATTTTCGAGGCTTCAACATTTTTGGCGCTAGAAGGAGGGCCATAAGCTATGAATGGCATATAAATCTAAATCCGAAAGCCATTCTAAGAGCACATCACCCTCATCACCTTCAATTTCTTCCACATCTCAAATCACAAGAGAAGAAATTGAGAAAAGTATTCAAACACCAACTACCAAAGTTTTAGATCAATCATATAATTCAACTCCTGAGTCCCTTGAAGTTGAGGCCTTGACCCATAAACTTCAAGGATTTTCATTATCATTAGAAGAATCAGAATTATCTGAAGGTAGTGTCTCTTCGTAGTTTGTTTCTTCCAGACCTCTTACTAGATCACAAAGTGAAAAACTTGGAATTTCCTATTCCTAGTAGGGTCAAAACAAGAAAAACTCCACCAGAAATAGAAAGTGGTACTAGTTCTTCATCGCATATTCAATCATTTGTTTCCCAAGCTCCAAATCAGGAAAGTACAGTAGTCTCATCTACATCTACTCAATCTTCCTCCTCTGCTCAAACTTCATCTCCTCAAACTACATCTACTAAAACATTAATTGTTTCTTCTGGTACTTCAACAGTTACTACTCATATACCAGTTATCCCTTCTAGTTCATCTACCATCATCAAAACAATGGCACAGAGACCATGGATTAGACCAGGAGCTGTGAATATGGCTGCACCTCTGCATGATCTACCTGATCACCCTGAAAAATGGCTCCCAAAGTTTATTCCAAATACTGGTATACAAGCGGAAGAACATATCAATAACTTTATGCTTGCTATAAACTTGAATAAAGTAGTGAATGAAGATGTTGTAGTTCGATTATTTCCCTATACTTTGCAAGGAACAGCAGGATCCTGATACTTTTCTTTACCTTCAGATTCAATCACAAGTTGGGATATGTTTGAAGAACAATTTTTAACTAAATATGGAGATGATAGATCACTTGCTACCCTAATTAACGATCTCTCCAATTGAAAGAGTCAACCCAAGGAACCCATTAAAGATTTTAATTCTCGATTCAATAAACTCTTGAATAAGATTCCTCAAACATCTAAACCTAGTGAACAAGTTAGAAGTGAATGGTATATCAATGCTTTACCTTCAAACATAGAAATTTTTGTAGATAGAGCTGCAAAACTGACTTTAGCTGAGAATATGAAAGAAGCTATTGCAGTTGAAAAATGAATGATTGCTCTTGATAAGAAAAATGTGATTGATGAAATAAAATGAAAGAAAGTCACTTTTAAATATGATTCCAAGAAAAATACACCAAGAGATCCATATGACATGGAAGGTTTACAGAAAGTCCTTAAAACCATGTCTAACGAGATGGTTGAAATCAAAAAGCAGGTAGCAGAGACTTCTACAAAGAGACCATTTAGAAATTTCAAGAGAAATCAAACTGAATCAAAACCTCCCAATGCAATTTCCAATGCAGAATTAGAAGATGAAGAAGAAGAGAATCCTCTAATATCAGACGAAGAAGATGAAAGAGAAGAATAAGTTGAACTAAATGGAATGTGGGATTTCATTCTGCCTAATTCAGATAGTGACATGGAACATGAAGCTATGCCTGTAGATACAAGGAGAAAATCTACATTGGAACCTATTCAAACTGTTCCGAAGAAGAAAAATACAGCTCCAAGTACCAAAGAAAAAAATCCTGCAAAAAATACTTCTTCATTACCCACTCAAAATCAGCCATCATCTCCCAATCCTCCCACATCATCATCCAAAACTCTGGTAGTATTAGATATGATGGATTATAATATCATTGAGGACATGAAAAATACTAGAGCAAACATTTCATTACATGAACTCAGCAAACTCAAACATCAACAAAAGATGTTATTAAAAGAGTTAAATGCTACACCTATTGCTCCCCTACCAAGTGGTGTAGTAGCTAAAGCAGCTAAAGGGAATAGTAAGCCACCAGACAAAGTAGATGCATCCGACACTATTCTTATTGGATAAATATCAGGTTCCTAGACACCTCCATTTCTGCTAACCTATGAAATATACAATAAGAATTTGCATAATTGTTTGATTGATTCGAGAGAATCTTCTAATATAATGCCTTCTTCAGTTTGCGCTAAGTTGAATATCGAACCTCAGAAGTCTGCTGTTCACATTGTACAATTGGATCGCTCCAAGGTTCAATTTATTGGAGAAATCAATTCAGTTACCATTAGACTAGCTTCTGACCCTAGGATTGTCCAAAGAATTGATATTCTAATTGTAGATATTCTAGAATTATATGGGTTGGTCTTAAGCAGGGACTGGTTTGCAAAACTTAATGGCTATATCTCAACTGATTATTCACATATGTGGCTTCCCTACAAAGGGAAACCTAATCAAATCAAAGTCGAACGAGAGAAACATATGACGCACACTGTAACTGAATTCGAGCAACCTAATGAACCAGTAGCTTTCAAAAACAATATTCTTGGAGGCTATTCTACTGAGTATTTTCTTGGAAATTTTACTGCACCACAATCACCATTCTCTGTAAATACTTTTGTTTCTCAAATTGAAATTTTTTTTCAATCTGATTTTTCTAGAATTGTAAATATTTCTGATTCTTTTGTAGATAAACCTGTTGATAAAACTTTATTTTGGTCATTATATTTTGATGGATCGAAATCTAATGACGGGGCAGGAGCAGGATGCATCTTAATTGATCCAAATGGAGAGAAAACTATGCTATCATGTAGATTAGAATTTGAGTGTACTAATAATACTGCTAAATATGAAGCCTTGATTCAAGGGCTTTATAAGGCCATAGGGTTAAATGTAAAATACCTGAAAGTTTATGGAGATTCCGAAATTGTCATAAGACAAGTGAGGAATACCATCCATTGTCTTTCAGGACATTTCAAACATTATCAGACCCTAGTACAAAATCTTACCACTCAATTTCTAGCGTTTAATATCTCTTCTATTCCCTGAAATCCAAACACATCAGCTGACTTGTTAGCTAATGTTGCGTCCAAACTCCTTCCTGCTGAAGATTGCAATCTTGATAGATTTTCAGTAGAGTTGATTTTTCGCCCATCTGTCCTAGATAATATTACTAATTGGAGAGTATTCTACCATGATCAAGATATTTTGAATTTCTTAACTTCTGAGAAATCATATGATGAACAAATTGTTGATGAAGATGATCATGATCTACAAATTACTTCAAGAAATAATGAAAATCCGATTCCTAAATCTGTTGTTAAACTCGAGGATACTTATGATATTAAAGATCGATTCAAGAAAGTTACTAATGCCAAAATTCAAAGTTCAACTTTGAAGTTTGAATTAGTCAATCTTGGCTCTGATTCTAAACCTCAGAATGTTAATCTAGCTCTCAATTTAACTCCAGAAGAACGATCTTCTTTCATTAAAATTCTAAGTAAATACAAAAATGTTTTCGCTTGGAGTTATGAGGATTTAAAGACTTATGATACTTCTGTAATTCAACACACAATTCCAATGCTATCTGATGTTAAGCATGTGCAACAGAAGTTAAGAAAGATTCATCCAAATCTTGAAGATCAAATCAAAACATAACTCAACAAACTTCTGAAAGCCAAAATCATTTTTCCTGTAAGGCATTCCAATTGGGTTTCCAATATGGTACCTGTCAGGAAGAAAAATGGCGATATTAGAATCTGTATTGATTTCAGGAATTTAAAGAAGGCATGGAAAAAGGACAATTTCCCATTGCCAACTATGGAGCAAATTCTCCAAAAGGTAGCTAGTTCTGAACTCATGTCCTTCCTTGATGGATTTTCAGGGAATAATCAAATTCTAGTACATCTAGATGATAGGTTGAAAACCACTTTCAGAACCAAATGGGGAACCTATGCTTATCAGAAAATGCCTTTTGGTTTAGTGAATGCAAGAGCTACTTTCCAGAGAGCCATGGACATAGCATTTAAGGGTCTGATTAATAGATTAGTTGTTATTTATCTTGATGACATAACAGTTTATTCAAAGAAGAGATCCAATCATCTACAAGATCTGAAACAAATATTTGAAAGATGTAGAATATTTGGTATTTCATTAAACCCAAAGAAATATTTCTTTGCTCTTGATCAAGGAAAAATCTTAGGGTTTGTTGTGTCAAAATATGGTATATATATCGATCCTGACAGGGTTAAAGAAATTTCTAATATTTCTTTACCTCACAATAAAAAGTCCATGCAATCATTTCTAGGTCAGATTAATTTTGTAAAAAGATTCATTCTAGATTTTTCTCAATTTTTTTTTCCTATGCAGAATATGATTAGAAAAAAGTCAGTGTTCAAATGGGGTCATAAAGAAAAAAAAGCCTTCGATGCAATCAAGAAAGCAATCATTGATGCACCTGCATTGAATACTCCCAATTTTTCCAATGATTTTATTCTGTATACTTTGGCAATCGAAACTTCTTATGCTGCTGTTTTAACACAACTCAATGATCAAAAAATCGAAGCACCGATTTCTTTCTTCAGCACAAATCTTCAAGGAGCTGAGCTGAATTACTCCGATGTTGAAAAACAAGCCTTCGTTTTATTTAAGTCAATCAAGCATTTTAGACCTTTTCTCTTAAAAACGCACACAAAAGTGATTGTTCCTTTCTCAGCAGTAAGAAAATCACTAATTCAAAGAGAAGTAGGAGAAAAAAGGGCTAATTAGGTGATAGGTTTGCAAGAATATGATATTGACATTAAACCAGCAAATATTGTTAGAGGACAATGTCTTTGCAGATTATTAGAAGGAGCTCATAATATACCAGAAAATCAAGATCCAGAAAATGTTGTTCAAGTAAGTCAGATAAGTGTTGCAGATTCTGAATCTCAGTACGCTGATATGATATTTTACTTGAAAAATGGGTATGCTCCTTCTAATATCAGCTATAAGAATAAATGTGCTTTAAGATTGAAGGCTACTAAATATGAAATCATTGATGATGTGTTATTCATAAAAAATTATGATTCAATCTTACTAAGATGTCTTGAAAACACTGAAGCTAAGAAGGTTTTGCAGGAATTACACGATGGACCAGCAGGAGGTCATTTTGGAGGTGATACCACAGCTCACAAAATCATCCATGCTGGATATTATTGGCCTACCCTTTTTAAAGATACTCATGATTATGTGAGGAAGTGCAAGATTTGCCAAACTACTAGTGGAAGACAGAGGAAGCCAACTTTTCCTCTACAGCCAGTAAACATTGAACAACCATTTGAGCAATGGGGGCTTGATATTATTGGTGAGATAACTCCTCATTCTTAAAAGCAACATAAGTACATCCTCACAACAACATATTAGTTCACAAAATGGGTAGAAGCAATTCCTCTATAGGTAGCCAATTCTGATGCAATTATTGATTTCATCGATCAATTCATCATTACCAGGTTTGGTGTACCTAACGCTCTGGTCTTTGACAATGCATCTGATTTCTCTAGTAATAGTATAATGGAGTTTGCAATTAAGAGAGGTTTTAAATTGAAATATTCAGCTAACTATTATCCACAAGGTAATGGTTTAGCATAATCCACCAACAAAAATCTCATAAAGATTATTAAAAGGACTATTGATCAAATCAAAAGAATTGGCACAAGTCTTTAATCTTTGCATTATGGGCTAATCGTATTACTTTTAAAGCTTCTATTGGAACTTCACCTTTCAATTTAGTTTATGGTAAAGAAGCTGTAATACCATCAAATTTAGCTCTTCCATCATTAGCCCTGGTGCAATTCATTGAAGAAAATCCTTCCTCATCCATTCAATTGAGATTTGATCAAATCCTAAAATTAGAAGAGGATAGAGAGAAAGCAAGAAGTGTTCATGAAAAACATCAACAACTTGTTAAATCTTCTTTTGATTCAAAGTCCACCAGCTCAAAAAATTTGTCAATTGGTGATCTTGTTCGGAAATGGGATAAAGCACATGAAGAAAAATGTAAGCATACCAAATTTCAGAAGATGTGGCTTGGAACATTTCAGATTGTTGAAAAAATAGGCTCATATACATTCATACTTCAAGATTTAACAGGAAAGAGAGAATCTCTTCCTGTAAATGGGCTTGTCTTAAAGAAATTATTTTTATAAGGAGGTAACCCCTTCTTACTTGTACATATTCCTTTCTGCAAATTTTTATTTATTTTTGTAAATAAAGGTTGTTAAAAGTCTTTGATTGACTTTTTACTATTATAAAGTTTTCTTGGAAAGAATGTTATAAATACTTATTTTAAGTAAATAAGAATTTTTAGGGAATTGATTACAATTTTTATATAGTTTAAAATAAAATGTTAAACTTTGAAAATTTGTTTAAAACATTTGCATGATCTTATGAAACTTTGAGGAAAATGTAAATCATTATAAGTTTATTAAGCAGAGAAAGGTTATCTTTAAAAAGTAAAGACTTTTTCAAGCTTTGGAAAACAAAAAACTCTGAGAATTATCATCCATTTATTCTTAAGGATACAACTATTTCACCCCATCCATTTTGATTGTGATTTTTTAGAATATAATTCTAAAGAAATTATATGACCAAATTTAGGAGATAAGAGGTCTCATTACGAGCCTGCTTACCATGATCATAGGAAGTAATCAAACTGACATTACCAATACTGCATACCAAAACAGGGTAATGGCTTATAAAAGTAAGACAAGGGGTTTCATCACAAGCCAACTTGTTCAGTTTAATTACAACTAGTAAATGGCATTGTTACTGACTAGCTACCAAACCAGAACAATTGCTCTTAAATTAAGAAAAATAAATAAGAAGACAAAAATATGAGAATATGTCTTATGAATTTATTTTTAAAGAGTCATAATCTTAATTGAATGGGACAATGAATGGTTGATGGTTAAAAGGTAACCCTGTTGAAACTATGAACATTTGCTGGCAGTAGAGGCAATACCTATGATAATGGAGAATATTACATAAGCTAAACTTGAGAAAATCCACTTACTGTATTATTATCAACCAATCAAAGCTTGAGATAACCCAAAAATGTTTTTATCCTTGAAGAATTAGAGAGAAATTGTAAGTGATTTTTATTCTTTTTCATAGTTAGATTTTATTTGAATTATCTTAAGAAAAGTTTTCATTATCTTTAGAAATTTTTACTTACTAGAAATATAGTATTCATTTCATTTTTTCAGAGATAACTGTTTCTTCCAGTGAATCGCCAATTGTTGTACTGTACGACAATTCTCCCCATTTTTAAATTTTAGAATAAATCCCATTTAAAAATAGGTCCCCTTTTATATATCTTTTTCCCTAAATAGATATAAAAGATCCATAGATAAAAGGATGCATATCACATTTTTATTCACAAAGTGTACAAACTTTAAAAAAATTTCTGATCCGATGAGTTAGAAGACCTTTTAACATATTTTTGAACATATTAGAAAGACTTTATACTTAATAATATGTTAAGATGAATAGTAATCACAATCGAAAATTCAGAGAAGTTTTTTTAAAGAGTTGTTATTGCTTTGAGAAGTTCCGATGCGATCGCGCTCAATCGCAATCACATTTCGGATTAGTATTAAGTATTTCACTTTTTTATCTATGACGATGCGATGCGATTTATCGCAATCACATTTCGGAAGAAAGTTAAACATTGCATTCCTTTCATTGTAAATTCCGATGTGATTACTCTCAATCACAATCGCATTTTCAGAGATAGTATTAAACGATCCTTTCCATTTTAAATCTCCGATGCAATCGGGATTCGGTAGAAAGCATTTTTGCATTTCCTTTCAAAACAATTTGCGATACGATTGTCGCAATCAGAAAAGCGACATGAATTATATTGTATTATCTTGCACATCATTGAAGACTTGCGATGCGATTGTTACTTCGCATTTATATATATTCATCGCATCGCAAAGAATCAAAAGTGAATTTTAACATTTATTCAAAGGATGCGCCGATCTCCGATTGTACGTCAACATTAATTGAAAATCAGACAAAAGATCATGGGTTATTTTGTTTTCAATGCGTGAAAGTGACCCCTTGGAGAGCATTTATGTTGTAAATACGAGGATATTAGATGGTAATTAAATAAACAAATATTTGGATAGCTGTTCTCATTATTGTGTTTTATTTCGGCTGAAGGCATTCATTTGAATTACAGAACAAAAATTCGAATCCTTTCATTCGCGGAACCAGAAAGAATTTTCCCAACACTGAAATGTCAAAGAGAAGCAGAAAATCTAAAGCTGCTTTTGTTGCAAAAGCCCCTGTATTAACCATGCTGCCCAAGGAGAAACCGGCGAGGCTCAAGCTAGTCATAGACACTTCTTGTCAAGGACTCGGGAAGATGACATGGGAGAATGTATACAATTTGATTGAAAAAGAGAAACCAAGGGTTATTGTGCACAAGGAAACTGTTCCCGATGAAGAAGATTCAGACTCAGACTCTGAAACTCAACTCAGCGCATTGGCAAATTCATTTTTACACCGAGTTGCTGCCCGAACAAAATTTTTTCCCTACTATGATGTTATCAGATGGGTCATTGACAATGTGACCATTCAAAACAAGACTTTTGTTTCTGCTTCTGGATCAGTGTTCGGGTCATTCAGGGCAGAAGATATTAAAGCAATGTACCACCTTCCATCCCGCAAAAGATTTACAACAAAGACTTCCTTAAGGAATATGTTGCAGAACATCCAAACCAGGCAGAGCCAATCAAAGAATGGAGGAATAACCCTGAAAAGCATAAGCAGGAGGCATCAGGTATGTACTCTGTGGAGTCTCTCTCGCCTCCATATTGTTATGCCGCAACGATGATGTGTAGGTTGTTCGGAAACGATAACTCTGCTAGGTTTTCTATTCAAATGGTCCCATTAATTCATTCTGCTGTTAGTTCTGAAATTATGGATTGGGTTGTCATTTTGTCTGATAAGATAGCCAATTGAATTCTTGAGTACAAAAAAGACAAGAATTCAGGGAATTCCACCCCTTTCCAATTTTGTGCTTATATCCTAGACGCCCTCTGTTTTAATTCTAAATTCCCCATGCTAGGTTGGAAGTGGACTCCAAAAGAACCTATCCCTATTCATGTGTATCACAAATTCTTATGGAAATAACATTTCAAACTTCATGTTTACAGAGTCTGCCATGGTTTTCTAATTCCAATTTACCAAACCATTTTTGGTCATTTCCCTCCTAGACTTTCCAATAAAGCCAAGATTGATTTGTCCTCTATCGGAGATTGGTTCGGGGAAGAAAAATTCACTTATATCAGAATTTTTTGGAGTATTGTCAAGCCACATATCCTTCCCTTATACGTTCCAGATAAGCTATTAGCTCAGGATATTTCTTATCAACTAATAGTGGAAGGAATGTCTAGAATTTTGAAAAGCAATAAAAAGCTTATGTGGCCTACCTTCCCTTTTAAGAGTGGTGATTATACTCTTAATAGTTTTGCTTATGCTGAGAAAGAAGTTGGTAAAATTTATGATCTTAAACTTTCAACAATTCCTGGAAGGCAATACGACCCAAGGAAAGTGGCGTATGATTTTACCACCTCTATTTCGATTGCTCGGTTCGAACATGAACCAGACATTTTTGATGATTTATTTGTTTCTGTGGATGATATATCCCAAGTTTTTGATTTAGCCAAGTCCAAGTTGCAGGCCAAGGACATGAAAAAGTTTTTTTTTTTTAGAAGTAAGAGGTTACTTAAAGTGCCTCTTGATCAGTTGAGAGCTCCCACACAGGAGAAAGCATCACGAGAAGCAGGAATTACTTCTGGTAAAGAAATAATAGGATCTGATCCTATTCTGGGGAAAAAGGATGATAGCAGCAAAACTGACACTGCAAAAATAGAAACAACTGCTAAAAAAGATACACAGAAGCCTTTAGTTCAAACGAAAAAAGGGAACACGGGTACTGATGCCCATGTACATATTGAGAAAGGAAGCACAAAAAGTAAAACCACTGAACAAGCACCCAAGAATGATACAAACAATAATGCAGGTTCTCAACTTGGAGGACAAGTAGATACTGAACTGGTTGTTTCTCCTCATTTGTTAAGTCAATATCAACAATTTTCCCAACAGATAGGATTGAAAAACACTCCTCAAGTTGATAATCCCAAAGATCAGGATGTAGAAATCATTCCTGAAAACCCCACTGGAGAAATTATGCTAAAGATAGAAGAAATCCCTTCTTTAGATATATTCTACAATCCCAAACATAGGGCTGTGGTAAGAAAAAAAATGAAAAGGAGGAGAACAAATCAAGATGCACTTTTGGCATCATAGGGGGAATTTCTAAATATTGTTTATAAAAATGCTGAGGTGGATCCATCTGAGGATCTCACCAAATTGTCTCAGTATGCCAGTGCCTATAGTGCTGGCACTATAGATAAAGCTTCCGAAGTTTCACAGCTAGTAAAAGAAAAGGATATGCAAATTGCTATTTTTGAAAAATAGATTGTAGGAGATCAATAAAATATTATTCAGTTGGAACAACGAGTACATGATGCAGAACTCATAACTAAACAAATAGAAGAGCAGCTCAGCCTTGAAAAGAAGAAGATTGATGAAAAAGCCTTGGACAAACAACAACAGTTGAATCAAGAGGTAGAAAAGCTACAAAATATTCTACAAAGTGAGAGAATTTCAAAGATTGAACAGGAAAAAAATGTTCCAATCAACATTGGACAAGTTCAAGGAGTATTCTATGTTAGCTCAATTCATAACTGAAGCTCTTGAAATAAACAAACCGTTATCTCAACAATTAAATGAATTTTGTCTAAAGTTGACACAAATTGAGCCTTTGTGCGAAATAACATCATCTTTGATAGATAAATCAGTCACTCTTAGGCAAGAAATTGAGGATGCTGATGATAAAATTTCTGAGTTCCTTTCATGGCAGGATACAGAGCAGGGAAGAAAAGCTAATCTTCCTAGAATTGAAGAAAGACATAAGGAAATTTTTTTTATGGAATGGGAACAACAGTTGATGAAATCAGAAAGAGCCATATCAAGGGCTAAAGGTTTAATGAATAATACAACACAATTGATTAATGACAGCTTGTATGCTACCAATTTGATCTCATATTGTACCCCAGGCAAATTACCTAAAGTAAAAGAAGCTGATTCTAGATGGAAAGAAGAGATAATCAATAAAAATCAACAGATTAACAAACTTCAAGGAATTTCATGGGATATTATGTGGACTTATTTGATCAAGCCACACAGCCAACAGATGGCCATCAAATTCCTTTTGAATGCTATTCATTGTATCATTCCCGAATTCTCTGATGCTACATACACTGGGCAGTTACATTCAAAAATGAGTCGGCCAACAGAAGTCCAAGATATGCTCAATATCTGCCACCTTCACACATCCACCTCAATTGATGATCAATGAGCCAGTCTACTACAAGATCGCATTTCAGTTTCAGATATTTTTTATTTTAGATAGATTGTAGGAATAGTTTTAGTTATTTTGTTTTGTTAAGTACCTATTTAAACCCCTTTCATGCATTTAGAAAGGGGTCCTTAATTTGTAATATTTTTGACTTGGAAATTACATTTCTGTACTCCATTTACTTCTATATTCTTTTATAAAGGATCACATCTGGTGATTCCGTGCGGAATTATTTTTTAAGAGTTGCATTTCTGTACCTTGGAGTTGATTTTGCATTGGAATTGCTGGATTAGAGTGTCAGATTGCATTTGAAAGTCTCAAGATTGATATGGTATTTCTATCTATTCACTGTTAATTTCTTTTGTTATATGATATTCTCTTTTAATTTGCTATCGTTTATATGTATTTTGTTTCACAATATTTCTTTATATATATATCATTTCTGAGTATATATTGGAAACATTTATCTTTTATAGTATATGCAAACGATATACAATGATGAATACAATATGTTAATATAACTTTGTTTAATTTCTTAAACAGAGTTATCTTTATTTGTTGCTGCATATTTCAATTTAACTGTAATACATTTTTATGGTTATTGTTCAATTGAAACAATTTAAAGTTGTATTCAAATATGATACCCGGGTTAGCTTTAAAATTTCTTTATCAGTATTTAAATTAGATTAGTTAGTATTTTAATTTTAGTCATTTAGTCCCATTTTCCCTTCATCCAACCATTCCGTTACCAATCCATTCAAATTAGTAGGAAACCGGTCCTATAAATCCATTCCTAGCCACCATCCCAAATGGAAAATGAGCTGTCTTAAGGTCTCGACCGGGTGGTTATCCCCCGATGTTTGAAGCAACGATTTTCGAGGCTTCAACACTTCCAAAGGCTTAGTTTAGACTGATGAGCTCTTTTATTCTCTACCTAGCTACTTATCTGTCAAGATTAAACAATTTGATAGATTTTTATTCACTAACTATCAACATGAAATTTAAAGCATGTTTGAATCAAGATTAAGCAGTTTGATTGTCATGAACTGTGGAATTTTTAGACAAGTTCCACACAATATTATTTTGCAAAAAGTAAACTAAAAATGAGGGCTTTGGTCATGAATTTATCATTTATTACTCATCTCTTAATTTTCTTGTTGGTTCAGATTTAAGCTTTGGAACCAATATCATTTCCTATCAACCTACTGATAAACCAAGTTTAAACAGTTTGGAAAATCTTCATATTCTAACTTATCAACAAAAATTCAAAATTTGTACAATCAAGTTTATGATGTATGATTTGAACAAGACTTTCTCAAAAATTAGTGGCATTTTGACTTGCACACTTTCAGAAATATTTATTTTTTGGTATGGGGCTTACCTTTTTCTTTTTATCTGCCCTCTTTTATTCTTTTCTTTCTTCCTTTTTGTATCAATTTTTTCAAATTTTGTTTCAACAATGTTATATATAATGACAAAAAATTTAAACTGAGGTTCTCAATTGAAATAATGCTTGAGAATCTTGCCATTGACAGGACCTCCAAACAATTATGTTCCATCCATCTCCTATAAGAAAAATGCATTATTACCTCTTTCTGAATGGATGATGTATGGACCTTTCCACAAGTTGTGAAACTTTCCATGCTTGCCTTTGTCCTCTCTTCTTGAATCCCACTTCAGTACTTTGTCTCCAATGCTGAAGTCATTTGCCTTGGTCCTTTTGTCAAAAGGCTTCTTGATATTTTCTTGTACTAGTTATGTCCTGTTGTATACTCCTTCTCTAGTTTGCTGCAACTGAATGGTTTGATTTATTCTCCTTTGTATGTCATTTTCTTCAGATTGCACCTTTGAAATGAGCTTCATTTATGGCACTCCCAAGGTTGTTGGGAAGAATGCATTTGTTCCATAAACTAGCTGATAGGGAGACATATCAATTGATTTTTTATTTGTTAGCCTGTCTACCCATAGTGCATGTACCAAATTTCTATGCCATGATTTCTTATTCTCCTCCAGCAAATTTTTAATGATGTTTACCAAGATTTTATTTGAGAATTCAGCCAACCCATTACCTTGAGGGTAATAAGTTGTAGAATGGCCCAAAGTAATGTGATATTTGTGGAAAAAATCCACCAATTTTCTTAGATTTAAAGGCAAAATCATTGTTAGTATTGATTTTTCTAGGACAACCAAACCTAGATAGGATGTTGTTTTCAATAAATCTGATAATTACCGAGTCTGTGGCAGTCCTAGAGGGAATGGCTTCTATCCACTTTGTAAAATAATCAGTTGCAGTTAGGATCCATTTATGTTGAGTAGAGGAGGCAGGGTGGATTTCTCTAATAAAATCTAGACCCCATTGTTGAAAAAGAGCTTCAACAGAGATGGGTTGTAATGGCAAAGGCAACAAATTTCTTTTACCCTCAAATATTTGGCATTTATGACAAGAAATTACCATTTTGTGGATGTCATGGAAGAGGGTAGGCCAATAGAAACATCCCTAAGGATCTTATTAACTGTGGTTTTCCAATAGAGGTGACCTCCACATTCTTCTTCATGAAATTCATGCTTAATCCTATCATCATCTTCTTCTGGCAAACATTTAAGCAATACACCACCAGAGTTTTTCCAATATAAAACTTTTTCTAGAATGCAAGAATTTACAACCTTTAACTTCAAGAATTTGGCCTTTGTTTTGGAAAAACCAGGAGGAACATTTACATTAAAAAGCACATACATTATATCAGCATACCAGGGTGAGTTTAGGAATGTTTCCTCAATAGGTGGAGTCGCCAGCTCCTCTTGTTCATCCAATGAGTGAATCATATTCATGTCTAGTGCTTAAAAAAATGTTTCATCCATCAGTTTAGCCAGTCCTTGTCCTTTTATTAGCTTGGTGGGCTTGATTTCCAGATCATATTCCAAGATGACAACAATCCACTTACCTCTTTTTCCATTAGGATCTTGTGTAAGTATGGCTTTAACCATTGTATGAGGCACAAATGCAATGACGTGTGAATGCAGAATATAGACTCTGAAATATTTGAGGGCCTTGATTAAGGCAAAAGCCTGTTTTTCCATGATATTATATTTCAGAGATGAATCTCTCAATGCTTTGCTGAAGAAAGGTATGGGTTTCTCTTGTCCCATTATGTTCTTTTGTAGTAAGACATCAGCAACTGTGTGTTCTAATGCAAAGGAGAAAATGAAGAAATCTATGGTGAAGTCTGGGCTGATCATAATTGGTGTTTGTGTAAGTGCCTACTTCACTAAGTCAAAATATTTCTTTTCTTCTTTGGTCCATTTGACTCTTGATTATCTTTTTAGCATGTTAGTGATATTTCTTAGGATTTCTGCAAGGTTTGGTATGAACCTTCTTAAGAAATTTATCTTTCCAATGAAAGATTGCAACTCTTTGATGTTTCTTGGGTGACTGATTTGAAATATTCCCTCAATCCTTTTTGGGTCAATCTTGATTCCTTCTTTAGATATAATGTGGCCTAAAATCTTCCCTTCTTGAAGGCCAAACAAAGTTTTCTTTGGATTTAAATACAAGCCATACTTTTTGCACTTTTCAAAGACCTTTCTTAAGTGAGCTAAATGTTTTTCATCATTTTTTTAGTAGACTGTGATGTCATCAAGATATATCACAACGAAGTAACCTATTTATTCAGAAAAAGCAATGCCCATGGCTCTTTGAAAAGTAGCCCCAGTATTCATCAACCCAAAAGGCATTTTAACATACATGAAGGTGCCCCAAGGTGTTGTGAAAGTTGCCTTGTGTTGATCATCTGGATGTACCAGCACCTGATTTTACCTTGAAAAAACATCAAGCAGAGATATTATTTTAGAGCCTACTACCTTTTGCAGTATATGATCCATTTTTTGTAAAGGGTAGTTGTCCTTCAGGGATGCTTTGTTTAAATTTTTGAAGTCTATGCAGAGCCTAATTTCCCTTGTCTTTTTCCTCACTGATACAATATTTGAGGCCCATTTTGAGTACCTTAGTGGGACTATTATGCCAGCATCATACATTTTCTTTATTTCTTTCTCAACCAGTGGCATTTGGATAGGGTTTATTCTGCGCAGCTTCTGTTTAAAGGGCTTATGGATTTCTTTGAGTGGAATTTTGTGTTGCATGATAGAAGTATCATAGGACTTCAAGTCTTCATATCTCCAAGCAAACACATCACTAAATTATTTGAAAAACTCAATATATTTTTGCTTTAGATGTGCTGGCATTGTTTTTTACAGTTTTATCATTTTGGGTTTTTTCTCACTGCCTATATTTCAGATTGTTGATTTTAATTGGGAGTCTCAGTTAAATCAGTTTTGTTAGGGCTACTAGTTGATGTACTAGTGTTGCTTTCTGGACTATTTTTGTTTTTAATTTTATCATAACTTTTTAACCAAAATGTTTGAAGTTTCTGTTGTCTTTTTGGGATCAGTTTCGGGGGTCTTTCTAGCAGAAATTTCAAGTTTGTTTATTTTGGGAGTGTTTTGGTCTTTCTTACTTCTGAGGTCATACTGCCTATGTACTTCCATGATGGCATTTTCAAAGCCCTGTTTATAATCTTCAGATTCTAGGAATTATTCTTCAAATTGAGCTGGGGAAAACATGCCTTGCTCTTCCTCAGCGAGGAAAACAATATCCTCATTTTTTACTCCCATTAGATTGATTTGACTCTCTTCTGGTTCTTCAATCACCCCCTCATCCTCATCAGCATATTTTTCTTGGAAAGGAGGCCTGATTTGCTAGTCAGGCCCTCTTTGTCTTATTTGAGGGGGATTTATTCTAAAGTTTTGGTTTTGGGTCTGGTTTCTATTTTGAGGAGCTATTTCGTTTTCTCTAGGAAAATCTCTCTCATTCATGTTTATTCTCTCCATCATCCTTTCCATGGTTCTAACTAGGTTATCAATATTAGCATCAGATGAGGAGGCTATAGTTTCCTCCCTATATGTGACTCTTTTTTCATTCCTCATTATAGCCCTCTTGGCAATCATATTTTCCTCCACACTTACTACACCCCTCTGCATGTCTTCTAATGTAAGAGGGTCTCTTTCCCTTAGTTGGTAAGCCATTTCTGGGTCAAACCAACTGGAAATTTCATTAGGGATATACCTTGTGGATGTTTCATGTGAGGAGGGAGGGTATTATATACACTATTGAATCTAGTGCAGTAGTCTTGTACACCTTCTCCAACGTTTCTCTTAATGTTTTCATATTCTGATAAATATTGGAGAGGATTTTTCTTGACTTCCCATTTGTTTAATAAAAATTGATGAAAAGTTGGGAGGTCATGTACGCTATTATGGGTTAGGCCTTTAAACCATTTTCTTGCTTCTCCCCCTAACTTTGAGCAAGCAATCTTAGTTTAAAAATTTCATCATCTATTTCTTGTTTGTCAAAATAGTCATTCATTCTATCGACATGTTGTTGAGAAGTTGTTGAACTACTTGCATCATATAAGGGAATCTTGGATTGATAGTCCTGTGGTAGAACAATTAAAGGCAATGGTAGAACAAATGGGGTTGTTATACTAAAATTTGTCACCATGAAATTTTAGTACTCCCTTGGAAGTCTACAATATCAAATTTCCCAAAGTCAAGCCTTGAAACTAAGAGAAAAGCTCATAAAAGCCTTAAAAATCTGGTACTGCACTTTCTCCTAGTTTTGACTGCGGTCCCGCACTTTTTGGCTATAAATCATGCGTAGCCAAGCGCACTTTTTGTTTATTAAAAGTGTGGACCCCTGTAAAAGATTAGAAAAGGTGCAAGTAAAATCTAGAAGCTCAGTTAAAGTCATTTTTAGAAGCTTCTAGAAACATTCCTGGCGTGGAAAGTCCGCTCCTTTCATGTTCATGCATCCCATCCAATAAGGAGCTAACCCCTTGATGTAAGGAACTAATCCCTTTGAAGGAGGATTCTATCCCTTCTTGTATGGAGCTGTAACCTCCTCTTTTCCACTATAAAAAGAGGCATAGGGCAGCCTTAAGGGGTTACAATTGATGAGTTGAAGTTTTAGTATTGTTGGAGGCGAAGTGCTGTTGAAACTTAGACCCTTTTGGCTGAGATTTAATGTGGGAAGGATTACATACCTGTATGTATCTCGGTTGGAAGAGTGCAAGGCTGATCTGAGTAAAGGAAAAGCCTGTTCCAGACCCCAGGAAGGCCTGTATGACATCAAGGCGGACACGGTTGTAAGGCTCTTCCTTATTTAAGTTAATACAAATAAATCCGTTTTTCTCAATAAGCTGTCAATTGATTGGTTTATTTTATGGATTCCTTGATCACCATAATGGATATGATTTATGAATATATGCTATGCAGGTGCTATTTGATGTTTTCTTGTTTGTGATTGCAGATCTTCGAAGGCAACTCTTTTGGGCAACTGAAGGACTACTACTACAAACAGGCGTTGGATCAAAGGTAAGATCGTTAAACCTTTATAGCATTTAATTATGAATCAGAATATATCTAGAGAAAGATAGTTTTATTTGTCCGTTTGTTGCTAGCTGTCCGTAGGACACTTGGGAGGTCTGTCTTGTCCGCAAGAACGACTTATCTGCCCAACAAATTGGCGACTCCGCTGGGGAACGATTTGAACTTTGATTTTTTTTACTTTTGATTTATGAATTTATGTTTCCTATTTTTGATTGATTATACTAGCTTGGGTAGTTAATCCCTGTAGAATCCCTGAGAAATCTTTGAGAAATTTTTTTTTTTCTCTTGTTTTCCTGTGTCCTCTCTTTTCCTTTAGAGACAGTGTGAGCAGTTATGCACTTTTCCTGTACCCACAGTACGGGACCGCACTGGTTCGCACTGAATCCTGCGGACCCTGTTAAAATTTTTGAAAAATATTAAAATATTCTTCTCTGAATTAGTTTTTTTAGGTTCTCAGTGATTACCCAAATCTGTATCTTCTATCAGAAAGCCTTGGTTAAGAGTTTCTTTCAGTATTTTTATTTTTGATTGATTTTCTGAAAGATTTGCATTTTATAATGATTTTTGCTTTGTCTTACATCCTGCTCAAAGATTAGAAACCTTGGTATGCCTTTAGATCACTGATATTCTCTTGTTTTCTTGTTGAGTCTGACATCATAGCAAAAATTATTTTATGAGATTTAGATCCTATTTTTCTCATTTGCAAATCGTTAAAAAACTTTTGTTAATAAGTTTGGAATTTCACTTAAAAAATGAAAATTGGATGTTTTTTCGAGTTCTTTTTTATTCAAGTAAAGAATTTCTTAGTTAGATCACAAGCTAATTAAGACATCCTTAAAATATTTGAAGTTTTAATCTAGATTTAGTCTTAGAATTTTTAAATCTCAATATTAATGTTTTTTAGCTTTGAGTGCTTTTCTAGAAATTGTAGTGTCTTTTGAAGAAAAACTTAGTTTGCAGTTTTGATCTTGAACAAAAGGGATTTTTTATTGAGCATAGATCAGTTTGAGTTCTCATTGAAATTAGATTTCTTTTCATTTATTCTTGTTTGAAGGAAAGATTTGTTTCTAAAAGATTGCATTTCTCAACTCTTCCTTTAGCTAGAATTCATTGAAAGAAAATGAATTGTTTCTCATAATAGATGCATTTTAGTATGATTTGAGTCGGGTCATTTTATATCATCAGTTTCACTTTCGCACCTATTGTCTTAAGAAACAACCTTATAAAATCAACTCTTAAATTAAAATTAATCTATTAACTTTTATATTTCTAGGGCTCTTTTCACCAATATAGCTTAGGCTAGTGTCTTGGAGTAGGGAGTAATTAACTCTCCAAGACAGTTAAAACAAACAAGTAGTTGATCTTGCGGTAGGGAAAAATCTAATAGTCGCTTGTATGCTTTGGGAAGCTCCTCTTAAAGGAGTCAAGCACGAGGTCATATCTAAACCAGTGAGATAATCAATTCTATCTCATTGGGAACGATAGAAGATATGCACGTATTAACAATGGTAAACCTCAGATAGACCATTGTCGAGGAGCCTGGGGTCACTTGTCGATATACCTTGGATTATGTCAAGGAGCCTTCAAGGGGATTGAGCTTTGTTACTCTGCCCTTGCGCGTATGTTGGACCGTAGATTGTTCCCCCAGGTATATTAGTTCCTGTTGGTAACCGTAGTGACCATAATATTACGGTTTTTTCCTAAGGTGATGGTGGAGGAAAGATCCCACTGTACCTAGAGCAGACGTCGACTAGACTCACTTGGACTCTCCGGAGGGTTATCTTCACTTGAGATGGTTTAAGTGGAGAAACTTGCACCGGTCTATTTCATTAAGCAGGTTGTCGGGGTAACTGTTCCAACCGCCTTTTCTGCATTAAATACTACGACGTTGGATTTCATCACCAACTAGTGTTTTTAGTGTGGGGAGTTACTGTTTGTGTGTGGTTTGATCTCCTAGATTTTAAGCGTGTGATTCATTTTTTTATTTCCTTAGTGACTCTAGGAGTTTTTCATTGAAATTTTATTTGATTGCGTGTGATTAATAATTTTTAATCATGGCTGAATTACCAAGACAATCCCACAGACTTCAGGGGAAGCCCCCTGAGTATACACCAAGCCAAATTGAAGGGCTACGAGCTCTAGTATCACCTACTGACAGTAGAAATAGATCAAAAGAAGTAGGAGAGTCGTCTATAGTTGTTCATCCTGATTATCAACTACAAACAACAAAGCATATTCAAGAGCCAATTTCAGTTTCCGAGCTTACTGGTAGTATTTCTCCTTCCAGTGAATTCGCTGAAGAACCTGAAATTTCTGAACCTGACACTGAACCTGCTATTTTGGGACCATATTCAGGATTTGTTACTCCAACTTCTAGTGATCCTGGTTCACCTAGGGTAAGACATATTATTACTGAAAATCTTCCTTCTGAACTGATATCTATTGAAGAACTTGTCGGTCCAGAAGAAGACGTAACTCTTCCTGAAACCCAACAGACTTTGAATCTTAGGAAGCATGAATCTATATTCTACAGTCCTTTTAGAAGTGACGCTTGGTACTTTTCATTGACATATTTTTTAGAAAACCCGAGTCTTATTTTTTCACCACCCCAAATTCCTTTTCATCCTACACCAAGGGGTTATTATCTTTCATCAATCATGTCAAGTGAATCATCTATGTTTTCCCAATCACCAGAAACATTTTTATACGGTGGTCCTTCTGTTCCTTCGGGGTACCAGTCACTCTCTGGTACTTTCTCAGGAGCAACTCCTTGAGCAACTGAACAAGTGTTATCAACTCGTACGAATGGAACTAAAACTCAAACGTTGAACACAGAGAAAATTTTTATGATGTCTGGTAATATTCCAAATCCTCAACCTCAAGGTAGTCAGTTACCGCCTGGGGGGAAACTTCAAGGTAGTCAGTTATCGCCTGGGGGGCAACCTCAAGGTAATTTTCTACCAGGACAAACTGTAGGACAATATTATTTACCTGGAGAACAACCTCAAGGATAGTACATACCTCAAGGTTATCAACCTCAAGGATAGTACATACCCTAAGGTCAACCCCAGACTCAGCATATTCCTCAGGGTCCTTATCAACCCCGGATTCATTACGTGCCTCAGGGTTATCAACCTCAAGGTCAGTACCGAACTCAAGGTTTCCAAACACCTTCTGGTCAATCATTTTTACAAGGAGATGGAAATTTACCACTTAATTATCAACCCTACGTTCAATCAAGCTATGGTCCTTCATATGTACAACCTTCTATGGGTCAATACCCCGGAATGAACATGGTGTGGAATCCACCGCAAATTCAACAGACTATGCAACCTAATGTGTAGTTATATAATCAACTTGGACAGCCTTTAGTTTCTGATCCAACCCAGCAACCTGTTCAACCTACTGTTCAAATCCCTGCACCTAGTTCTGTTCAGCAGCCTGGGCCTAGTACACCTCAGACTCCGCCTCAAACTGCTGCAACTACGGCAACCTCTGTTCAACCTACAACACATGTTTCTAGAGTATTTGTAGCTTCATTTTCTTCTATCCTTGTATCAGTGCCAATTCCTCAAGCCTATGTGCCACAGTCCGGACCTATAATTCAGACTATGGTCCAGATGCCTACGGGACAAGCTAGTACTAGTACGATTTTCTCTAGTCAACCTCAGTTTACTTATAAACCGTACCAGGGACAGTATTAAATTGGTCAAGATACACAAAATCTAGCGTATACTTATCAAATACCTCAACAACCCCAGTATGGTCTGGTTAATCTTGGTTACCTAGGAGGTTTCACGATTCCAAATGCACATCCGATTCCAGGATATCCTGGCTATCCTCCTCCTGGCACTAGTTTGATCACTCAAGGTTATCAAGACCCTAGCCATCGGTTACCATTCATAGCAACTTTAGATTTATCGGATCTGTCGCGCCTTACAAACGATCCCATTTTTTATCTTCCATATTGGCCGTCGATGCATAATAAGTTGCCCAGTGATATTCCAAAATTTGAAGGTAAGTTAGGAGAGGACCGATCTAATCGCGTTATGACTTATCACCTCTGGTGCGCATCCAATTCACTAGTCGATGATTCTATTCGATTACGTCTTTTTCAGAGAACTCTCATTGGTCTAGCTGCCAAATGGTACATTGAGTTGCCACGCGGCTCTTTTAATAATTTTAACGCGCTAGCTACTGCTTTATTATCCCATTTTCAGTTGCCTGTCAGATACGAAAATGGCACAGAATTGTTGACTTCATTAAAACAGTCCATATCTACGTACATATCTGATCATATTCATGAATGGATACGTAGAAGGCGTTTAGTGAAAGTCTTCATTCCTGATCAAATTTTGGCTGAATGGTTTATTAAATCATTATTGCCCAAAATTACTGAAGATGTGGCCAAAGGAGGTGTTGTTACGGAAGAGCAAGTTATTGCTCAGGCTCAGTACCTTGACCTTGTCTATACTCAGTCAGGTACTTTGTATGATAAAATCCCCGATTTACCAAGACCTTTTCAATTAACTACAACTCCTTCTGGCTCTCATGCCGCTGATGGTGTAATTGGTTCTGTTAGTACTGGTAAGACTAAGAAGAATTCCTCCAAGACTACTTCTCCTATTATCACTTTAATCGATTCACCCAAAGGAGATTCTTCCCTAGAAACTTCTGCCGATATCCATGTTGTAGAGACATCTACGACCAAATCTAAAATGGGTGGTAAGAATAAAGGTAAGAATAAAAAGAAAAAATATTCAAAAGAGAAAATAGATACAACTTAACCAACTGACGAAAAATGCAAACCTCGATATCCTTGTCTCATCTATGACCAGGATCATTTTAAAAAAGAGTGCCTGCATATAGCCGAGATATCAAAATTCATTAAGGGTTCACCTATACCTGCTGTCTTGAAGGATCCCTTTCCCACTCAGGATAGTAACATGGTTGGATCTTCCTCCAATCCGGTTGAGGATATTTTCATGGTTGTGACGCGATCGCAAGATTACGATAGTAAAAACACTGGTAAAGAAGCAGAAACATCCAATTCTGCATCGACTATGTCTCCCTCAGTTTCTGATCCACTACAGATCGAGAAACAAAATCCTAACTTAGTGATTAAACCGCTTGCAAAAGGTGTACTTCGTAAATCAGCTTTCAATCCACATACGAGAGCTGCTCAAAATTACAATATTGTTGAAGTTTTGGTAATTTCTCCTTCAGCAATGTCGGCTTTGGAAGTATTGCAATCAAGCCCAGCCCAAAGAAAATTACTTTTGTCAGTCTTAGGAGCCATAGATCTCCAGGATTCGAACCTTATGATCTTCAATTTAGAAAATTTTACACCGCGCCTACCTCATCAAATGGCTTTTCAAATTCCGGTAATAGTAAAAAACAAGCGTATCTTTCGTATTGTTGTTGATGAAGGGGCTTCTACGTGTATAATGTCGATAAAATGTTGGAAATCACTGGGTTCTCCGACAATCAACCAATCACCAGCTATTATCAAAGATTTTGATGGAAGAGGTTTTCAACCATATGGTATTTTACAAGATCTACCAATAGAGGTCGAAGGCAAAGTGGTTAATCTAGATGCGGATGTGGTTGATGCCCCTCTGGATTACAACCTTCTCCTGGGTCGCAGTTGGTCTTATGCCATGAATACTGTTGTATCATAGATCTTTCGTCTCATCATGTTTCCTCATAAAGGAAAGATCGTTAAGATAGATCAACTCTCATATTATTCATCCGACCCAGCCTCTATTGATAGCATCCAACATATCGGAAAATCGACTATCCCTTATAAGGATGTCAGAGTAGGTTTGATTAAAGATTCAACTTTACAGGGAAATTTTTCCTTCCCTCCTTCGAACGTACAAACTCCTATTTCTAATATCAATATGATTACATCAAGTACTATTTCCTTTGATGATCCTTGGATAGTACCTTCAGAATCAGAATTTGATTCTTTCGAGGGCCTAATGCCTTTGAGTCCTTTTGAGCTAGCATATCAGCAAGTACAGTCATTTTCTGATACTCCTTCAACCGGATCTGATCTAGTGAATGTGATCAATTAGGAATCCTTTTCAATATCGAGTTTAGCTTCAACACCAATTCTGGATCTTGCTCAACAAGTTTTCCATACTGATGAACATATTCGTGAATTCTTGTTGGTATATGAATTATCGTGGGAAGATATTCATCATAGATCTTTGTTTTTACCTGATCTCGATCATTTTGAGAATGATTTTTCCTCTATTTTTACCATTGATTACGTCAAAAAACCTCAAAATCCTCTCTCACATTCCGATTCTGAATTGAATTTATAAAATATTTCTACGACGGTTCCTCTTGACATTTCAATAAAACATGGAATTGTTGAAAACATTCACATAGGTGCCTCTTGTACGCCTAAAGAAATTCAAGCATATAAAACCTTGTTTCAAGAATTCCGCGACATCTTTGCTTGGTCATATGAAGAAATTCCAAGAATCGATCCGTCGATTGTTGTACATGAAATTAAGACATACCCAGATGCTAAACCCCTCAGATAGAAATTACGTTAGATTCATCCGAGAAAAGCTGTTGCTATCAAAGCAGAAGTTGAAAAATTACTTCGTGCAAGTTTTATTTATCCGATCCTATTAACGGACTGGGTATTTAATATTGTTCCGGTCAATAAAAAACAAGGAAAAATAAGAGTATGTATCGACTATGGGGATATAAATCGAGCTTGTCCTAAAGAAAATTATCCAACCCCTTACATCGATCAAATTATCAATGATTGTGTTGGAAGTGAAATGTTCTCATTCATGGATGGATTTTCCGGCTACAATCAAATAAACATACTCCCTGCATATCAACCTAAAACAACTTTCATTTGTCCATGGGGAACTTTTTCTTTTCGCAAAATACCTTTTGGCCTTAAGAACACTGGTGCCACTTTTCAAAGGGCCATGTCTTATGCATTTCACAACATTAAGCATATTGTGCAGCCCTACCTTGATGATTTTCCTGCTCATTCTTCACGCAGAGCAGATCATATTACTCATTTACGAGCCATTTTTATACGATGTAGGCACTATAAGATTCGTTTGAATCCTCACAAGTGTGTTTTCTGCGTAGAATCTAGATGATTATTGGGATTTATTATCTCAAAGGCAGGCATTCGTGTTGACCCATCGAAGGTTGAGGCAATCATCAATTTACCTCGTCGTTCTACTCTTCGCCAACTCCAAAGTTTGCAAGGGAAAACAAACTTTTTACGTCGATTCATTCCTAACTATGCTGAGTTAACGAAAGGTTTCACTAGGTTGTTGAAACAGAACATTCCATTCTTTTGGGACGAGGTCCATGATAGATCTTTTGATGCTTTGAAAAACGCATTGACCCATGCACCGTTACTGCATCCTCCCAACTACAACCAGGATTACTTTTTGTACCTCGCCGCTTCCGATTCCATGATAGGGATGGTTTTAGTTCAAGAAGATGAATTCCATAGTGAACATGTGATTTACTATTTTAGTTGAAATTTGCATCCGACTGAGATCAAATACTCACATGTGGAGAAATTGGCCTTGACAACTGTTCAAGCTGTCCAACGTTTTTGTCACTACATATTTTTACGCAAAACGACAGTGATCTATGATTGTAACCCTATGATGTACATCTTGAATAAACAATTTCTAGGGGGGAAATACTCCAAATGGATTGTTATCCTACAGGAGTTTGAAAAGTCCAAATCCAAGAAATCATTGATATTTTCTGAACTTATGTGTGATTTCCCACGTACTGATACAGAAACTGTGGTGGAACAACCAATCACAAATGAATCCTTGTTTCTTATTAGTACCATTGATCCATGGTATGGAGATATTATTGTATATCTTCAAACACAATCTTTTCGGCCTGATATTTCACGGTCGCAACGACGAAAAATTCGTTTCCAGTCTCAACAATATCATATTGTTGGTGACACACTATATCATCGTGGTGCGGACTCAGTTTTTCGACGTTGTCTAACTCATGAGGAAGCTGAAAAAGTTTTAAATTACTGTCACTCCAGAGCATGTGGCAGTCATATGTCTGGGTATGCCGCAGCCCAAAATATATTGCGTGCAGGGTATTTTTGGCCGTCTTTGTTTAAATATTGTATTTACACGGTCCGAAAATGTCATAATTGTCAAATCTTCGATCGAAAAATGCGTGCACCACCTGCTCCTCTTCACCCCATAATTGATGTCGGTCCTTTTGCAAAATGGGACATTGATTTCATTACATGTAACCCTGACTCGGCCGTGGGGCATGGGTATATTATTCTAGCAGTAGATTATTTTACCAAATGGGCTGAGGCAATGCCTACATTTGCGGCAGATGGAAAAACTACAGCTACTTTCGTATTCAATCATGTGATTGCTCATTTCGGTGTACCCCAAGCGATAATTACTAATCACGGGAGCCATTTTCGAAATATCATGATGACCGAGTTAATGAACCAGCTTGGCCTGCACCATGACAGTTCTACACCATATTATCCATAGGCCAATGGTTTAGTTGAAGTGATTAATAAAGTTTTAGTCACCATGATCAAACGAATCATTGGAATTCATAAGTCAAATTAGCATACCATGCTCTTTTCATCACTTTGGGCATATCGAACCTCAGCAAAAACATCGATAGGTTTTACCCCTTTTCAACTGGTTTACAATTTAGAAGCAGTATTACCCATTGAATGCAAGATACCATCACTCCAACTTGCCATAGAGTTACTACCAGACACTTCTGAAGAGGAGAAACGTTTTTTATACTTGGCTCAATTAGATGAAAATCGGCGCACCGCTGCATTAGCTACTGAGGCTCATGCAAAAAGAATGAAAGCTCAGTATGATAGAAGTGTTGCCCCTCATAATTTTCAGAAGGAGACCTAGTTTTGATTTATGATCAAGCCAACGATAAACTAGGGGCTGGGAAATTTGAACCCATGTGGCATGGTCCTTATATTGTCAAGCGAAAGCTTTCAAAAGGGGCCTATGAATTGATTGATTTTGACGGGGTCTCTTTGGGTAAGCTCAGAAATGGACTTTATCTGAAGAGATATTACGCTTAACTTCGTGTGGAGATCTTCTCTGTTTATTAGTTACTTTTTAGCTGGTGTGCTATAGATTAGAAACGTGTGCCTAGCATAAGTGTGCTCTTACTATTATTCCCGCTTATCTGGATACTTTCGATATCGCAGATGTCGACGTCCTTTCAAACGTATATTAGTTTTGCTGATGGCGCTTGTCGTAGTACATGGAACATCTCTTCCACAGCTTGAGTTATTTACTCACCCACTGATGAGTTAGTATCAATGCATGGGGTAAGTCTCGGTCAAATGACGAACAATATTGTTGAATATAGTGCAGTTATTGAATTATTATCGGAATCCATTTCATTTGGAATTCGGATTTTGATCGTTAATTTAGATTTTGAACTCGTTGTATTACAGTTAAACCAAGTATATGCCATTAGAAATCCAGTATTATTAAGATTATTTTTAAGGGTTTTGTTAGCCACCTATAATATTTATTATACCAAAAGGTGGCTAAGACTTTTTGAGCCTCCAAGGAACAAAGTTTATCACTAAAAATTGTTGGCTCTTGAAGGCTCCTTGAAGGCCTCATGCCTCTGTCCAAACTTACACTGCTATTTACATCCTAAGAGACTCTGAAATCCTGCTGATTTCCAAGACAAAGTACTGCTGTAAACTCCCTTTTCCTTTTCCACCTCTTCCAGGACTAATCTCTGTTTCTTTTCCCCCACTTCCCATAAAAATCCCTCATTTTCATGTTTCTCCCTTTTTCACATCATAAAATCCCTTGATAAAGTTATAAGACCCCTTCTTAGCCTTATCGGAATCCTAAAATCCCTTTCAAAATCCTTGAAAAACCCTTAAAATGCATATTTTATATGTATGGGACTTAAGCCCCCTTCGGCTTAAGTCTCTAACCCTTTTCATTCATGCACCTTGGTGCCAGAACCAGGCGCTGAGTCAGTCAGGCGCTTATCTATTTTTAACAATTATTTCGCCCCGAAAATATTAAAAAACCTTTGTTATTTACAAAATTCGGGTTTTATTTTATTTTGTAAAGTTTTCCATCGGTACGATCTTCCACTAAATCTCCACCATCAATCTAAACCCGTAGATTGGATGGTGCAGAGTCTGTCTACCCGGTGGTCCCCGCTAGTTGTTCCCCATTCTAGAAACCGCGTGGTATCCATTGCACCGCCTTCGGGGCAAGGGCGGTTTTTCCCCGATCGCTAGCGATTCCACACACTGCTCGACACGTTTCCTGGGCACTGCTCTAAAAACCGATGTCCATCGCGCATTAAAGTTTGGATGTGGACACGCAGCGATATTCATGTCCATCGTCTGATATGGAGCCGATCATCGGACGACGATCGCTTGTCTAAGATGCACGCGTGATAACCGGGCTACCGTGCAGCGGCAACAGCATCTCCGCCGTCGATCTGATCTGCAGATCGACGGTCCAAAATTCATCGCCCAGATTCCCTCCGTTTGACTTTCAAACTTCCGCTCCCCACCATCGATCTCTGCGCAATCGACGGCTCAGATTCATTCTCCTTTTCTGCCTCCTCGTTCACTCTCGACCGTCGATCTCTGCGCGATCGACGACTCATATTTAATCTTTTTTCCGCTCGTTCTACGACCTCTCCCGATCAATCCTGACCATTGGATGATGCCATCCAACGGCAACGCTCCCTCCACACGTCCATTGAAGCAGTCAACCTATATATGCAGGATTTTGTAATAGTTGTTTGTATTTTTGCAGGGTTTAAATGGTTTTCCGCCAGTCTGAAGAAAATTCACAAGCTAAGGGTGGCGACCCTCCTGCCTTCAATTCGTCAAAGGAAATCATTCACAGGTGTTAAATGCACATTTCATCGGTGTTTCATAAGGCATTGATGCCATTCAATTCCTGTTTCAGTCCTGCACATTTGAAAGACATAGCAAGTCAATAAAAAATCAAGAGAATCAGTATAGAAGACCAGAATGCATCAGAACAGAGGATTAAAAGACAGATTTGTGGGGATTATATCTAAGATGCCTATCAAAAGCCTAATCCCCGAATTTAAACACAGTTATAAGGAAAAATCAGAGTTTTTTATCAGACAGAAAGCTCCACCGCCTTAGTTAAAGCGAATCAATTCTTCTCAGCTACCACGAAGGACACCTGTGCCTCAAAGAAATCAAATGCAGGCCAAAGTTATTGCATGAAATCCAATATCTGCTTCACAACACAGCTAAAGGGTAAATCTGCGAAAAAATTAATGACAAAATATCTACAGAGTTAATCTAACATGACACAGAGGCTCAAAGGTCAAATTAAGCTCCCACCGAGCTTAAAATATTTATGTGAATCATTTAATATAGAAGACACCTATTGTAAGCTTCTTCATTGAGCCCCCAAGGGCTGAGAAGCCATTTAAAGTCTGTATTAATTGTAATTGGAGATCCTTTTTATCAGGATCTCACCTCCTCATTCTTATATATATACTTCTGCAGAAGATGAGTGAGGGGTTGGTTATTGTTTTGATCACAAGTTGTAATACCGAAACTCTTTGAAGTAAATACATAGTTTGTTGAAGTTGAAGAAAAAATTGAAGTCTTGGAGATTTTGATGATGTTGTTGCATGCTTTTTCCTGAGAAGGCTCTATCATTCGATCCATGAGCTTGGCTGTTGGTGAAGTATTCTGAACTGTCTTATGTTTTCCCCCTGTTTTCATTATGTTCCACAATTTCTTACTACAGTAGGATAGAAAGTATTAGGCTAAGAAATGACTCCTGGAAGCACCTTAGACCTGTTCATCCTTCACTGTTTTATGTTTTCTTCTGCTGAAGTATTTTAGAGGCTTTAAACTTTTTCTTTAGTCTTCATGCTTGTTTATTTCCTTAATAGTTTGAACAGTTGGTTTCAGCATGATTTATGGATTCATGTCTTGAAGCCATTATTTGCTTAAAGAATGTTTGTAGAATTTATGGTTAGCCCTGTCTATCAAATATCTCTTTATTGTTTAAATTATGTTTTCAGGTTCCCTTTGTTGAGAATTCAATTTCTCTTTCCAAAACATTAATGTTCATCCCATTCCAAAAACAAAAGGATCCTGTGGCCAAGTTAGATTTTCCCTTTGATATCCCATATCCTTTGATGAGTTTTCTATGACCTTTTCTTGACTCCATTACCCAATGAACCAGATGTTTCTCCATTCTGTGTATCTTTCCTAGACCTTTCATGTTCTGCTGTATCAATTCAATCCAACCAAACAAACAAACAACACCTGCACTTAATAACTAGTCTCAAATCAATACTATAAGCACACAAGATAAACTTTTGCAAACAAACATTTGAGAGATCCCTCTCTGAGAACAGGAGGACTAGATCCTGTAACTCTAAAGATTGGTTCTGATGTTGCCTTGTCTTTTGATTTTCCAAACTATCAAAACACGGGACACCAACATAATGGCGATCATGGTGGGACCATTCTGAGTCAGTGACAATCTAAGTACCCCTTAGGACTCCAGAAATCCCTTATGTTCAAGAATATCTAGTGATTATTAGCCACCTCATCGCCACCAACATAATGGCGATCACGGTGGGACACTGAGTAAAATCTTCAGAAAACAAAACACTCACTGTCTAGCATAACATAAGTAACCTTCTTCAAGCACTACCAAGCATAATGGTAATCATGATAGGACCTTTGAATCAGTGACAAACTAAGTAACCCTTAGGATTCTCATAAAGCCTTGTCAAACCTTGAAGATTTTAGTTACCAAGCCATAAGAGTAAACTCTGTACGTTTTGACACCCTAGCTAAGTGTTAAATCAGACTTAGAACACTCTCTTAACCTATAAGACCAAAATAACTCAGAAAAACCCAAAACATTTTAGTTTGGCTTCATAATAAACTTGGTGGTGGACCATAAAACCTTTTACCTCCAAAAGAGCTAAAAATTCCCACCTGGCGACTCCACAATCCTAAAAAACAGACCTTAAGACTCCACTGGGAAGACCCCAAGTCTTGATAGCATCATATAAAATCAGCTAGAAGGTTTTAAGATTAAAATTTTCCTTCTTATGAAAAGATCAGTTAGCCTCATAAAGATTGTCATATTTGGTTAAAACTTTTCTTTTTAAAAAATTGGGTCTGAAAAACATAGCATAGTGGCTCCTAGAAAGATTCATACTAGAGCCTGCCCTGACCCAAACCCACCGGGAATAGTTGACAACCCTGAAAGTATCCTTAGGAAGTCTCCTAAGATAAAATTATCAACTATTTTCAGATCACCCTTGAGAGCTAATTCAGTTCCTGAAAATCTTTCAGCTCTACAAAAATCTCAAGTTGACTTAGTAAATCTTTTTAGAACTAGGTATTTTGGTGATTTAGATCAATTAGATTTTGAGTCTTCACTATCATCCCCTGAAACAAGTGAACCTCTTGGTAGCAGAGAAAAAACAACTCCTGACTTACATTTTCTCCACAACTTAGGTGTCTCCCATCCAAGATCAGCTCAGAAGTCTATTCCTGGTCCATCCATTTACGCTCACCCTTCATCCACTGTTCAAACCACTACACCTCAACCCATTGTTCCTGTTATAAATCCTCTCCTTTTAAATCCACCCCCACCACCTATTATGGCTGCATGGTATGCTCCCCTAGTCCTTCCTGTACCATTAGTTAATCTTCCACAGGACTATCAGTCCAAAATTCCATTATATGATGCCAACAATGCTACAACTGCATCACAACATGTAGATAAAATGAATGACTACTTTGACAGAAATGAAATTGATGATGATTCTGTCAAGCTTAGGTTATTTTCTCAGAGCCTAGGGGGAGAAGTAAGAAAATGGTTCAAAGGTTTAGCCCCCCATAGTATTAATGATCTCCAAGGCTTCCATCAAACGTTCCTAAACAAATGGGAAGTAAATAAAAACCCTCTCCAAGTCCTTTTTTACTACAAAAACCTCCATAGAAACACTGGGGAAAGTGTGCAAGCTTACTGCACTAGGTTCAATAGTGTGTATAATGCACTTTCCCTAGAACTAAAACCTCCACAGGGCTCGGTTTTAAATAAATTTCCTGAAGGGTTTGACTCTGGCATGACCTATCAGCTGAGAGAAAGAAATTTTGCAACTCTGGAAGATATGCAACAGGGTGCCCTTTCTGTGGAAGTCAAATTGATGGAGAAGAGAGAAAGAATGAAAACTGAGAAGAGAGTGTCTTTTAGAGAAGAGTCCACTCCTTCTACTTCAAGCTCAAAAATGGAGAGGATGTTGGAAGAAATGATGAAGGAGATGAGCATAATTAAGAAAGCACAAGCAAATCAAAATCAAACTGCTCCTCGAAATAGAAATCAAAATTATAGAAGAGAAAACAATCGAGACAAACAGAACGAGAATGACCAACAGATTAGACCTCCCTTCCAACAAAACTATGTGGATCAATATGAGGAAGATAGGGAGTTGGAAAGGATGGAAGAAGATCGTGTAAACTTGATTGGATCAGACAGTGGAGATGATGTTTTCCTCACTGAGGAAGAACAAGGATTCTTCTCTTATGATCAAAATACAAACACCTATGAAGACTCTGATGACTATAGATTGGGTTTTGAAAATGCAATTATGGAAGTGCATAAACAATACGATCTTAGGAGCAAAGGGAATGCAGATAACTTAAAGGACAAGAACACTAATACCGCTGTCAAGAAAAACATAGAAACTCAGCCCAAAAAGACAGCGGAGAAAACTAACATTTTGGCCAAAAAACCAGACTTAAACAAAGACAAAAATTTTCAGCCAAATGTTGAAAAAAGTACCCCTAGCACTTCATCTAGTGGTCCTAACAAAACGGTCCCAATTACCAGTCCAAATAAGGTTCAGCAAATCAAAGTTGCTGAAAAGAATTCAATTGAAAAAGCAGATGTAAATACAAACAAGTCAATTATTCCTTTCAGCCTTGAGGGAGAGATTGCCAAAATAAAAATCACCATCCCCCTAGCTGAACTAGTAACCCAAGAGGTGTACAAAAACCAAGTTTTGAAAGCTTTGAACTTAGGAAGTGATACAGACACTTTAAACTTGACAGATGACAAACCTAAGTTGTTGTTTGGTCCAGAAGTTGAAGGAAAATATCAAGAAGGGGCTGTCCCTGCCTTCTATGTTAGCTTGAACATACATGAGAAAATTTTACATAATGCCATGTTAGATTCGGGAGCTTCACACAATCTAATGCCCAAGGTAGTAATGGAAAGCTTAGGCTTAGAAATTACTAAACCATACAAAGACTTGTATTCCTTTGACTCAAGCAGAGTCAAGTGTTTGGGTTTAATCAAATATTTATGTGTTACTTTAGCTCAGATCCCTGCTAAGAGTCTAGTTATGGATATAGTTGTAGCTGAAATTCCCCCTAAATATGGCATGCTCTTATCAAGATATTGGGGAGCCAAACTTTAGGGAAGCCTTCAAATGGACACCTCTTATGCCACCATCCCTTTTTTTAACCAAAACAAAAGACTATACAGGGAATCTCACATGAAGTACATGGTGAGCAACCTAGAAAAACCTAACAACACTCCAATCTATTCTACTGAATCAAGTTTAGATTCCTTTATCTTATGTAACAAATATGACATTACTCAACAAGATAAAGAAAACATAGACCCAATCAGTTCACCACAACAATCCAATCTTCCCTTCGATCAAATTCAAAACATTGACAATCAACATCAACAAGAAAATGAAAATAAAGATGGCATACTTTGGAAAATCAACTTTGATGGATCCTGTAATAAAGCAAGCGCAGGTGCAAGCGTGTGGATCCAGAATACGAATCAAAGTTTCTCATACAAACTGGATTTCCCATGCACTAACAATATTGCTGAGTACGAAGCACTTCTCCTAGGTTTACATTTTCTCAAACAATTACAGGCCCAAAAGGCAACAATCTTAGGAGATTCTGAACTTATCATAAAACAAATCAAAGGAGAATACTCAGCCAGAAATCCGAGGCTCAGGGAATATCGGAACGTTGCTCTCGATCTATTGAAAACCTTTGAAAAATACGAACTCATTTTCATTTCTAGAGCGTTTAATCATTTAGCAAATGAACTCGCGTTTAATGCCATTAACTGTAAAATACCTAAGATAAACGAACAAATTACCGTAAAGGTAAAACACAGACCTGTTGTGCCTGATAACGAGGATCACTGGTAGGTGTTCGACTCTGACAAACACATAGTTATTTCTTAAATTCAGAAAATGATTTCGCCATACCTACATTAGAATCTAGCCATAATCAAAACTGTTCGTATATTGAAGAAATCCTAGAAGCTGAAATAACACACTCTGCTGATATAAGTCATTGTGAGAATACGTTTGAAGCAGAGTCAATTGACAACGTCGACCAAAGAGACATGGAAGTTTTAGAATGTAAGAATGGTTCAATTCCAAGAGGTCTCTCACCTTTGGAACACCTTTTCGATTTTAATGATGTAGCCAAAGAACCAAAAATGGAGCCTGTAGAAACAAACGTAGAAGAACACAACATAGGCTCCCTAACGGAACCCAAGATGATTAAATTGTCTAGCACTCTTCCAACTCACATAAAATCTCGATACATTGATCTGTTTAAAGAGTTTAAAGATGTTTTTTCCTGGGCATACACAGATCTGAAATCTTACGATACCAACATTATTCAGCACAAGATTCCCTTGAAGGAAAATCAAAAGCCCTTCAAAAAAAAACTAAGGAGAATAAACCCACTTTTATTACCTTTATTTAGAGCCGAAATTGAAAAGATGCATGATGCTGAGCTATTAAAAAACATTACAAACATGCTTAAGAAAGATGTCGGTGTAAAATGGACTTTACCAGCTAAAAAATCATTTGAACTGGTCAAACAAGCTCTTACTCAAGCACCAGTCCTGATTAGTCCAGATTTTACCAAAGATTTCTATATCTTTTACTTTGCTTCTGAGCATACAATAGCTGTAGTTTTACTTCAAAAGAATGATTTGGGACAAGAACAACCAATATATTTCTTTAGTAGGGCCTTGAGAGATGCTCCTCTCAAATATAACATCATGGAGAAGCAAGCCTTAGCATTAGTGAAAGCATTAAAAGACTTTAGGGTCTATGTTTTACACTCTCACATAATTGCTTTTGTTCCACATACTGTTGTCAAGGACATTCTAAGTCAAGACCCCGATGGTAAAAGGGGAAAATGGATTGCAACTATTCTTGAATATGACTTAGAAATTAGACCCACCAAACTAGTTAAAGGGCAAGGATTAGCAAAACTTATGGCTGAGTCTAACTTCCAAGAACTAGACATGAATATGGTAGATGTGCTAGAAGAAATAGAAGAATATGATGCTCCTGTTATTGAAGAAACATTTCTAAATTCTCCTTGGTATGCTGACATTATTTATGTGCTTTTATATTTAAATACCCCTCCTTCTTTGTCTAAAACTAAAGCTAGATTCTTGAAACAAAAGGCTTTGAATTTTTGTATCTTAGATGGAGTATTATATTGGAAAAATGTTGTTGGAATTTTTCTTAAATGTTTACTTGAAGATGATGCAGGAAAGATCATGCATGAATTGCATGATGGAGAATGTGGAGGTCACCTCTACTGGAAGGCCACAACCAACAAAATTCTTAGATCTGGTTACTATTGGCCTACCATTTTCCCAGACACTCAAAAGCTGGTCATGTCTTGCCATAAGTGTCAAATTTTTGATGGAAAAAGAAAACTTCTTCCCTTACCCTTACATCCTATCAAAGTTGAGGCACCTTTTCAACAATGGGGGCTGGACTTCATTGGGGAAATTCATCCATCCTCCTCAGCTCAGCATAAGTGGATCCTCACAGCCACCGACTTCTTTACCAAGTGGATAGAAGCTATACCCTCCAGAAATGCTAATGACTCTGTCATTATCAAGTTCCTTGAAACAAATATCCTATCCAGATTTGGTTGTCCCAGAAAAATCATAACAGACAATGCTGCTACTTTTAAATCTAAGAAAATGGTTGATTTCTATTACAAATACCACATAACCTTGGGCCATTCCACTTCTTACTATCCCCAAGGAAATGGATTAGCTGAATCCTCCAACAAGAGTCTCCTCAATATAATCAAAAAACTGTTGGAGAAAAATCAAAAATCATGGTACAGTAAGCTAGTTCATGCCTTATGAGCTGATAGATTAACTACAAAGAAGTCAATAAATATGTCCCCCTATCAGTTGGTTTATGGCATGGATGCAGTTTTTCCTACCTCATTGGGAGTTCCAGTCATGAAACTCCTTCAAGAAGTGCAGAGTGAAGAGAATGATATGCAGAGAAGGATCAACCAAACAATCCATTTATAGCAGACCAGAGAAGAAGTTTATGAGAGAACACAGTTAGTCCAAGAAAATATGAAGAAACTATTTGATAAGAGGACTAAGGCAAACAATTTCCAAATTGGAAATGTTGTTCTTAAATGGGATTCAAGAAGAGAAGAGAAGGGAAAACATGGCAAATTTGAGAACTTGTGGAAAGGGCCCTATATTATTCATGCTGAGAGGGGTCACAATGCATTTTTCTTGAAAGAATTGAATGGAGAAGACCTATATGGAGGTCCTGTCAATGGTAGGATGCTCAAGCATTACTTCTACCAAGAATCTTAGGTTTCAAAGCATTTTATTTTTCATTGTAAATATCATAGTCTAACCATTGCATTCAAAGTTAGAAAAATAAAAAATACAAAAACAAAGAAAGAAAGAAAAGAGGGCAGATTGTCAAAACAAGAAAGGTATACAGCCCCATACCAAAAAAGAGAAACAAATTCTGAAAGTGTGCAAGCTTAAATGCCACTCCTGAGTAACACACTTCTAGTTAGTCAAACAGTTTAATCTTGACTAATTAGCTTTAAATTTTCCGCTGATAGGATAGTGAATTCGATTTTCCAAACTGTTTAAACTTGGCTTGTCAGTAGATAGTTTAGGATAGAAATTAAAGGTTCGAACATGCTCAAAATATGAACCTAAAAGTTTCAAAGAGAAAATGACTCAAATCTGTTTCAAATTTTGAGTCAAAAGATGTAAAATCTGGTTCTAATCAGATTAAAACCTGAACCAGAAGAAAAGCAAAGATAGCTCAAAACAAAGATCAAAACAAAGCTATAGAAAGGAGGAAGGAAATGTTTTCAAAATTCAGATCTCAAGCTTTCCCTTTTTGTTTTAATTTTTCTGCAAATAATAATCTATGTGCAGTTTGTTTTTATGCCATAGATCAGCATCAAGTTAGATTGATCAATCCTAACTTGTATGCTTTTTTAATTTCTGCTTTAGAAATTAGAGAATAAAAACCTGTTGGACAGTTTAATCCCAACAGATAGTAGATTAGGTAGAGAATTTTATGGACTCAACTGTTTAATCTGAGTCCGTGGAGAAATAAGGAGTAGAAATAGATTAGATTTCCTATTTTCAAAAGAATAAAATGTTGTAAAGAGTTTGCCAATCCAAGTGCACTCTAATGAAGAAAAAATGTTAGATCTCTAGGATTGGGTAAGTAGAAAGCTTGTAGATGAAAGTCCATTGTTATTATAGCTGCTAATATGAAGCGTAAGATTATCCTAGCAAAGGAAGAGCAGCCCAATGGATCAGGCACATGTCAGCCTCCTAGAAAATGCAAGTCTGAAGTTTTTGATGCCTTCAAGAAGGCATCATCCCCAAGTGGAGCCACTGTTAGCCACCTATAATATTTATTATACCAAAAGGTGGCTAAGAATTTTTGAGCCTCCAAGGAACAAAGTTTATCACTAAAAATTGTTGGCTCTTGAAGGCTCCTTGAAGGCCTCATGCCTCTGTCCAAACTTACACTGCTGTTTACATCCTACGAGACTCTGAAATCCTGCTGATTTCCAAGACAAAGTACTGCTGCAAACTCCCTTTTCCTTTTCCACCTCTTCCAGGACTAATCTCTGTTTCTTTTCCCCCACTTCCCATAAAAATCCCTCCTTTTCATGTTTCTCCCTTTTTCACATCATAAAAGCCCTTGATAAAGTTATAAGACCCCTTCTTAGCCTTATCGGAATCCTAAAATCCCTTTCAAAATCCTTGAAAAACCCTTAAAATGCATATTTTCTATGTATGGGAGAAAAGCCCCCTTCGGCTTAAGTCTCTAACACTTTTCATTCATGCACCCTGGCGCCAGAACCAAGCGCTGAGTCAGTCAGGCAATTATCCGTTTTTAACAATTATTCCGCCCTGAAAATATTAAAAAACCTTTGTTATTTACAAAATTCGAGTTTTATTTTATTTTGTAAAGTTTTCCATCGGTACGATCTTCCACTAAATCTCCACCGTCAATCTAAACCCGCAAAATGGACGGTGCGGAGTCTGTCTACCCGGTGGTCCCCGCCAGTTGTTCCCCACTCTAGAAACCGCGTGGTATCCATCGCACCGCCTTAGGGGCAAGGGCGGTTTTTCCCCGATTCCCAGCGATTCCACACATTGCTCGACACGTGTCCTAGGCACTGCTCCGAAAACCGCCGTCCATTGCGCATTAAAGTTCAGACATGGACACGCAGCGATATTCACGTCCACTGTCCGATATGGATCCGATCATTGGACGGCGATCGCTTGTCTAAGATGCACGCGTGATAACCGGGCTACCGTGCAGTGGCAACAACATCTCTGCCGTCGATCTGATCTGCAGATCGACGGTCCAAAATTCATCGCCTAGATTCCCTCCATTTGACTTTCAAACTTCCACTCCCCACCATCGATCTCTGTGCGATTGACGGCTCAGATTCATTCTCCTTTTCTGCCTCCTCGTTCACTCTCGACCGTCGATATCTGCGCGATCGACGACTCATATTTAATCTTTTTTCCGCTCGTTCTACGACCTCTCCCGATCAATCCTGACCGTTGGATGATGCCATCCAACAGCCACACTCCCTCCACACGTCCATTGAAGCAGTCAACCTATATATGCAGGATTTTGCAGGGTTTAAATGGTCTTCCACCAGTCTGAAGAAAATTCGCAGGCTGAGGGTGGCGACCCTCCCGCCTTCAATTCGTCAAAGGAAATCATTCACAGGTGTTAAATGCACGTTTCATCGGTGTTTCATAAGGCATTGATGCCATTCGATTCCTATTTTAGTCCTGCACATTTGAAAGACACAGCAAGTCAATCACAAATCAAGAGAATCAATATAGAAGACCAGAATGCACCAGAACAGAGGATTAAAAGACAATTTTGTGGGGATTATATCTAAGATGCCTATCAAAAGCCTAATCCCCGAATTTAAACACAGTTTAAAGGAAAAATTAGAGTGTTTTATCTGATAGAAAGCTCCACCGCCTTAGTTAAAGCGAATCAATTCTTCTCAGCTACCACGAAGGACACCTGTGCCTCAAAGAAATCAAATGCAGGCCAAAGTTATTGCATGAAATCCAATATCTGCTTCACAACACAACTAAAGGGTAAATCTGCGAACAAACTTAATGAAAAAATATTTACAGAGTTAATCTAACATGACACAGAGCCTCAAAGGTCAAATTAAGCTCCCACCGAGCTTAAAATATTTATGTGAATCATTTAATACAGACGACACCTATTGTAAGCTTCTTCATTGAGCCCCCAAGGGCCGAGAAGCCATTTAAAGTCTGTATTAATTTTAATTGGAGATCCTTTTTATCAGGATCTCACCTCCTCATTCTTCTATATATACTTCTACAGAAGATGAGTGAGGGGTTGGTTATTGTTTTCATCACAAGTTGTAATACTGAAACTCTTTGAAGTAAATACATAGTCTGTTGAAGTTGGAGAACAAATTGAAGTCTTGGAGATTTTGATGATGTTGTTGCATGCTTGTTCCTGAGAAGGCTCTATCATTGGATCCATGAGCTTGGCTGTTGGTGAAGTATTCTGAACTGTCTTATGTTTTCCCCCTGTTTTCATTATGTTCCACAATTTCTTACTACAGTAGGATAGAAAGTATTAGGCTAAGAAATGACTCCTGGAAGCACCTTAGACCTGTTCATCCTTCACTGTTTTATGTTTTCTTTTGTTGAAGTATTTTAGAGGCTTTAAACTTTCTCTTTAGTCTTCATGTTTGTTTATTTCCTTAATAGTTTTAACAGTTGGTTTCAGCATGATTTATGGTTCTCCCTGCTTGTCTGCTGCCACTTAAAAACTGTTATTGAAGTCTCCCTTTGAAGTTCTTTGCTTATAGTGAATCAGAGAGGTCTGTTTTGATCTTTCCCTTTGTCCTCACTTAAACAGTTGGCTTAAAGGTCGTTATGATTATGATCATAGATGTTTTTAGGTGTTCCCTCTTCTATGACTGTAATTATTAGTAAATCTTTTATGTTTTCTAAGTCCTTTGGAATAAAATCTTTGAGGAAATAGGGTGTTCCCTGAATCTTAGATTTCATTTTGAAAGTTGTCTTGAAGCCATTATTTGCTTAAATAATGTTTGTAGAATTTATGGTTAGCCCTGTCTATCAAATATCTCTTTATTATTTAAATTATGTTTTTAGGTTCCCTTTGTTGAGAATTCAATTTCTCTTTCCAAATCATTAATGTTCATCCCATTCCAAAAACAAAAGGATCTTGTGGCCAAGTTAGATTTTCCCTTTGATATCCCATATCCTTTGATGAGTTTGCTATGACCTTTTCTTGACTCCATTTCCCAATGAACCAGATGTTTCTCCATTCTGTGTATTTTTCCTAGACTTTTCATGTTCTGTTGTATCAATTCAATCCAACCAAACAAACAAACACCTGCACTTAATAACTAGTCTAAAATCAATATTATAAGGTCACAAGATAAACCTTAGCAAAAAAACATTTGAGAGATCCCTCTCTGAGAACAGGAGGACTAGATCCTGTAACTCTAAAGATTGGTTCTGATGTTGCCTTGTCTTTTGATTTGCCAAACTATCAAAACACGGGACACCAATAGGTTCGTCTCTTGGAATGAGAGTTCGATTATATTGAGTATCAACACATTCGAAGAAATTTAAATACATTAGCAGATGCAATTTCTTCTAATGTTATAAATAGAAATTTGCGATAACAAAGTAACAAATCAACATTCCATAACATGATTGAACAAATAAATTGGAAATAATAGTATATCATAGTATAGATGTAGTGTTCAAAAAATAGTACATCGTCTTCGATCATAGGCTCAAAACGCCTTATGATCGGAAAAAAGTGATACAAAAATGAGTCTACAAGTCAATCATCCACTATCCATGGTGATGATCACGATAATACACCACTTCTCGTGCCACCCTAGTCAAAAAACTCCTAAATGGTCCAGGAACAACTATGACATATCTTTGTAGACGGAGTGGGATATCATCTATAGTAGTCTCAGGAATATCTATAGTGAGCCGCTCCAGATGGTGCTCTAAATCACTCAAGATCTCTGCAGTCTGATCCTGTGGGGGTGGTGGTGGTGGTGCTGCATCCCTTTGCCTCCAGTCAAAGGGGCGGAGAATGGTTGGTCGAGTCGGACCCACATCTACATTTGAATTTTTTGTTATCAGTTTTGGATGATTTAAAAAAAAAATAAAAATTAGAAATTAGAACATGTCAAAAGAGATTTTTTACCTGAATGGTCCCACTGAGCTCCTGGAGGAAGGGGTATCTCCCGGTCGCCATGAAAATCCATGCCAGCATAAGGAAAATCCTCTATAACAAAAAGTTGGCGTTCCAGCCAACAAAAATATGTAGAGGGCAATCACACAATCTCCCCACCCTCACTGTGGCGGGCCATCAAAGTAACCCAACGAACCATCCTAGGCTCTCGAGGTTGACCAGCATCGACAGGAATATGCTGCGGGGCTAACATGGGGATCCACTCTAGAGCAAAGGTGACTACAATGGACCCATATCTAAAGTTTTTTAGCTTCCCGTTCTTTGCTCTGATAAGTTGGCCTTTCACATTTTCCAACACTACCTCGCACCAGTTGAATATGGTGCCTCGAAAGCAATCAAATGCTATGCGCATCTGAGAACTAGTGGCTACATGCAAAGCTACACTTCCACACAACTTGAAAATGGTAAAAGTGATCACTTTCAGCTTTGGACGGATGATAGTTTTTATGTCAATCTGTTTGTCCCAGGGATTGGCTTCATCATTGCAGAACTATAATTATAGGCTGGCAACAGACTGGCCACTTGGCCTAGCCCCAAATAGAGATAATGGTTCGCCTCTCCTGGACAAACCAATCAAAAAATAGATGTCTTCCAGCTCAATCTTGAGCCGGTGACCTTCGATCACAAAACACTGGTCCTGAACATCCCATTTACTTACCAGCCAAGTAAGAAGATCCACTTGAGCTCTCATGCCATTGATAGCCCAAAATTTGTAAGGCCCACATGCTCTTAAAGCTTTCAAAGTAAGTTGATGATTTATCATTGCTTCATCTATCTCTTCGTGTTCCCGTTCTCGCCAAATGAGCATTGTAGATATCCTAAAACAAGTAAAAAGAAGGATTAGAATCATTTTGAAGCAAAAAATTTGAGTAATTTTGGAAGAAAATATGTTTTCAAATTTGTTATAGCGCCTTCGCACTTTAAGCTCAGGGACAGTGCGTAGATACGCACGGGCCCTGTGTTAAAAGTGCGGGCCCCGACATTTTTCTTTGTATAAAAATGTCGGGGTCCGCAGGTACCTAATGTCTTAGGTGCGGACCCTCGAGGGCGAATTTTTTGGCATATTTTCCTCCCAAAAATGAAATTCCGACCCTAAATTAAAAAATTGAACGGATGAAAAGCGAGATAAGGAAGTTGTGGATTACCTGAAATAGACGGTTTTCAATTCTGACGGTCGGTTTTCCAAGAATCTTGTCCAAAGCATTTTTTGCCCAGAGCTCTAAAAACTTCACTCCAAACTCAAACAGTAAAAATGAACTTGAAAAACTCCTTTTTATAAGTTTTTTCGAATAGATGAATTTTAAATTTGTTTATTTTTCCACTTTAAAAAGTTGGTTTTTCAAATTATTTTTTATTATTAAAACAAATATGTTTAATTTTTCGAGTTTTTGTGCAGAATAACAGATTTTTCAGGCAAAATGGTCATTTTTGACGAAGAGTAAACTTTTATCACTTTTTCGGGCTCTTTAAATTTTACTAAAAAACGAAACCATGGAGTCCTCTTTTAAGCCCTTTTTAGACTCTCTAAAAATGAAAAGATCGCCGAGTACTTGACTATTCGGACTCGTTAAAGTAAATGAACAGTTGTCCCTTCAGTATAAGTTTACCCCTTTTCCGGACTAAAATGGACTATTTATGAAAAATGTATACTTTGACTAATCATGGTCAATAGAGTTCTCTCTTGCATTATTTTATCATTTTTTGAGCCTAAGAGAATAAATTTACGAAAAAGAACACCCATGGAGTTTTCCTAAGTTTTTTCTTCTGACTCCCTAAAAACAAAAAACATCGAGTTTCTCCTATACTGGACTCGTTAAAATTTAACACTAAAGGACCTGTCGATTATAAACTGGAACAAACCACTTATTCTTAGGGTTCGATTTTAAACTAAGTTGGATTCATCTGAAGGATGAGCTTATAAACAAGCAAATGTTGTCCTCCTCAAGCTTGCCAAAAATAAAGAGGTACTTGCCAGAAATGGTGGGGGAAAAGAGAGAAAAACAGATTCGTTTGTTACACTTTGATTTGTAAAAAGCATTACACCACTCTTGAACATGACACTTTTTGTTGCACTTCCACCTGGGTTGGGAAATCATTCTCCTATCAGTTAATCAAAACACATTGAAAGTCTTCAGCTGGTTTCTAAGTATTAGCTTAGGGCAACTGTCACCAAACCATCTGCAGTGTCGTTATGTGTTCAAGAGGACAGCCAAACAAGCCATTCATTTGAAAACACTTGTCTCCATTCACATTGACCATCCTTGAGTCAGTCCTTGCAAAAAAATTCTTCAAAAATTGATCTATGGTTTCGTGTCGTGAGCTTGCTTACGACGGATCACTTTCTATCGACGACAGCTCATCATCTAGGAAGTTGATCTAGAATCCGTCAGTACCTTGGAATCTGCATGCCTTAATGGCAGGTTTCTCACCTTCGACGACAGGTTACATCATTGACCTTCGATCGAATGATTCCGTGAAATGTTTGACTTCAGATCATTTATTCACATTTCATGGATTGTATTGAGTACTTTGAGAGCCATTGTCATTATTGGTGGTTTCTATCACACTTGTTAACAGTTCACATCATTGACTGGTAATCAAGTGGTTTCTACCATGTTAAACTTCAACACATTTAATTGCATGGATAGAATCGTACTAGTTCAGGAAGCAGAATTCAAGACCCCGGATCTAGTTTTCACCATCCAGGCTGTGAGGAGTTTTATTATTCATTATGCAGTAGACAATTCATTACAGATGGCTACACCCATGCTGTGACTACACTATTGATGTAATATTAAAATCATTTCTGTATCAGAACAAGTTTAGTTAGTTTTTGATCCGAGTATGGGAATGCCTACCTCAGCGATGATATATATGTGTGTGTGTGTGTTGCATTGAATTTTTTTACAAGGTTCCTACTGGGGTGTCCACAGGCTGATCCTTGAAATGATAAATCACATCACTCTTCGAATATTCTCAGATTTAGCACTTTAGGGGGAACTTTTTTACACTAAAATTTGTCACCATGACATTTTAGTACTCCCTTGGAAGTCTAAAATATCAAAGTTCCCAAATTCAAGCCTTGAAACTAAGAGAAAAGCTCATAAAAGCCTTAAAACTCTGGTACCGCACTTTCTCCTAGTTTTGCCTGCGGTCCCGCACTTTTTGGCTATAAATCATGTGTAGCCAAGCGCACTTTCTATTTATTAAAAGTGTGGACCCCTGTAAAAGATTAGAAAAGGTGCAAGTAAAATCTAGAAGCTCAGTTAAAGTCATTTTTAGAAGATTCTAGAAACATTCATGTGTGGAAAGTTCGCTCCTTTCATGTTCATGCATCCCATCCAATAAGGAGCTAACCCCTTGATGTAAGGAACTAATCCCTTTGAAGGAGGATTCTATCCCTTCTTGTATGGAGCTGTAACCTCCTCTTTTCCACTATAAAAAGAGGCATAGGGAAGCCTCAAGGGGTTACAATTGATGAGTTGAAGTTTTAGTATTGTTGGAGGCGAAGTGTTGTTGAAACTTAGACCCTTTTGGCTGAGATTTCATGTGGGAAGGATTACATACCTGTATGTATCTCGGTTGGAAGAGTGCAAGGCTGATCTGAGTAAAGGAAAAGCCTGTTCCGGACCCCAGGAAGGCCTGTATGACATCAAGGCGGACACAGTTGTAAGGCTCTTCCTTATTTAAGTTAATACAAATAAATCCTTTTTTCTCAATAAGCTGTCAATTGATTGGTTTATTTTATGGATTCCTTGATCACCATAATGGATATGATTTATGAATATATGCTATGTAGGTGTTATTTGATGTTTGCTTGTTTGTGATTGCAGATCTTCGAAGGCAACTCTTTCGGGCGACTGAAGGACTACTACTACAAACAGGCGTTGGATCAAAGGTAAGATCATTAAACATTTATAGCATTTAATTATGAATCGAAATATATCTAGTGAAAGATAGTTTTGTTTGTTCGTTTGTTGCTAGATGTCCATAGGACACTTGGGAGGTCTGTCTTGTCCGCAAGAACGACTTATTCGTCCAACAGGGGCATACCATGTTGCCATGGTTGGTAGTTGTGGAAACAAAGCAGGGTTCATAAGTGGATGGTTTACAAAGGGAGGAAGCTGAACAGTGGGGGTATGAATGGGGGTTGAAGTTAGTACAACAAGATTCTGCTGTAAGATGGATGGGTATAAAAATATATGGGTTATCCAATTCTGATATCTAGTCCTGCAGAAGCTTTGTTCCAAGGGTGATTCAGATACGATATTCTGCAAGTCTTTAAGTTTTTCAGGTAGGGAACTTGCTTTGTGAATACATCTGCTAACAATTGGACTTTTTGTTGTAGGATTTTTCCTTAGGATGTGTTTTGGATTGTCAACTATTGCAGGAGGGTTTGGGTTAGGATGGGATCTGGTACATATTCTTCTAGAAGCCATAACTTGGACCCAAGGTTTATAGAGGTTGAAATTTTATATCAGTTTGAAAACAAACCAATCTGTGAAAGAAAATACTTAATTCACAAAGTATTTTGACTAGGTTCTATTTGAGGTTTGATGATATTGGGATTTCTCAATAATTTCCCAGTGGATTCTTTTTAGAAAACCATTGGAGTCGGCAGGCCTACTAAAAACCAATGGAGTCACCAGGTGAATGATTTTTTAACTGTCTTGGGGTTGGCTGTTGTCCACCATCAGCAACCAGATACCAGTCTTGGCTAACACCTGAGTCATCTAAATTTGATTAGGGTTTCTGAGTTCTTGAGGAAATATTAAGCTTTTAATAACTCAAATTTCCCAATACGGTCACCATTATGTTGGCTCCCCATGATTTTCAAGGTTGGAAAAAACAAATATGCAGAGAACCACATCAAACAACTTTGGAGTCCAAGGACCTAGCCTTCCTGGACTTAGAGAGGGCTCTCTCTGTTTTTTGTGATGAGAATGATTTTATCTTTATGCTTATGTTATTTTGATTTTAGGCTAGTTATGAAGTTTGGAGGTTATTTTTGTTTGTTTGTTTTAGTTGGATATATAAATATGGGAAAGCTTAGTCCATTGGGCTATGGAGTCATAAAAGGCTTTAATTGCACATCAACTCTTCAAGGATTTTCATAGGGCAAGCTAGCTACATCAAATGGGTTCTTTTAGGTAAAATGAATATGTGATGACAACGAGTTGTGAATTTAGTAAAACTAAAGGGAAATTAAGAATCCTTTAACTATACTTCAAACAAGAAGAGCCTTTAGGATACTAGTTTGGTAAAACTGAAGAGCGGTTAAGAATTCTTCAGCTATACTTCACTATAAAAACCTCAAGACAACAATCCGGTAATCCTAGAGAGTAGTTAAGAATTCTATAGCTATTACTTTCAAACAAAGAAAACATTCAAGATAATAGTTCAGTGAAATTAAAGAGCAATTAAGAATTCTTTAATTAAACTTCAAAGAAGGCCTTTAAGATAACAGTTTGGTAAAACTAAAGAGCAGTTAAGAAGTCTTTAATTATACTTCACCAAGAAAATATCAAGACAACCATCCAGTAATCCTAGAGAGTAGTTAAGAATTCTCTAGTTATTACTTTCAGAAAAAGAAAACATTCAATATAACAGTTCAATGAAATTAAAGAGCAGTTAAGAATTATTTAACTAAACTTCAAAGAAGGCCTTTAAGATAGCATTTTGGTAAAACTATAGAGCAGTTAAGAATTCTTTAGCTATACTTTACTAGAAAAACCTCAAGACAACAATCCAGTAATCCTAGAGAGAAGTTAAGAATTCTCTAGTTATTACTTTCAGAGGAAAACATAGAGATAATAATGACAAACGGATTTGAGGTGCCAAAACAACATATCTCAATCTAAAATTTTGTTCTATTATCATAGAAATTGATGTACAATATGGAAAACAAAGGAGAAACATTGACAAAGAGGGATAACATCACCAATAACATAGCTCAATAATCCTATGAATGTGCTTGTATTACTAATTTCCAAAGCAGTTACAGTACTCCAGTGCAATAAACTTTGCAACTCAGCGTCTGATCAAAATCCAGCTTTAGAAATCAACGAACCAACCAACAAGAATAATGAACAATGCATGTAGTATTTAACTGCAGATCAGGAGGTGATCATATTCTAGGGTTTCAGACTGCACTTATTGCAGATTAAATGTAATCTTGGCCTTTGAGAGCATGCAAGGCCCAATGCCAAAATATCTGTGACTGACTCACTGTAAAAATAACTTTTAACTTAATTGTTGAGATAAATTTAGGATATTTTTGACTATTTGGCTTTAATATTAACTCTTTCAATAAATTATGTGTTGCTAAAAATTTCTTTGACTGCTTTATTAACTACAATTTCTTTTATTTAGGTGAAATGAGGCTGTAGGTGGCCAATGTGATTTAGGAAGAGTTGAATGTCAAATGGCCTTGACACCTGGCTTTGTTTTCTTTGTTGATTTGCTTATGATCTGTCTTTAAACTTTGATATTTCTTTGATTGCCTTGAGTTATTGTAATCTCCCTCTTTAACCTTTCTCATTTGTGCTTTGTCTTTGATTTTGTCCTCTAACCATGTCTTTCATCTTCATCCTTTGATTTAAACCTTTAATCCCTTTTACCTTTCACTGTTCTGTAATTGTTTTTTCCATTTGTCTTTATCTCTTCGCTGCCATTGTATAATTCTCTTCTTTTCCTTACTACGTATCTTTGAAGAAACTTGTTTTCTTTGGACTGATTTGAATGATCATCAATGGTCATGATCCATTACTGATTTCAAATTAACCTTGCGCTCCTAATCCCTTTGATGAATATGACATTCTGGATCATCAACCAGGGAGCTTATTTTAATCAATTTTAGGACTTTTAGAAATGAAAGTTGTGTTTTTTCTTACACATTGGTCATCTGCACATTTAAAAGCAATTTGTTAATTAAAAACAAGATCCTACGAGATGGGGAGCAATGGTGGCTTGCAGGCAGTAGGGAAAACTATGGACAGAGTTCGGATATGGAGGCTTTTGGTCTTATGCGTGTGGCTATGGCCTTACGGGTCTGTTAAACATGGAGTAGGGGCTATCATGGTGATTCAGGAGCTTATCACGGTGACACAGGTCTTTAACACGTTTGAATGGGGGTCAATGGTTTCATGGTAGGCGGGTTGTGGTTTTCGCATAGGGCAAGAGCAGTGAGGTGGTATTTTTCGCTGGGGTGTGATAAAACATAGGGAGTGATGCATGGAGGAAAGGACAGGTGTGAAAACCGCCCATTTCGCAAGGTCGAGGGGTGTTTAAACGATAGGCCTTTGGGTTTGTGATAGAGCCTTAGGGCCATTGGATCGGAGGGTGGAAATCGGACGGTAGTCGGGTGGATGGATCATGGGTAGGCTTAGAAGGTGGGGTCAGGATTTGAAATGATGTGGTGGGTTCAAATATGACATGGGACCGGGGTATATAACAAAGCGGAGGGTTTATTTTATGCGGGGTTCAGGGTAAGAATTAAGCGGAAGCGCTTAATGTAAGGTGGGGGCCAGGGTTATATGAGCGGAGAATAAGGTTCAAAGCAGGGGTACAAAATGTATAAAGGGTGTCGGGTTTTTTAATAAACAAAGTTTATTTAAAAAGAGTGGATCTCAAATGAATTTTATTTCAAAACAATGTAAAAAAGGGTTTTTTACATTGTTTTGAAGGAAAAGAGGGGAATGAGTGAAGGGGAGGGTTTTTGTGAGGAAAATGGGGTTTTAGGTCGGAGAAAAGCTAAAATGAGGGTTTTTAGGGTCAAACATGAGATTTCATGGTATGAGAGAAATATGAATAGGTAAAGTGAGAGATAGTGAATAAGTTAAAGGAGGATAATGAAGGTACTAAGATTTATGAAAATAAATGATAGTCAGGGAATGTTATTTTTAGCAGAGTAAAGAGAATCCCTAGTCATTTAGTCATACTGTAGAATACAGGAGACTAACAGTTTGCAACTATCTGATGACATGAATTAATATATTAAACACATACATACCTCTTTTCTCCATTTGTTCATCTATACTTCTTTCGACATCTTCCTTTCCTTGCTTGAAATTTCTCCAATCATTTTGACATGTTGCATTGTTTTTTCCCCATACCACAATCCTTCTAAACAATGAATCCCATACAAGGTGGAATTCTCAACGAGAAACTTGCTTCTTTCAAGAGAGGTGAATCTTCTAACGAAGATTCCAACAGAGGATCTTAATTATCCTTATTCAACAAATGCTCCTTCCTAATGATGATTTATTTTTACTACGTTAGATGACTTTCTTTCTGCATACTACTTATGCTTTCAATGAGGCTACCAAGGGATACTTCCTTTCTATGATGAATGTTACATCCATGTAGAATTCTACTTCAACCATCATTTCAAGTTTATATTAAGATGTCACGAGCTCTTGCTTCAATCATATGCTTCTAATAGGATGCAAGCTAACAATGATTTCCATCTAATATTAACATTTAACCACAGTAAAGGTACTTTCACCCCCTACTCCTTTCTATAGAGACCTTAATAGTGAAGATCTATTCCTTATTTCTTGGATTTCTTCTCATCAAATTCTTCAACTTCTTCAGTGACATGGGCTTCATTCTTTTCTTTACTTTTCTTGTTTCCCTTCTTCATTTTTGGACAATCTCTCTTGAAATGTGCATATTATTGATAGCCATAGCATTTAATCTTAGACATATCGATATTCTTATTTTTTTAGGACGAAACTTCCCAAAATTTCCTTTTCTCTTAACCATGGTAGAAAATGCTTGAACTTGTTCACTTGGTCCCAAATCAATTTTCTTTTAACCTGGTTTCTGCAATTTTACATAATGATCAAAGTTCACAGAATGGGGTGGCTTCCTTCTTTCCATATATGCTTGATACGAAGTTTCCCCATTCATCAGGTAGCACATTGAGCACCATGGTGGCCATTTCATTATCAAACATTATTTCCCCCAACTCTTGTTGTTGGTCTCGTATTTCTGACACACTAATAAAGTATGAGGCGATTCCTTCTTCCTTTGATGTATTCATCTTGTATAGCTGGTTATCAATGATATTACTTCTCCTACAGTGCTTACAGGGAACAATTATACTAGTTTGTCATAAATGTCTTTTGACTTCTCCAATTTTGCCACATAAGGGATGATGTAACCCATAGTTGATTCTATAAGGATTCTTTAAGCCCTTATTTCCATTTATATATATATTTTTAGAGCTTCATCTTCTTCTTTTGGCGGTTCTAAAATAACATGTCCAATGACTTCATTTTCTATGAGGATAAGATCTATCCTCCTTTTCCATGTAATTAAATTTTATGACCCAACCAAGTTATTGCTCTCCTTGCAAAATGAAGTCATTTTGATAGTAGATTCAGTTATAGATATAAGGATACTTACTTGTCAAGTGACTATGCTCCTTTGATGGTGATATCTTCAACTTGATGATGATGATTGCTTCCTTGAAGATGACATTGCTTCTTCTCGAAATGTCCTTCAAATATGCTTGTGATGTGATCCTTTCTTCAAAGAGAGGGAGATCACCTTGATTCTTTTGGATGATGATGGAAATAATTGTTGATTTTTAATTTACCTTGGACAAGTGGTTTCCCATGGGTTAGTCTCTACCTAGGTAAAAGTGTCCAAAATAATTATTTTCCTAAGTGTGACTTTATAAAGTTAAATTGACTTTATAAGTGGTAAATTCAATATTAAATTATAAAGTGAAAGTGACTTTATAAGTGGTAAATTCAATACTAAATTATAAAGTGAAAAGTGACTTTAGACATAAAGTACAATGTGGGTACTTTATTTAATGGGATAGTTAGAAAAAAAGGGGAGAATTAAATGCACATTTATTCTCATCCCTTGATCTAAATGTATCTGAGCCATTAGATCTTAGGGTTGCCCAAAATTCATTTAGGGAAACAAAAGGGGGAAAATAAAAGAGAGACTGCATTCATTCATTCTTCATGAGAAGATTCCAGAGGAGGCTGAGAGCTGGAGAAAATTTCTGAAAGAGAAATTTGATGCAGCAAGTTGAAGGAGTGATTTTTGGGCAAAGTTGTTCATAGAAATCAAGGCATAAAAGACAGAAGAAGGTACAGTACAAACATCATTTAATGTTGTCAGTTTCACGTAGTTCGAGAGAAGGTTTTGATATATATATATATATATATATATATATATATATATATATATATATATATATATTGAAAAAATAATCCATACAGTTCGTATAGCGGTATGAAAATTCATACAGTCCATACGGAATCCGTACCGTACAATCCAGATCCGTATAGTATAGTTTCAACTTCAAGTTGGCATAGAAATCGAGGCAAAGTGGGCATGGTTTTGAAGGAGTTTTAGGCTAAAGAGATCAATTTTATTTTTTTGTTTTGTTTTGTCTGCAAATGTATTTCTCCTAAATTTGAAAGATAAATAAATTTGAAGAGCTCTCTAATAGGTTTTCCCCAGAGAATATTGAAGGGGTTTTTCTTGGGTCCAAGTTGACCAAAAATATATGTGTATTTTTTATGTGTTGCTGGTATGTTTATGTCCATATTTATTTTCAGCATGTGTTGACAGTCTCATGTGTTTTAATCTGAAATTTTCATTTCCATAATTCTATATGTTGAATGTAATTTTATTGGAAAGGGCATTTAACTAAATGGGAGTGATAAGGTGAAATTAAAACTGGGTTGGGATTGCAGGAAAATTTTTAGTCATCAAATTTCAACGTGGTATCAGAGCTATAGGCTGAAAATTGCAGTTTGAACGGAAAACAGTAGTTTGGGACAAAAAAAGTGGTTTGGATAGCAAACTGAATTTTGGACAGAAAATTGATATTTTTGTTAGAAAAATTATATATTATAGAGCAATGCAACACATAAAATTTGTAGAAAACACAAGCACACAAAACACATAAAACCAGAGAGACACAGATATACGTGGTTCACCTAGTTTGGGCTACGTCCACCCCGAACAGCCAGTCCTTCCTTTCTATTATCTAGCAAAATGAAGAGACACAACCTACAACAGATCTGTTGTAATATCCTTTGTTCTCTCTCACAGTCTCCCTATATGTTTCTTGCTCTGAGAATACACATACAATACATAGTTGCAATACAATGCCCTCATAGAAAGCGAGGGGTTGCCTTCTAGGGAAAAAAACCCTAAACTAAACATAACTTCTACCGTCAGATCATCCGCCTACTGAACGACCCAGATTGACTAGATATTACTATACTTTTACAAGGCAATTTTACATGATTGTTTTGTTCATCCTTTCTGACACACCATTTTCTTGTGGTGTTCTTGGAACTGTCTTCTCTCTGCGAATTCTATGCTCTGAACAATACCTATCAAAATCTTTGTTGCAATATTCACCTCCATTTTCTGATCTGAGACACTTCAACTTCTTTCCTATCTCAATATCAACCAAAGCTTTCCATTTCTTGAAAGTATCAAATACATCAGATTTATTCTGAATACAATAAATCCAAGTTTTTCTAGTTGCATCATCAATAAAAGTAACATAATAACGAGAGCCACAAAGAGATGATACCTAAGCAGGTCCCCATACATTTGTATGCACAAGCTCTAATTTTTTGCTCTTATTTTCTTTCCCAACTCTGAGAAATCTGACTCTCTTCTATTTTCCATAAATGTAATTCTCACAGAAATCCAAATCAATATTCTTCAAACCTGGCAACAAAATTCTTGAGTGAAGAATCTTCATCCCCTTCTCACTCATGTGTCCGAGCCTATGATGCCATAATGTTGCATCTGCTCCTTTAGAAGTTAAAGCATTAAAAAAGTTAGAAATACCATTGCATAAATACAATGTACCAACCTTTTCACCTTTTGCTATTACTAGGGCTCCTTTGGTGACCTTCCATGTTTTATCTGTGAAAGTTGTCACACAACCTTCACTGCCTAACTACCATGTTGAAATCATATTTTTCTTCAAATTTGGAACATGCCTTACCTCCTTTAATAGCCATTGGTTTACATTCTATTGTTTTACAAGAACCTTACCCATTCCAACAATTTTACAGGTTTTATCATCACCCAAACGGACTTTTCCAAAATCTCCTTGAACATAGTCATGAAAATATTTCTTATTATGTGTGGCATGGAATGAGGCCATTGAATCTACAACCCAAGAATCAGTAACATTTTCGAAAGAAAGAATCAAAGCATCTTGTAACACATCACCTATCACATTTTCTTCATGATTGTTTTCTTGTTGTGTGTCTCCTTCTTTTCCCTTCCGAGATCTACAGTCTTTCTTTAGGTGTCCTCTCTTTCCGCATTTCTAGCACACTATCCCCAATCTGGACTTGGATCTTCCTTTCCTTGATTTATTGTGATATCCTGAGCTCTTTCCTCTTTCCATACTTTTCCCCTTAGACTTTGCACTCAAAGCATTACCCAATGTCTCACCGGTGTTGTTCCGTCACATTTCCTCGCTAAGGATAGCACCGAAAACATCATCAAACTTTAAAGTACTAGATCCAGAGACAGAGTTACTAATGGCCATAAATAAACTATTCTAGCTTTCTGGCAATGAGCACAAAAATAAAAGAGCCCTAAATTCATCATAAAAGCTTACCCCTATGGAACTTAACTGACTGGTAATTGTATTAAAATAATTTAAATGGTGTGCAACAGATCCACCTTCTGACATCTTCATATTAAATAAATGTTTCATAATAAATACCTTGTTTTAGTTCGAGGGTTTTTCATATAGTTTCACCAATGCCTTAAACAAACCCTCTGTTGTTGTTTCCTTCGAAATATTGAAGGCTATCGATGCCGCAAGGCACAACCGTACTATTTCGAGTGCCTTTCTATCGAGAATCTCCCATTATGTGTCTGTCATAGCCATCAGCTTCTTTGTTTTTCTGCTCAATGACAGATCTTTCTAATACAAATAATCTTCCGTTTACATCTTCCACAGTGGGAAGTTTTGGTCATTAAATTTCTCGACCCTAAACTTACCATCTTCTGCCATTGCTCCCACTCGAACTAGGAACCCTTCTTTCCTGCGAATTTATTAGGAAAATAGACCTTCGGCTCTGATACTAGTTGTTAGAAAAATTATATATTACAGAGCAATGCAACACATAAAATATGTGGAAAACACAAGCACACAAAACACATAAAACCAAAGAGACACAGATATACGTGGTTCACCCAGTTTTGGTTACGTGCACCCCGAACAGCCAGTCCTTCCTTTCCATTATCCAGCAAAATGAAGAGACACAAACTACAGCAGATCCGCTGTAATATCCTCTGTTCTCTCTCACAGTCTCCCTATCTGTTTCTCGCTCTGAGAATACACATACAATACACAGCCGCAATACAATGCCCTCATACAAAGCGAGGGGTTGCCTTCTAGGCCAAAAAACCCTAAACTAAACATAACTTATACCGTCAGATCATCCACCTAATGAATGGTCCAAATTGACTAGAAATTACTATACTTTTACAAGGCAATTTTACATATGTTTTTAGCTTCGGGGGCACTTCCCCTGAAATCCCCCACCATGTGGGGGCTCCATAAAGTCACACCAACCCCCCTAGACCCCCCAGGCAACGTTTAATTTCGGGCGGCGTTGCCACCCCATTAAGGTACAGGGGTCCAACATTGTGATACAAAATAAACAAGATAATCAGGCTCCACACCCAACAATTTTGGGACAGCAAGGTATGCTAGAAAGTTCATTTCTCCATTTTCTTGGTTTTGAAATTTTGGACAACAGTCATGGCCATGTTCTTAAGGATAGAGGACAAACTAGATGGGATATCAAACTATTCCATTTGGAAGGACGGAATTCAGACAGTGTTTGAGGAGGCATCAGTTTGGGGCATAATGTGGCAAGAGGTCGTACCTCCTACTCCTGTGGATGAACTTGTTGAATTCACAAAAAATAATGAAAAGGAAAAAAGGATTTTGATGGACAGTCTGAAGGATCATGTGGTTCCTTAGGTGAGAGGAAACACGTGTGCATATCAGATGTGGACAACTCTAACCACTCTCTATCAGAGTACCAATGAGAGAAGGAAGATGGTACTAAAAAAATAATTGAAGAACATCAGGATGACAAAGGTTGAAAGTGTAGATCATTATCTTGGCAGGGTCAAACAGGTACATGATGATTTGACTGTTATTGGTGAGGTTGTTGCACCCACAGATTTAGTCAGGATAGTCGTAGAGGGACTTCCTAAGACTTGGGAGGTATTTGGAGATACTATTACCTCGAGGGGTAATCTTCCCAATTGGGACAGATTTTGAGATGATTGTGTGCAGCATGAGATATGGAAGACTAGCAGTGGTGGGGTGAAGATAGCAGATGAGGAGGATGTAGCCTTAACGGCTAGGGGGAATAACAAAGGGAAGGCCAAGAAAGAGGCCTCATTAGATGGGGCTAAGGGAAAGGAGAAGAAGAAGAAGAAATATATGGATATGTCCAAAGTCAAATGTTGGGCATTTCAGAAGATGCACAGGAGTTATTTTCAAAGCTTGCAGACAGGGAACTTGATATTGAGATAGTACTAGGACATGATCGCACTATGAGAGTTGTTGGTGGGGGAAATTTGACCTTTGAGAGGGAGTATTTGCCTCCTTTGAAGGTCATGGATGTTTTTTATGTTTTGGGGATGAATAATAACTTGATTTCAATGTATGCTATGGAGGATAAGGGGTTTGATGTCACTTTCTTAGGAGGGCAGGTATTGATGCATCCCAGGGGAGCTTCCATCACTCTGGCCAAAGTGATTGGAGTACGCTCTGGGAAAATATACAGGTTCAGTTTTCAATTGGCGGGAGCATTATTGAGTAGCACATCTGGTAGCACTCACACTAGTACCACCAACAGTAGAGACTTGTGCGAGTTATGGAATCAGAGGATGGTGCATATGCATCATGGAGCTTTGATATTTCTGAGGGAGATCACTACTGGAGTTCCTGATTTCACTGTAGAGAATTATGAGGTCTGTAAATGGTTTGATTTGGGAAATTACACAAAGTTACCATTCACAGCAAGCGACAACAGATCTACAGGAATACTATACTTGATTCATCGTGATGTTAGTGGTCATATGTCTCATGTGTCTTTGGGTGGTTATGAGTATTATGTTATATTCATTGATGAATACTTTAGGAGGACTTGGATATATTTCCTAAAGACCAAGGGTGAGGTCTTCAATCGTTGTAAAGAGTTCAAAGATCTTGCGAAAAAGAAGACAAGTAGGAAGATTTGGGTCTTGAGGTCAGACAATGGTGATGAGTACAATGATGGTGGGTTTTCTGAATTCTGTGCACGTGAGGGAATTAGGAGAGAGTTCAAGGTTCTTTAAAACCCTTACAAGAATGAGTTGTCTGAAAGGAAGAACAGAGCTATTGTTGGGGCCGCTAGAGCGATGATTCATGATCAAGGGTTGCCTTTTCTTTTGTAGGTTGAGGCCTGCAATACTGTTGTTTATCTCCAGAACAGGAGTCCTCACATAGTATTGGGGAATATGAATCTGGAGGAGGCTTTCACTAGAGAGAAGCCTCATGTGGGAAATCTTCATATCTTTCGATGTCTCACATATTCTTATATCCCCAAGGAGCAGAGGACAATGTTGGAAACCATGGCAGAGAAGGGTATCTTTATGGGTTACAGTGAGACTTTAAAGGCCTATCAGATCTTCATTCCTTCTAAAATGAAAGTGGTGATTAGGATGGATGTGAAGTTCGAGGAGGAGAGGGCTTGTCAGAGATCATGGGAGTATGATGAGAGAGAATCATAGACTTCTCCTCAGCAAGGAGGTCAGGTACAGGGAGTAGGACCTCAGGGTCCTAAATTGACTAATATAGGAGGTACTTTAGTGTCAGTCACATTTGGGGCACTAGTGGCGAGTTCACCAAGCACTTCTTTAAGGAGTCCACTGGTACAGAGTTCACATGGAACTTCAGCAGAAACAGGCACAGGTTCTTCGAGGATAGGTGTTGGTACAGGCACACCAGGGTCAGTTGGTAGACCTTTAGGTTCACTATACTGGGGGGCAAAGGATGAGGTTCCTTATGGGGAAGCTTCTTCAAGGAAGAGGAGGCCCAATTGGCTTCAAGACACCTTGAAGGAATCAGAGTTTGTTGGTCCTTCGAAGAGGGTGAACAAGGAGAGTGTGCCACCTGAGCGGTTTTGCAGTTATGTATCCAAGGCTACCAGCATTGTTGACTCCGAGCCTACTAGCTATGAGGAGGTTTCCAGCCAAGAGGTATTGAGAGAGGCTATGGTGGAGGAGTATGCCTCTATCATTAAGAAAAATGTTTGGGAGGTGGTGCCTAGGCTTGAGGGCAAGTCAGTTGTGACTTCTAGGTGACTCTATAAGATCAAGCATGTTGCGGATGGCAGCATTGAGAATTTCAAGGTGAGGTTTGTGGCTAGAGGATTCTCACAGATAGAGGGATTTGAGTATGATGATACATTTTCTCTCGTAGCTTGGTACACTTCTATCTGGTCCCTTATTTCTATTGTTGCAGAAATGGGTTGGCAGATCCATCAGATGGATGTGAAGATTGCATTTATGAACGAAGTTATAGAGGAGGAGGTGTATGTTGATCAGCCACAAGGCTTTGAGGTACTTGGGTGGGAGACCCATGTATGTCGGTTGAGGCAAGCACTCTATGGACTTAAAAAATCTTTGAGAGATTCGTATTCGAGGATTGATACTTACTTGCAGCAAATGGGTTTCACAAAGAATGATGCAGATCCGAACCTATACTACATTGTTGCAGGGGATGATCCGTTCATTCTTTTGCTATATGTTGATGACTTTTTCATTACTGGGGAAAAGAGACTGGTTAGTGGTTGCAAGGAGGATCTTGCTATGGAGTTCGAGATGAAGGACATTGGGTTGATGCATTACTTTTTGGGGCTTGAGGTGTGGCAGTAGGAGGGGCATATATTCTGGGGTAGGGGAAGTATGTTGTGGATTTGTTGAGAATATTTCAAATGGAAGACTATATACCCATGTCTACACCTATGATCACCAACTAGAAGAAGCTTCATGCTTCGTATTCTAGTTCGGTGGATCCCACATTGTATAGGCATCTTATTGGGTCCTTAATGTATCTGGTCAACACTAGGCCAGAAATCTGCTTTGCAGTGAACACACTTAGCCAGTTCATGGTTGAGCTCAGGAGGGTGCACTGGGCAGTTGAAAACCACATTATTCGCTACATGTAGGGGACTGTTGATTATGGTCTGGACTATAGGCGGGGATATGGAGTGAGGTTGGCAGGTTACAAAGATTTAGATTAGACGGGGAGTGCTTCTGACAGGAAAATTACTTTGGGGTGTTGCTTCATATTGGGTTCGACAGTTGTGTCATGGTTCAGTCGAAAGAAAAATTCAGTTGCTTTGAGCTCTTCTGAGGCTTATTATATGGCTACTAGCCAAGATAGTTGTGAGGCCATTTGGCTTCGCAATTTATTTTATGGCCTATTTGATCAGGACTTGAGACCGAAGGTTATTCACTATGATAATCAGAGTTGCATTAAACTCACGGAGAATCCAGTGTTTCATGTCAGGTCAAAACACATTGACATCATATATCATTTCATCAGGGCCTATGTTCAGAATGGGGCAGTGAAGCTGGAGTATATATCAACATATGAGCAGGTGGTTGATGTTCTCATGAAATCCTTTTTAAGAGGCAAGCATGTCCATTTCAAAGACAAAATGGGTGTGGTGAGAAACACTTTCCTTGGTAAGAGGGAGTGTTTATTTTTAATGTACCTTGGACAAGTTGTTTCCCATGGGTTAGTCTCTACCTAGGGAAAAGTGTCCAAAATAATTATTTTCCTAAGTGTGACTTTATAAAGTGAAAGTGACTTTATAAGTGGTAAATTCAATATTAAATTATAAAGTGAAAAGTGACTTTAGACATAAAATACAATGTGGGTACTTTATTTAATGGGTGAGTTAAAAAATAGAAAGTGAGAATTAAATGCACATTTATTTTCATCCCTTCATCTAAATTAATTTGAGCCATTAGATCTTAGGGTTTCCCAAAAGTCATTTAGGGAAACAAAAGGGGGAAAAGAAAAGAGAGAGTGCATTCATTCATTCTTCATGAGCATATTGGAGAGAGGAGGCTAAGAGTTGGAGAAAAGTTCTGAAAGAGAAATTTGTTGCAGCAAGCTGAAAGAGTGATTGATGGGAAAATTTGGGCACAAAAATCAAGGCATAAAAGACAACATAAGGTATAGTATGAACATCATTTAATTCTATGAGTTACACACACTTCGAAAGAAGTTTTTGAGCAAAAAAAAAAATTGAAAAAAAAAATCGTACAATTTGTATAGCTTTCAAAAATCCGTACAGTCTGTATGGAATCCATAAAGTATAGTCTGTGTTCGTACCATACAGTTTCAGTTTCAAGTGGGCATAGAAATAAAGGCAAAGTGGACACGGTTTTCAAGGAGTTTTGGGCTAAAGAGATAAGTTGTATTGTGTTGTTTTGTTTTGTATGCAAATGTATTTTTCCTGAATTTGAAAGATAAATAAATTTGAAGATCTATCTATCAAGTTTTCCCCGGAGAATATTGAAGGGATTTTGCGTGGGTCTAAGTTGACCAAAAATCTGTGCGTATTTTTTTCATGTGTTGCTGATCTATTTATGTCAATATTTATTTTCAGCATGTGTTGATAGTCCCAAGTGTTTTAATCTAAAAATTTCATTTCCAGAAGTCTATACGTTGAATGTAAGTTATGGGAAAGGGCATTTAACTGAATGGGAGTGATAAGGGGAAATTAAAACTGGGTTGGGATTGAAGGAAAATTTTTAGTCATCAAATTTCAACAATACTTCTTCTTTGATGTAGAGACTTCAAGATGCTTCAATGTGTAGTCCTTCTTTCTTTTGAGTGGAGGTGGGGTCCTTGAGATCTTCTTCTTCTTTAGATGATGATTGAACTATGTGTGAGCTTCCCAAGAATGCTTCAAGTGTTGAACCCTTATTTGGATGAGCTAGGGTTTTTATATCTTCTATGATATTCCTTAGTTTTCTCTGCCCTTATGAACCCCCTCTTGTGGTTCAATGTCCTCTTTGATGTCTTGACCTTTCTTGATAATCCTTTTGATGGTCCTTCTTCAAGCAACATTTCCTTGAGTTGACACCTTAGCTCTGATACCATGTCGAGAAATATAGGGCAATTGGATTAGGTGATTTCTCTTACTTTGGTAACTACTTGTGATGTATTTTTACTTAAATTAATTAGCTTCTTATTTATCTTGATTATATTTAGTTTTATTATCATCAAAAAACTACCAAATCATAAGGAACAAGGAGACAAGAGGACACAAGATGTAGGCGATCAACGAGGGCCAAAACCTCTCCCTTTGAGAGGAAAACTCGCAAGAACTCCTCTTCCTATAGAATCTTCAAATGACGAATTCCAAGACCTAAGACCCTTGATACACACCCCTCCAAGACCAAGTCAACCTTTCCCCTTAATGAGATTTCTTTCCAACAATTTTGACCCCAACAAATTCTTTAGTAACTTTGACCCAATTAGTTTCTTCTACAACTTCGATCTAACAGTTTCTTCTGCAAATTTGACAGAACAATTTCTTTTGCAACTTCGACCTAGTAGTTTCTTCTACAAATTCGAACCTAGCAACTATCTAGCACTTCAACTTGCCTAACAACTTTCCATTACTTCGACTTTCCAAACAACTTTCCAACACTTTGACTTTCTCAAAAAAATTCCAACACTTCGACTTTCCCAACAATTTTCCATGAATTTGACTTGTCCAACAACTTTAGAACCCTAACGCAAGAGAGAGAATTAGGAGAATTTTGAGGTCTAAAATGGACCTCCTAAGGAAATAATAAAATAATCGCTAAACCAATAAAATAATATTTATGAATTTGCAATTCACTTTTTGCACCACAATCCATGTAACCATAGTTAAATTCAATTCAAAAGTTGCACCAAAATAAAATTAATAAAAAAAATGTATTGATGTGACTATAAATAAGAATGAGATTTTCAAGAAAGTCATTATCATTGAACAACTAATGCTTTTGTCCTTTGTACTTAAAATAAAATAAAAATTTATATTATTAATTATATTATATGATAATAATTAAAATTTATATTATTTAAATTGTATAATAATATGTAATTAATATACTATATAAATATACTATAATATAATAAATGTATAGGGATATGCATTGTTTCTTTCAAGAAATATGAAATGACAATAATATATTTTTATTCAAAAAGTGTGAAATGACATTTATTATCAGTACTTTACTTTGACTTTAAAAGTACTTAGAGCACCACCATGGTTAACCATGAGTTTTTATCCACCATAGAGAATGTGACAAGTAAGTACCTTTAACTCAAACAATGCCACCTCAACCATTAGGGATGATGTCATCCCCTAAAATGTGATTGGTTCTCATAAAGTGAATTTTGATTGTACATTTTCCTTAGGAGGCCCATTTTAGACCTCAAAATTCCCCTAATGAGAAGCCCAAAAACTTCAATCTTGTTTTTATTCTTCTTGTCCTTGATTTCTGTCCTTTTCCAAGTTCTTTCTTGAGGAGATCAAACTTGCTTGTGTGTGTTCAAATGAGGTCGAGTTCCTTCTTATATATAGGCTTTTTAGGTGTATGAATTTCTTCTTTGAGGCCGACTTGATCTTTCATGTAGGCCAACTTGCTTGAGGCACCATGACGAGGTCTTGGAGGGTCTTTGACTCTAATTTTTACTCAAATAAATTTTCTTTACAATACGTAACATGCCCAAAAGGATCTTCCATGCATGACAATGGCTCAATTGACTTGTAGACTCAATGAAAAGCCCTAGAAGCACTCAATGGGTGTTTGACCTAAAAATAAATTTCCCTTAAGCATGAAACCCATGCCTCAAGAATAACATAATAATTTTATTTTTCTCTCTACATCAAATACATAAAATCATGATTACATATGTCATTATGAAGACCGAACCTAGTTACATATTTCAACATCCCAACCCTTTGATTCCATATGGTTCAATAAAATCCTACTTTGACTATTCCTATCATTAAAGGTGTTACATAAATGGATCCTTTTGTAGAAGCAATAGTCTTAATTTCATATGGCCTTTAGTCAATATTAGTTTATTTTCATAAATATATCACATGTGTCAAGAAAACAAATATCAAAGAGAAAGCCTTTATCTATCCATATTGTGGAGTTTGATTTGATAGAGGAATTAGACATAGTCCTAGACTTGGTTCCATAGTTTTGAGGAAATTTTGATCGTTGCATGAAGGCCTATATTATATATTCTAACACTACATATTCTCTTCTCTCAACTTCAATGACCATTTTATCTTCTCCTCATGTTCAACTTGATTTCCTACTCAAATATGATCCATTCATACCCAATATCTCTATCTTTAATGTTGGTCCCGTCTTTCTAAGAAGTTAGATCTAGTATTAAAACTTCTAATTAGTCTATATCTACTCCCACTTTTTTGGGTTACACTCCAAGTGGCGTAGATTTTTCCTCAAGTATGAATTATTCTTCCTTTAAATATGTGAAAAATGGATTCCAAAATACTTTCAAACCCCCTAAACTTCATTTGATTCAAGAGTCCCCTACTACAATTGTTCCTATCATTAAAGATGTTGAAAACTGGGAAATTATTTATAGAAAAAATGATATTATTTTTAGATTTTAACCTCTAGCCATTACTAGTAGATTTGCATAAATGGATCTAGCCACATATCCATGTGCTAGATGGCTTCTTCATTGTGAAGTTTGATCTAGTAGAGGGCCAACACTATACCCTTGACTCAAGTCCTTTATTTTGGGGAAATTTTGATCTTTAATTTAAGGCATGGAATTTATCTTTTTACCCTAAAATAGTTTCGATTTCCTCAACTCCAGTGGCCATTTCAGTTCTCCTCCGCTCAACTTGATTTCCAACTCAATAGTTTCCATCAAATGTGACACATTCATTTTTAGTCTCTCAAACTTTGGTGGTAGACCCTTCTTCCAAATCAATCAAATATTCTGCTAAGGCTTCTATTAATCTTGAATGTAACCCTCCACCGCCCCCGCCCCCCCCCCCCCCGCTTCAACCAATGTAGCTTTGTACTTAAGTATGATTGGTGCTTCCTGTTAAAATGTTGTGAAAATGGATTCCTAAGTGTTTCCCATACTCTTGGACTTCATATGGTTCAAGAATCCCTAGTTGTAACCATTCCTATCATTAAATATGTTGCAATACAAGAACATTTTAAAAATAATGATCTTATTTGCATATTTGATGGCCTCTAACAAAGGTTAGTTGATTTGCAGAATTGGATCTTAGGGTCTAGAAATCGACACTTGAAGAGGAATAATTTATCCATCCATGCACTAAAGGTTTCTAAAGTATGTTAATTATGGAGTTTGATCTAATGGAAAATCAAACTTGGATCCTTGAACTAGGTCCTTGGTTTGGGTAAACTTTGATCTCTGCATGTAGACTTGGATTCATTCCCTACAACAAATTATCTCTCCACGACTCATATTTGGGTCAAACTCCCCAATATTCCTCTTCAATTTCGAGTTTATGTTTCAATTAATGGTATTAGATATTCTCTTGCTAAATTCCACTTCAAAAATAAGAATACATAACATTGTTTCCTTACCACATATGCATGTATTTGTGTTGACATGGATTTGAACAAAGAATTTCTACACGAAATCATTTTGGTTTCCAATGACTATACATGGACACAAAATATGGATTGGGAACAAGTATACTTTTGATGCATGGTGTGCTATGAAATAGGGAATTTCATAGCTTATTGTCGTGAACTTCAAAAGAATGGTCAATCTTGAAAGTCCTAGTGAATGTTTGTTAGGGGGGATGGTTGAAAATAAGAACACCCACTAATATCTCATATTAATTATCAAGAAATCATAGGACAAAGCTCCACCCTCATAGGAGACACCTACAAAGTTTCCACCGTGAATGCGTAGGTTGGGATACCTATTTAGTTAATGTGAACCCAAAATGAGAATTGGGCCAACTATTTCTCCATGAAAACTCCTTCATTTCCATTTTTCAACAAAGTCCCCTTCCATTGAAAAGGAAGCCAAAGCCCCTATCTAATCAAGCAAAAAAATTCTCCCAATCCAATGAGTTGCATTGATCAATTACAAGAAACAAAGGCACAATAAAAAAAATCTAGATGAATCTCTCAATCATGAAAAAATGAAACCATTGGACCCAAAAACTTATATCAATGACTGAAAGAAGGAATGGAAAACAATTTTAAAGAAGAATATAACTCCAACACCATAACCAATGATGACAAGATATAGGGACAAAAACCTATTTGACGCATGTATTGCTTTTTCATTTTCTTATGTTCACAATTTGTTCATATATACTCATATATCTTAGGCTATAAAATAAATTATGTGCACATATTTTAGGAGTGGAAAGAATCACCTTCCCTTGTGCAGCTAGGAATATCTAATTCATCTACTCTTGGTTCCCTTTTGTATTACACATTGTAGAGTTTGACCACAATTTTTATGATAAAAAATATAATTATTCTTATAAAAAATATAAGAAATATAATTATAAGATGGAATTAAATAATAAATAAAATGTACTTAAATTAATCATTTCCCTATAATTAAATCAATTTTATTTATTAAAAAAAAAAACTTTTTAATTTACAAATGGTTAATAAAATATTATTATATATTATTAAAATGCATAAATAAACAACTAAAAAAATTAGTTTATGAGTAATACATATAATTGAAATATATAACTAAATAACGATTAACCATTGTATAAAATGAGTTAATATTTTTCCCCGATGGGGGTGAGAAACAACCAGGATGGCGTTTTCGAGTGAAAGTGTGGGCGTCCATGGTAAGAAAGTAGCCACAGGTGGGCGGGCTAGCCTCCACACCCTTCCATTACACCTTGAGTACGGGAGAGAGTAATGACTAGTGTGTGATTTTTCATGTCGCCTTGGGTCTCGAGGGAGGTAGCGAGTCACTAAGTGTTATGGAGGGTAGCGGGGGTGTTCCTTGTTCATTCTGTGTATGCGAGAGTAATGGCGTATGTGGTGTGGGCTTTGTGAAAAGAGGTGGTAGTAGTAGAGGTTTCCCTATCTGGGAGAGGGTGCAGCCTCACCGCCAGTGTTCCATCCCTACTTTCAAGTGTGCTTATTTGTTAGTTGTCTAATTGGGTTTTGACTCAGTGAGCTTGCAGGGAAAATGGGTATGGTCGCCTAGTTTGGGTGGTGTTTTGTTGTTAATGTTTCATTTTGCGCGGTTTCAGTTTAGGACGGGTGGTCATTAGTCTTTTCTGGAGCATGAAAGTAATTATGTACCTATTCGGGCCTTTCACAGGCTTCGGTGATGCTGGGCAGAGCCATTAGAGTGAATATTTTGAGCTCTGGATAATGGGGCTAGCAAGAGGTCGTCTCAAGGGATGGGATAGCATTTGGCTCATGGAAGGTCTTAGTTTTGTGTATTTTTTTTTCTCTATGCGGTGGTGGGTGGTGGTTCAACCGGCGCGAGTGGTGCTTCTTTCTATGTGGGAAGCTCGGGAGGTTTCAAGCGAGCGGTCCTCTAATCATTCTAGTGGTGTCGGGGTGCCTACCATGCATCTCGTTCCTCGCTTGGAGTGTTCCTTTGTCCAAGCGAAGCCCAATTATGGCCTTTATGGCATCCATTATGGCCATTATGGCGGCCTGCAAGAAGAATATCACAACAGAAGCCACTGTTAAACTCTTATTTCAATGAGTGTGGGTGCACTTTGGGATCCCACAGTCTATCATATCATATCGGGACAACAGGTTCCTCAGCACATTTTAGTCCAGCCTCTGGTCAATGTTGGAAACCAAGCTCACCAAATCCACAACTTTCCATCCCCAAACTAATGGCCAAATAGAGGTTGTCAACGGGATGATTGTACACATTCTGCGCATGTACAATTAAAATAATCCATGTACATGGGATGAGAGCCTCCCCTATGTACAACATAGTTATAACTAGGCTCTCCACAGCTCAACCGAACACAACCCCTTTCAAGTGGGCTTGGGATTCCAACCGTTATGTCCCATTGGCATAGCCATGCCATTTGTGACTACTTAGGCCAATTCGTCTCATGTCTAGTCTGAAACTGACAAAGCGAACATCTACATCGAGCGCATTCAGCACATATGCCAACAGGTTCATGACATATTGGACAGAGCCAATGCTAAGTACAAGCAACGACATGATCAACATCGTGTGCCACACAACTTTCAGGTGGGTGAAAAAGTGTGGCTACATTTGCAGAAGGAGTGCCTCACTGAACCCCACCGCAAGCTTTGCCCGCTCTGATATGAATCATACACCATCACCAAGGTTGTAGGGAACAATGCGTTCGAGCTCAGTATTCCACCATTCCTTGGTCTACACCCAGTATTCAATGTGGACCGCCTTCGTCCCTACTTACCACCTCTACTGGAAACCTCTGACATTGCAGAACAACTCACACCAACAGAGTTAAACCCAGACTGCATGGAACAGGCCACCACAGATTGTATCATGGACATGCAAATCAAGAACACTTGCCAACAGAAGATCCAACTGTATCAGGTTGTCAAAGCTGGCCAACTCCTGCACCAAGGCAAGTGGTTCACCAGGGACCAAGTTCAACGGAAGTTTCCTCATCTCATGGAGGAACTCAACGCAATGGGGGCCATTGCTTCCTAAGGAGGGAGGAATGATCAAGGTGGATATTGGCGGCCACCAACCTATTCCACTTGGGGCCCCACCATTGTCTCTTTCAGTTTTTCAGTTTCAGCACAACTTAATATTTTTAGTAGTTTCTTGGGTCCTGAACTTTTGGAGCCGTTTTGAGGCCCTAAACGACGTTTTTTGGGCATCGCGCCTCCGACGAATATGATTTCGTTTTGAAATCAATATTCATGTTTAGCAATTGTATTCCTTGAATAGACATTTCTCACGATGTATCATGTGTGTCAAATGGAGATAGTATGCCAAAGTTGCGACCCCGGGAAGTTGAAACACCAATTTACCCAAAAAGGCCCAATAGTTTTGGCGCTTCATCTCCTAGGGTTAGGTTTTTGGATGTTTAGGGTTTTCCTTTGCTTCGCTATAATAAATAGGCCCTTGATCCTCATTGTAACACAATTCAGACACCTCTAGCCGACACATCTCTTCTCATAGATAAGCTACCAATGCCCTAGCTAGTTTATTTCCATTTTGTCTGTAAGCAAATTTCAGTTCTTTGATATTAATGAAATGAAGTGTTATTTCCAGTGCATATTTGTATTTATGGTTATATGTGTATTTTGTTGTGTTCCTGCATAAATCCGGATCATTTGTTTCCTAGAATCTTAGTCAATTTCTAGTAGACGGTCCTTTGAAGATGGTGCAAATGTAAGGAATTTCCCGATTTTTTTCAATGCATCCGAGCACAAATTTAACAAAATCCTCTACTCATTCTTGTTTAAAAAAAAAAAACTATTAGCTAATAATAATCAATTTTATTTACAAAATCAATAATAATAATAAGTTACATAATGTTAATAAACATTATTATCTATTATTGAACTGCAAAAAAAATAAAAGAGTTCAGTGTCAATAGGCATAATTCAAATACATAAATAAATTAATTATTAATAATTATATAAAATAAAACTATAATTTTTTATTTAATTATAATAATAATAATTCATAATTTTAAACAAATTAATTTTTAAAAATAAATAATAATTATTATTAAAATGTTTGATCTGATTTTATAAAGGTCTTGGTTTGGGTTTGAAGACATTTCTTGGAGGTTTGAGTTTAAGGGCATTTCTTGGAGGCGGACCAATTTTGCAAAGAATTGTTTTGGGTTTAAGGACATTTCTTTGAGACGGTTTGATTTTTGAAAAAATTGTTTTGGTTTTAAAGAATTTTCTTGGACGTACATTCAAAGGACATTTCTTGGAGGTATGTGATACATTTTTTTGGTTGTTTTTTTTTCATTTTTTTTGAAAGTATGGATTTGTGTTTAATTTCGAATTCTTGGAGACGGTCTGATTTTGCAAATAATTGTTTTGGGTTTAAGGAATTTTCTTGGACGTACATTCAAAGGACATTTCTTGGAGGTACGTAATACATTTTTTTGGGTGTTTTTTGTGCTTTATTTTTTTTGAAAGTATGAAGTTGGGTTTAATTTTGAAAAGACATTTTCTGAAAGTATTTTTTAAAGTGAATTTTTTTTTTAAGTTGGAGGCATTTTTTGGAGTGACATTTTTTAGAGTACGTGTTTTGAGTTGAAGTAAATATTTTGAGCTTCGTTTCATTTTTTAAGACATTTTTTTCTTGAATTTTTTAAAGCAAGTGTTTTGGATTGGAGTGTGTATTTTTTGCAAAAAATTTAAAATGATTTTTTTTTTTAAATTAAATATTTTGTGATGCTTTTTCTAATTGAGTTATTGTCTAATTTTTTGAAGGAAATTTTTTGAACTTCATACTCTATTATCATGGGAAATCGAAGGACTTGTGCGAGAAAATATGATCGAAAAAGAGACCCTGAGGAACGTAGAGAAGAGACAAGACAATCTCGCAAAAGAAAGATAGAAGCCCTCTCAAATATTGAAGGGGAAAATCAACCTCAAGCAGAAATTGAAGCAGGTATGTAAATGTAAATATTATGATCTATTGATATATTTAAAATTTTCGTAGTGTAAAATGTGAAGCTTAATTTTTATTTGATGAACTAATTTGAATTTAAATATTTTGTTTAATGTAAATAGACAGAGATATTCCTCAAAACATTGATGATGAGATACAAAATTTTTAAAGAGAAAGTGAAAGAGGTATTGAACCAATGATTGAAGATGGTGAAAATATTGAAAGAAATTCAAATGAAGAAATTGAATCACAAGGTATATATATATATATATATTGAACACATGCACGTATTATTGAAATTATACATATATTTATTAATTTAGTTATTTATTGTTCATATGTAAGCTTATTATGTACTATTTTTTCGAATATGTACAGATGAAATCAGTGTCGATGATGAGATGTTAGAAAATGTTGACACTCACACATATCGAGATAAAAAACCTGACCATGTTATACGATATCGTGTTAACTGCATTTTTGAAAAGTATTTCTTAAATGAGTGGGTGATAGTTCAAGCTCAAATGTTGAAAGGTCTCCTATCATTAAGGAAATTAAAAGAAGCTACGACACTACTGGGTATTCGAAAATCAACCAAAGATAAAAAAATGAAGGAAGATGTGATACAAAATTTAAGTAGTGCTATAAATTCAATTAAGAGATCTAGAGAGAAAGATGTTTCAATTGTACGTAGAGGAATGCATATGGAAATGGTTCCATCAAGTACTAAAGAGAATCGTTTGGTAACATCTATGGCACGGGCATTAGGAACCTCGCGAAAAACTTTGCACAAACATCAGAAATTTCGGCTGCAAGTAGATGTAAATGATGAACTCGCTTGTTGGAGAGCTATTTGTAGGCAACCATACAAAGATAGACTTGGAGAAAATGTTAAAAAAATAATATATGAATATTGGAAGAACAATTCGCGTGCTTCGCCAACTGCAAGGCATGTGATGCGAAGAAGAATAGCATGAAATCAGTACGAAGAACATGAAAAATATTTCTTGGAAACCACTCAGATAGAGTTATTCAACAAGTTCAAAGAAGAGAATTGTCAAATTCATGTTTCAATCAGTGCTTTTGTTCAACAAAATCCATGGTATGTAAAACCCATCACCGTACGTGACACTTGTTGTTGCCATTATCATGTGGAATTTGAGTTATATTATGACACATTCCTTGATTTTGGTAGAACATTATGGAAGGATTCACCTCCTCCTTCCACTATCCGTGATTTCATATCTCAAATTCTATGTGAAAGAGAAAGCGATGAACTATCATTATAAAAAGAAATGTGTTGGTGGTAAAAAATGCGATGATTGTGGAAATTTGACTAAATTTCAAAACAAATATCGTACTGATATAAATGATCAATCATTTTCCAACATGAAAGTGAAATGGAAGAGATATTAATATATCGGTACATCGATTCAAGGTGAAAATAGTGTTAAAAGAATTGAATTACTAGAAGACAAAATTTTTGTGATAGAATTTTTGAGAAAGTTTGAGGCAAAAATTTACAAATACACCAAGCATTCCCATAGAGCTCGATGGCAAGACTTGCAATTCAAAAAATCTCGTGAATTTTTTCCACCAGGGACCATTTTGTCAGTGATTGATTTTGTAGAAAACTACACATTTGTTCCACAAAAAGAAATTCAGAGTGAATACTATCATTCTGACCAAGTCTCCATGCTCGTCCATATTCTATATAGACATGCTGAACAAAATGTCGATCATATAGAAAGCACGAGTGAAAATCGACATATCATTAAAGAATATCACTTTTATATCATTGACGATCGTACACATGATACATGTTTTGTACAACATTGTTTTGGAAGAATTTATGATTCATTGAAAAATCGTGGAATAACATTCAATGAACATTGGATATGGTCAGACGGATGCGCAGGTCAATTCAAATCTGCACGATCATTCTTTTGGTTTTGTTGTCTTCATAAGAAAACCTGCATTAAACATTGTTGGAATTTCTTTGAGACTGGCCATGGAAAATGAGAACATGATGGTGCAGGAGCATGCATAAAATGAGCACTTTGAAGATATGAAATGAACTCCTCTGCAAACCGACTTGTGAATGCTAAAGAATTTGTTCAATGGTGCATCGCTGCTCTAAGCCATGAGACTAACCCATCAAGGGAAGTGCGAAGGTACAAATTCAATTTAATTTTTATTGGAAATCTAACTTTAAACATTGTGTATGTATTTATCGTGCAATGATTATCTTTGATTGTATTTTGATATCATATTTACAAATTCTTCTTTTCATTTTCCATATAAAGTTTTTCTAGCATATTGGGATTGAAGATGTAGATAGGTCAATTGGAAATTACATTGAAACAATAAAAGGGACTTGAAAATTGCATTCAATTAAAACAAAGTCGTCCAGAAATGTGTTTGCATTGGATAAAAGAAAATATTCTTGTTTTTGTGATGTTTGCATAGACAACACAAAATCCAATGACGTTTGTGAAAACAACATATATGTAAAAGATTGGAAACATGCAGAGCTAAATACAAAGGGAAAAATCTCTATTGCAATGTTTGAAGAAATGCAATCAGAGAAAACTACAATATCATCTGATGGTGATCGAGTTTCTGATCTTGTTAGAGAAGGTAACATTTGAATTGCTTTCTAATGATTTAAAGATCTAGAAATAAATTTAAATATGTATAATTTTGTTGAAAAGTTTGTTTTATTGTGCAGGAGATGTTTTTGTTGTAATTTCACCTATTGACAATGATGAAAATGTTAAGTATTATTTGATGCGTTGCATTGAACGAAAAATGAAATTATTAGAAAACTATAATGATCACGGATTTCAATATGACAGAGGATCTATTATACTGAAAGGTTATTTTTTCAAACAAACTAATCAAAGTGGGGACTTTGTTTACTTTGAAGACTATGAACCTGATTCCATAAGTTGTCAATATAGTCTCTTGGTGTGTGCAGCACGCATAAAGTTGATAGAGGTTCAATCAAAGAGAAAAACGAAAATTAAGAAATGGAAAATGTCAAAATCCGATCATGAATGAATTATTGAAGATGGCATTCCATTGGAATTTTTTTGATTGAATTGCCCAACAATTTATTCTCTTTGGATTAAATATGTTTTAGAACTTCCAGTACACTTGAAACTAAAAATTGAGCTGCTTATGTTATTTGTGCAAGTGTTTGCACATGTACAAATTGTTTTGGTATATGTGCATGTGCTCTAGTATCATCTGAAAGTATCAAGGATATGTATATATATATATATATATATATATATATGTGTGTGTGTGTGTGTGTGTTCTAGAATGCAATTAACTGGAACTAGTTTTTCTTATGTGCATTGATGAAAAACTAGTTGGATTTTCTGGTAAAAAGTATCCACAATGTAAATAAATCATCCGCGGTATATTTTTGTACAAAGATTCCTTTCAGACAAGAGACTCGGAGCACTTCTCCGACTTTTGGTGGGATTTGACCCACTTCTCTATTCCTGATTGAAAATCTAGTACAAAATTTGTTTGTCCAATGGTCGGATATGTTCAATGTGCAATGATGAAAAATGTTACTTACATATTGGATATATATACATTCTAGAATGAAATTAATTGTTCAAGTAGTTTTACTATGTGCATTGATGAAAAATTATTTAAATGTACTCAATATATATGTTCTAGAATGTAATTTTAACTAAAAGTAGTTTTTCTATGTGCATTGATGAAAAATCGTATTGGATATATACACGAACTTAATGCGCCCAATTTTTCTTGTGAGCTTTTCTGGTAAAAAGTATCTGTGCAATGTAAATAAATCATCCACAGTATATTTTTGTACGAAGATTCATTTCAGACAAGAGACTCGGAGCACTTCTCCGACTTTTTGTGGGATTTGACCCACATCTCTATTCCTGATTGAAAATCTAGTACAAAATTTGTCTGTCCAATGGTCAGATATATGTTCTATGTTCTAGAATGCAATTAACTAAATGTCATCAATTTACCAAATTATAAATCAACAAGGCTACCTATTTGAGTGCATTAACGACATTGACCCAAATTCAACAAACATATATATGTACTAGACTTATATTTCCAATCAAAATTAAAGGGATAATTTGTACATATATCTACTTCTTTAAAAAAAAATTCAATTAGAGCTCAATTGATACATGGTTAGTTGCATTGAAAAGCTATGTTCTTCCTATTGGAAATTTTTTCATTCAAACAAGACTACATGTAGAGATCAAAAGCAATCTTAAGATTCCAAATGTACTTCAACCATCCAAAACTTGAGTTTTAAAAACTTTCTGATTAAATCAAAACAATTTACAACTCACATAGGAGTCTTCTATCTAAGCCAAATGTAGATTTAAACCATCCAAAACTTATATCAAAACATTTAACATTATATCAAAACATTTAACATTTAACATTAAATCAAAATTAAAGGGATTTACATATAACTACTTCTTTACTCTTTTTGATTAAATCAAAACAATACTTCACATGGGAGTCTTCCATTTAGGCCAAATGTAGATTGAAACCATCCAAAACTTAAATCAAAACATTTAACATGTTATATCTTGAAACATTTAACATTATATCAAAATTAAATGGACTTACATATAACTACTTTAAAATATTTTTGAATATATCAAAACAATACTTCAAATAGGAGTATCTTCCATCTAGGCCAAATGTAGATTGAAACCATCCAAAACTTAGATCAAAACATTTAACATTTAAATAACATTAAATCAAAATTAAAGGGATTTACATATATACAACTACTTCTTTACTCTTTTTGATTCAATCAAAACAATACTTCACATGGGAGTCTTCCATCTAGGCCAAATGTAAATTGAAACCATCCAAAACTTAGATCAAAACATTTAACATTATATCAAAACAATTAACATTATACCAAAACATTTAACATTTAATATTAAATCAAAATTAAAGGATTTACACATATATAACTGTAATGAACATAATATACATAGCGAGACCCGTCTCCTGGGTTGCCTAACTAGCCAACACCAAAGGGGGTATGAATCAAAAAAACAAAAAGGGGACTACCCATAACCGATAAAAAGCTAAAGAGGACCTGACATTAGGCTAGCTATCGATGTGTGTAGGAGGATTCTCCTCCACAATTGGACAACCGTAGTCCTCCGGATCATCATCTACTCCCTTGGAGTGCTGGGAGGAGTTGTCGCTGCTCGCGCCATCGCTGCTGGAGCTCGTCAAGGTGGATTTGACTGGAAGAGCTGCCAAATTTCTGGTGTCCTAGAGTTGATGGACTGGGATGGTGGACTTTCTCCACCACCTCCTGGAACTAGAAGCACCTTGATCTTGCAGCTCCTCCTGAAAAGAGATGGAAATGGTTGTCGTAATTCGCGGTCTGACCATAGCACTGGTGAACTGAAATTGTGCTTCATTGCTTGCTGGAGGAGGGTGGCTACCTGTGTCATGGATGGAAAGAGGAGGGCGAGAGCCAGCACTCCTGCCCCCTCCATCCCTACCCCCACCTCCTCTTATGCAACGCATCCGTTGTCTACGCATGGGGTCTTCCATAGGCCAAATGTAGATTGAAACCATCAAAAACTTAGATCAAAACATTTAACATTATATCAAAACATTTAAAACATTTAACATCAAATCAAAATTAAATGGATTTACATTTAAAAAACATTTAACATTAAATCAAAATTAAAGGGATTTGTGCAACATTACTTCACATGCCATGCAAATTATAGTGAACAACTATCCAATAGAAACATTTAACATTATATACCACATGTGCCAAATGTAGATTGAAACTATCCAAAACTTTTAAGTTTTAAAAACTTTTTGATTATATATCGTGCAACCTTAAAACATTAAATATCACATGCGAAATGTAGATTGAAACCATTCAAAACTTGAGTTTTAAAAACTTTTTGATTATATATATCGTGCAATGTTACTTCACATGCCATGCCAATTATAGTTCGACTAGATCCAATAGAAACATTTAACATTATGTACCACATGTGCCAAATGTAGATTGAAACCATCCAAAACTTAAGTTTTAAAAACCTTTTGATTATATATCGTGCAACATTAAAACATTAAATATCACATGCGAAATGTAGATTGAAACCATCCAAAACTTGAGTTTTAAAAACTTTTATATTATATCATACATAACATTACTCCACATGCCATGCCAATTATAATTCAACTATCCAATAAAAACATTTAACATTATATCACATGTCAAATGTAGACTGAAACCATCCAAAACTTTTAACTTTTAATTTAACAAAAAATTATAGATCACAACATTACTTCACATGCCAAATGTACTCCAAGCATCCAAAACTTAAATTTTAAAAACAAAACAAATTATAACACATCATTACATAACATGCCAAATGTAGTTCATATGACAACATTAATTTATAGATGACAACATTAATTCACATTCACATGCCAAAAGTACTAAAACCATCCAAAAATTAACTTTTTGAAACAAAACAAATTATATTAACAATGTAATAAAATATGTCCAAAAATTGTAGATCTCACAAGTATCAAATTGTATCAAGTTTAAGAAATTTTAAGACCATCTAAATCTTGAAATCAAATCTACAAATCATGTCCATCAAATGGAGACAGATCTAGCGTCTTTCCTATCAGGGTCTCAATCTGCGCACTATCATGTGAAGTATCATGGGAAACCTACATACACAGTGCACATGTACTTGAACATTAAAATTTGATGTTTTAAAAATGAGTGAGAATATATATATATATATAGAACTTCATGTAAAAAGAAAAATATAACAAAAAAATCATGCAATACCTTATGAGGTTCCCTCTCCATTTGATGAACAAGTTCCGCCCCCATAGGAACATATGCAATGGTAAACTGTACAATATACATGTATATATATATATATATATATATATATATTAAAAACTTTCAAATGAAAATGCATGTGTACATATATAAACTTATTTTCAATAATATTAAAAAAAGGAACTAAAAACAACTTGTTCAAATGTTGTGGACATTCCTATCTCCGTCGCTAGAGTCCGTGGATTAAAGAAATCTTCTATAGGAACCTAAATTCAAAAAAATTTAAATAACTCAAAATATAGATCTCTCTCTCTCTCTCTCTCTCTATATATATATATATATATATCTCAATTTTTAATGGAACTTTTTGAGGTGGAATATATATATATATATATATATATATATATATATATATAACTTTTAAATATAAATTTTAAACTTGTGAAAAATTGTCCATACTTGTGGCTCATCTCCTAAGGAAGTAGAAGGTACATCTCCCAAGGAAGAAGAAGGTACTGCCATCCAAAAACATCAGATGGAATCGGTATTTGTTAAAACATTTTATCAAATTATATATACATACATGTACATGTGTGCACAATTATTTATTTTAAAATCACTTAAAAAACACTAACATTTGCCAACATATCTTGATGGTCAGACCCATCTGCATTGTTTGAACCAGAGGTCCCGAACGTGATATTAACATTTTCATCATGCATCATGTGTGAGAACTGAAAATGGTGTTTTAACATATAATCATACATTTTTGTTAGATTAATGTACATACAAATAAATGTATACATGTACATACACATGTATTTATTACAAATTGTACACATGTATATGTATGTTAAAATAATTTCAAACCCTAAGATCATTAACACATACCATTCTGGTGCCCTCTTCCTCATGAAGAATTAGGTCTTGCAAACCATTGCGACAATTTTTTACATATATTCAGAGATCTTCAACATTCATGTTGTCAATCTCTTTATTTGTACAATACACAAAATTGGCACGTGCATTTTCACGTGCTCTTTGTCGATTTAAACAAACATCGACTCCACCCAATCCGCTGCAAACATTGTCGATCATAACATCCCTTGCTTCTTGACTTATTTGAGAAGTCGCATCCATCTCTGACCGCAGAGTTTCGACCCGAAAAGGTCGACTCACCAATGGCGGCTCAGGGCGAGGCAACTCCACATCTCACTTAGCACCCTTACGGTCATATAATCGACCTTTCCCCAGGCCAAAAAATTCTGACGGAAGGTCATTGTAGTTGGGTTTCATACCCAAAAAAAATTCTACGTAAAACATTTGTGAAAAATAAACAAGAACCTCGTCACTCCATGGGAGCCTTCCATAGGCCGCAAGGTGCCTATCATATAAATAGCGAGCTATATTTGGGTGCTTGAAATATTGCACCTTCAACATTTTTCTTTTTGGCCCTTCTTTGAAATTAAACATTGACTTGGCCACATTTTTTGTAATTTTTTTTTTACATCCTCCCATTTATCTAGACCCATTACTGTTTCCTTTCTCTTTCTCATCACTTCTACAAATTTATCAGTGGTTGGCCCAAGAGTTTTGTACACATTTACAATTTCGCCCAATGAATGTGTAACTATTTCAAGGCTTTGTCGACTCTCAACAGGTAGAGTCAAAGCCACGAGATCTCTCTGCAATTTTGCATGAAGTTTTTCATACCTTTGTAAGGTGCATTGCACCATGTTTGTTTCCCATGGTATATCAGTAATGTCGGCCAGATAAGTTGTGTTGGGTAGACAACCTTCTTCTTGAATGTAGTGGTCTGCCCTGCGTCTATTTTGACCACTAGTTGGAACATTTTCGGCCTCTGCATCAATATATATAAAATTTTGTATATTAGAAAAAACACATGTAAAAAAAGTTGTACAAATTTAATGAAAAAAATATTGAAATTCATGGCAACCTTGACATTGTTGGTTAGCATCTTCTCCGACATGACCCTGCTGAGAACCAGACCTAGAACAACCCTGCTGAAAACCAGACCCAAAATGACCCTGCTGAGAACTAGTAGCCGTTGATTGGCCTTCGGGGGAATAAATATCACCGCCTTCACGCAACCTGCAACCACCCATTGATGGCCCTCTAAGTGGATTTGAACCACCACCAACCTCTCGAGACGAGAGAAGCTTCATAAAAAAATACAAATTTATAATCAATTGAAAAATACATTCATGTGTACATATAAATACATATACATATTCATTGATTAAATTGCGTGAACCATACCATGACTGGGTGAACCATGGGCACGCTCCATGGATGGAGTAGAAACCCTTCTCCTCTTACCTCCTAAAAATTAAAAAATGAAACTTATTAACAACTAATTTAACTCACAAAGTTAAGAAAAAATCAATTCCATATGTACACACATGTATGGAGATTTAAGATTATATTTAAATACCGTGAAAATCCCCCGATCCCTGAACCCCCATATGGGATTCGGTTGATCTTCGTCGTTCATTCTCCATGATATATATATCTATTGGTGGACATTTACAAAAAATAGATTTCAGAAAATCAATTTGTAATTTAATGTACACAAATTATGTAGAACATAACTTTCAAAGCAATAATTGATGTGTGAAACTCAATTTAAGCAAAAAAAGAAATTATAAAAATGATAAGTTCACCAAATTGCGCTTTACATGGTGGGAGCACACTTGGTATAAAATTGAAAAAAACACATGGTCATTAAAAAAGAAGCGTGAAACTCCATTTAAACAAAAATTTCTTGAAGTCCCCGCATTTTAATTTTATAAAAACGTGAAGTTCACTTTTTGCAAATGTGAAGTTCACCAAGTTGCGCTTTACATGGTGTGGTGGGACACACTTGGTATATAATTGAAAAAAACACATGGTCATGAAAAAAGACGCATTTATAAGTACACAACACAAACATATCCAAGATATGTTACAATGTCCATCAATAAATTTTGAAGGGGAGTGTCTCAACACTAATTCATCTTTGAGAGATGAATCTTGAATTTTTGAAGAAGAGCATCTCAAAACCAATTCATCTTTGAGAGATGAATCTTGCATTGGCATTGCTCTGTATAATTCTAATTCATCTTTGATAGATGAATCATGAATTGGCATTGCCCCACGCAATAGATCAGCAGACATCTTATTCACATTTGTACAATGCCTTATACTAAAAAATTGAAATTGGTTAACAATATTGTTTGCTATCCCATGCAGTTCTTTTAGCCTCTCCTTTTTAACTTGGCACACGCCATTCATCTGGTTGCACACAAGTTTAGAATTGGTGAAAACTACAATTCCATTTGATCCATACTTCATCGTTGTTCCCAAGCCTTCTATCAATCCAATATAATATGCCTCGTTGTTTGTTGTTCTTCCCGGTATATTCATTTTCCTTTGGACGACTTTGATAGTCGCAATATTGGAAAGCACATATGTAATCACTGCTTTCCCTGGATTGGGATAGCAAGAAAATTCTATGCATAATTTCTATTTTTGAACCATATTTAATGGTTTTCTTATCCCTGAAAAAAAACAAATTCAATAAAAATATATATATTAAATCGACATTTATTGCAAATGCATGAGAAAATTGACACAAGATCATGAGGTAAATGACATGTGCATTTTTTATCTTAAAGTTTGACTTAAAAAGTTTATGGTAGAGTTCACATCTAAAATTAATGGGAGGAAGCCTTTAGTTTGTGGGAGAAATGACACATGTACATAGTGTACCTTAAAGTGGTTGTGTTTTATGGATATTAGAGGAAGCCTTTAGTTTGTGGGAGAAATGACACATGTACATAGTTTACCTTAAATTTGTTGTGTTTTATGGATATTAAAATGAAGAAATTCTATTTAGATCCATTCCAGAGATTGACTATAGGGGCATTTACTAGATATTTCGCCTTTCATAAAAGATGAGATCCAAAGGCTACCTGGCCCTTTACAGACTCTGCCTATAGAACTTGTAGAAGTAAACACTAGACCTATCCCAATTTCACTATGTGAAGGGTGTAGAGGACCCGTGGAATCACTCAAGGTTGTATTATTAAACCTTCGGTTTAATGATCTTCAACCTTTGGTTGTACTTTGAAGGTCCTTGCCCTTCATCCTTCAACCGGAGGTTGTAGATCCTTCAAAGCCTCTTGTTAGAAAAGCATTTGAATATGTGATAAACAAATTAGGAATATTTCTTGTAAATTATCTTGTTACAGAACCATTTGAACATGTGAGAAACAAATTAGGGATAGTTCTTGTAAATTATTGCCACTTATTTGACTTCAAAAAAAGAGCCTATGAAATTGAGCACAATATCTATGGCATATAGTACATAATATCTAAGGGGGAGAATACAATATATTTGACTTCAAAAGAAGATCCTATGAAATTGAGTGCAATATCTATGTGGGAAGGAATAGAAAGAATAACAAAAAGCATATGATTGTGTCAATAATTTGAAGTAGTCAAGAAAGATAACAAAGAACCATCAAAATTGAGTGCAATATCTATATGATCAAGTGTCAATAATTTGAAGTAAATAAAGATAACAAAGGACCATCAAAATTGTGTGCAATATCTATATGATTGTGTCAATAATTTGATAATTTGAAGTAGTCAAGAAAGATAACAAAGGACCATCAAAATTGAGTGCAATATCTATGTGTGAGAGTACACAATATCTAAGGGGGAGAATACAATATATTTGACTTCAAAAGAAGAGCCTATGAAATTGAGTGCAATTTATCTATGTGGGAGAGTACACAATATCTAGGGGGGGAATAGATATAAGGAAGGAATAGAAAGAGTAACAAAAAGAATATGATTGTGTCAATAATTTGAAGTAGTCAAGAAAGATAACAAAGGACCATCAAAATTGAGTGCAATATCTATATTCAATATCTATATTCAATCAAGTGTCAATAATTTGAAGTAAAGAAAGATAAAAAAATGACTTGATCAAAATTGAGTGCAATATCTATATGATTGTGTCACTAATTTGATATTTTGAAGTAGTCAAGAAAGATAACAAAGGACCATCAAAATTGAGTGCAATATCTATGTGGGAGAGTACACAATAACTAAGAGGGAGAATACAATATAAGGAAGGAATAAAAATAGTAACAAGAAGCATATGATTGTGTCAATAATTTGAAGTAGTCAAGAAAGATAACAAACCTGACCATCATCAAATTCAAATTGAAAGATCAAGTAGTATTCTTCATGAAGAATAAGCATTAACTAGGTTCATCATTTAAAGGGTTCATTTTTCAATGAAAAAATTTATGAATAATATGGAATGAATCATTGTACATTATGATAAATCTTGTATTTAAATGACATTTGATCTATGAATAAAAAGGAAAATGGGATCATCTCTTAATATATATATGTGTGTGTGTAAGAGAGAAATAAAAAGAAAAAGTAATTCCACCAAGCCTAAAGGAACATGTCCTAATACATTAAATTATGTTTGGTTTCTGGAAGCATTAATCATGAAAGCAAAGGTAATTCCACCAAGCCTAAAGGAGCATGTCCTAATACATTAAATTATGTTTTTTTTCTAGAAACATTAATCATGAAGAGTCATGAGATCCACATTTCGACCATGTACTATTTTCAAGTTAAAGGAGCATGTCCTAATACATTATTATGTTTGGTTTCTAGAAGCATTAATCATGACTTTTCTTTCAGATCCACATTTCCATCATACTATTTGCAAGTTCACATTTCCATCATGCTATTTGCAAGTTCTATATGAAGATATGTAGTCTAATAACTAATTAGTTCACATTTCCATCATGCTAAATTTGCAAGTTCTATATGAAGATATGTAGTCTAATAACTAATTAGCAAGGTAAGCAACATAATATCGAAAGTGAAACAATGGTTAGAAATATTAATCATGAAGAGTCATGAGATCCACATTTTGACCATGTACTATTTTCAAGTTAAAGGAGCATGTCCTAATACATTATTATGTTTGGTTTCTAGAAGCATTAATCATGACTTTTCTTTGAGATCCACATTTCCATCATCCTATTTGCAAGTTCACATTTCCATCATGCTATTTACAAGTTCTATATGAAGATATGTAGTCTAATAACTAATTGGTTCACATTTCCATCATGCTAAATTTGCAAGTTCTATATGAAGATATGTAGTCTAATAACTGATTAGCAAGGTAAGCAACATAATATCGGAAGTGAAACAATGACACCACTAAACATATGTGAATTTAGATATTAAATTGACATTTATTGCAAATGACATGTGCATGGTTTATCTTAAAGTTTGACTTGAAAATTTTATGGTAGAGTTCACATCTAAAATTAATGGGAGGAAGCCTTTAGTTTGTGGGAGAAATGACGTGCATGTAAATAGTTTAACTTAAAGTGGTTGTGTTTTATGGATATTAAAATGAAGAACTTCTATTTAGATCTATTCCAGAGATTGACTGTAGGGGCATTTACTAGATATGTCACATTCCATAAAAGATGAAATCCAGAGGCTACCTGGCCCTTTACAGACTCTGCCTATAAAACTTGTAGAAGTTGAGAAATTTACATTGACAAATTTACTTGTGAGAAATTTACATCGACAACATATAGAGATTCAACTAGGCTTGTGAATTTAGTACAAGTGGAAAATGTATAATTCTACTTATAAGAGTCTTTGGTTTAATGGTTAAGCAAGAAAGAGTTGTTACTTTCTCTATCTAGAGTAGAAGCGGAATACACAGTAGTTACTTCTTTTTGAGTTTTTTGGATGAAATGGGCTCTACAAGATATTAAGGTAAAAGCATATGATTGTGTCAATAATTTGAAGTAGTCAAGAAAGATCACAAAGGACCATCAAAATTGAGTGCAATATCTATATGATTGTGTCAATAATTTGATAATTTGAAGTAGTCAAGAAAGATAACAAAGGACCATCAAAATTGAGTGCAATATCTATGTGGGAGAGTACACAATATCTAAGGGGGAGAATACAATATAAGGAAGGAATAGAAAGAGTAACAAGAAGCATATGATTGTGTCAATAATTTGAAGTAGTCAATAGTGGGGTTTTTAATTGTAAGCTTTCCCTAGGGAATTATTTGTGTTGTGCATGATTGATCTTTCTTCATTCTTATGTAATTGGAAATTGTGTTTTTAATTTCGCAAAGATTTTTAGAAGCGATTAAGTATTTAAATTTAGCATATTGTTAGATCAGGTGAATCCAAGATATACATGCATATTGTATAATTTCTACATTAATGAGACATGACATTCCTAGAAGGTTAAAATGTGCCATGAATGTCATGCTTTGGGTTCAAACCACAAATATGAAGTTGCTAAATATAGTTAGTGAATTGTATGAATACATCCAAGCTAATTTATTATAAAAAATTAAGGCAATGCATTAGTGGTTTACAAGTTTTCTTTTAATGGTGAAAAAATATGTTTTTTAGAGATAGTTTTCAAGGTGAAAGAAACACACAGACTCACACACACCTAAAACACTCTAATGAACCATGAGAAAATAATAACATCTAATTGGGCCTTTAAATTGTATCAAAAAATAGTGAGGAAATTGAATAACTAAGGCAAATGAAGGTATGACAAATATAGTTAAAGTGAATCACCGAAGGTGATGAAATCCAAGGGGGAAACAACTATTTAACTTAACTAATCTAGTTATCCCACAAGAGTTGCATAGTGGAAAATCTATGTTTTGATCACTAGCTTATCTTGTAAGTGTCCATGATCAAGGAGTTACCAACTTGGAATAATTAAGAGGTGACACTTGGGTTGAAGGAGCTCAGAGCCTTTTTTAAACTATTGATTACAACCTAATCATGAGAATCAAATGGGAGTGCATCCTTATTTTGAAAACAAACCTCTAGATAGGATTCTAAGCTACCTAGGACACAAACCATTATTTTTAAATTTGAAATATCATGGTGTGTTGTTTCAATGCCTAAATCCACAACCCTAACATAAATTGTTTTATTCTTTTTTGCAGGATTTAGTTGGTTATATTAAGTCAGTTGAATTTAAAATTCTTGGCTTAGTGGCATGAACCAAACATATTGTGTATTAAATGAGGAATTTTGCTCTCCCAATCATTTCTAAATCACCCATATCACCAAGAAAACATGTTTAAGAACATACTTTGGTATGGGAAAGACCTTAGGTCCTTTGACCGTGCACATGTGGTGTGAAAAATTGAAATTGACAGTGCAAAAAAGTGAAATTATGAATGAAATCACAAAAACGAAAAACCCAATAGTGGTAAATGATTTAAATAGGTAATTAATTATTTACCAACATAAATTCTTCAACTTTTAGCAACTAAATGATCAGTAAAAAGATAAATAAATTTGTAATTATGGAAAAATTAAATGTTAACACCGACTATCCAACAAAAAAAGCCTTTCCAAAAATGTGAATCTCTCAAGAGTTTCATCCATTTTTCAATTCATAGTGTCACAATCACATGAGCATGTTTCACATATGAAAAATTCAATCATGTGACTATTAAAGGGAATGCCATTCAACAATGTATGAAATTATGAAACAAGTACACAATTTCTTGGGAATGATACAAATCAGAATGATTGAAAATTTATAGGAAATGTGGCTTCACCATTATGGGCTAGAGCTTAATGAATACCTAAATTGAGATACAAATAATGGTAAACTAGAAAGAGAGTTCTAAAAAAACCAATAAAAGTGACTATCTAAAATCTCTCTGTTATGGTTTCCATTCTATTGAAGGAGGTTTTTATGCAGGTGTGTACCAAAATCCTATCTCAATGACTGTAAAAGATGAGGAGAAAAAAAATATATGAGTGAAAATACAAAAAATCAATCAAACCTATTGTGATCTGAATTTCTCAATCACAAGGAGCTGTTGCTTCATGATTCCTGCCCAGGACTCCACTTGTAATCGTGGTCTCCACCTCTAGCAAAGATAGCTTCAACAAATGGACAAAGCTCTCACACTATATCTAACTCACTAGATCTACTTTCCCCTTTAGATGACTAGTTTATATAGGGCTTTTTCCCTCTCTGGGAAAATGTACTTGAACACCCATAGGCTAGATAAGTTAGGAAAATTCCACATTAATTCACCCCTAACCAACTCATAGACAAGCAGATCGAGTTGATCTCCTTGGGAATGAAAAACTATGGAAGTTGGTCAATTTGATCTCCTTAGGAATGACAAACTCTAGAAATTTTTTCTCAATTATCTCGATTATGAAATATTATTATTTTATAATTATGAAATTGTGACAAAATAATTATGAGAAATTACTCAATTATGTAATATCACCCATTTAACATGTTTTAACTCCCTTGTAATACCCATGTAAGTAAAAGAAAAGGCGAAAGGGGATGCCTTCTTGCCAACAACTGAGGTATGTTGAACTTGGGTCTCTCTCACTATAATGGAGTGGAAAATAGGGTTATAACAAAAATTATTCCTAATTATATATATTAGCTAGACATCCACTCTAAAAATGAATTTAAATGAATGCAACTACTCTTGTTGAACTAGGACGATCCCTAATGGATAAAGAATAAAATTCCTCAAATTGCAATGAAACCTTAACTAGATCGAAGAGTTTGTCACAAGGAATCCAATGTGATGCAAACAACATATCAATCCAAGCTCAGATGCGAAAGTTATGCTTAGTCAAAGTTTCAATCAAAACACACAAAATTCAATAGCCAAAGGTGACATGGCAGTCTATGGAGTGGACACGTGGTACACTTGAGCTGAAATTGTAGGTACAATTGGTTATGAAGTAGTGCCATGTTGGAAACCTGACTGGACATGTGCACAGGTTGAATGTGACACATGGTAGCTGAGTAGACATTGAAGTGGCACTGACATGTTTATTGGACCACAAGTGGGCCAATCACATGGCGCCACATGGCCCTATGAAAATTCATGACATGGACCCATGAAATACTTCCATGTGGCCTTGCATGGATCAGATCATCACATAACCATATGTAATCAAGAAAATATTGGTTTTTTCATTGGTTCTAACATAAGGTTATTTTACGTTGAACCCATATAAATATTGCCTCGTGGCCTTGCAGGATTGGACCATCACATAACTATATGCAATTGAGCGATTATTGGTTTATTCTTTGGTTATAATTGTTGATAGGTGGTTGTCATTGATGTCAACCCAAGAAGCACCAATAGCTACCTCGATATTTTTCAGCAAATTTGGCATGAAAATTCGCAGTCTCCTATCTCCTAATCAATATAGTTAGATTCTCCTCGAAAATATATTTTCGATGATGTTTTGTACCCCACATAGTTATTTATGGTTTTAAATTTATTTTAATTTTAAGTTGAAGACCCAATTTTGTGGGCTAAAACCCCAAAGGGTAGTATTTAAATGACACCTTATCATTAATTCACCTATGGTTGTCAATATATGAAAATAATTCTTGCTGCAATATCATTGTGTATAAGTTGAATAACTTCAAGAACCAAAGGAAATACACCAATCACTGATTTCACATCCTAGGTAGGGCCATATGCACTAAGCCAATCATTGATTTCAAAATTTTAGTGGAACTGAAAAAAATTGTCGACAAATATTAATAAGAGATAATAATTAATTAAATTAAGGGTATTATGAAAACATAATCTTAAGAAGCATTTTAAATTAATTCTATCTCATAAAAAGTATCCCTCCTAACTTAATAAATACTATCTCTTCCCATAAGGTTCACGACCTCCCTTCCTTAGCACACAAGACATAAATACAATTAATATTTCAATATGTTAATTCCTATTGAAAACCTCTTCAATATCTAATTGTCACCTATAAAGTCCCTTTATAAATCTAAACGATCATCCTTAGCAACCAACATATGAATATAAAAACAAACCTTTATCACCACTTAAGAGACAAGCTTTTGAACAAATAATATAAGTAATTATCTTCTAAAATTTTCGGTCATCCTTGAGGAAGCTACGCTAATAATTTGTGAGGACAAGGGTTGACATCTTTTGAAAGGTTCGGTTGAAATTTCAGTTTGAGGACTTGCTAGACAAGAAAGGAAGTATTTCTCAGAATTAAATTTGTGTAGCACTGATTCTTCAAGGGGAGCACGGTAAAAGATAATCCTTTTGTGTCTCTTGTGTTTTGGTTAGGACCTTATTACAGTAAGCCTTGTGGAGAAAAATTACAGCCTGTTCTGGGAGAAAAATTTCCTCAAATTCAACATTTGAAAGGTTCGACGAAATTTCAGTTTGAGGACTTGCTAGACAAGAAAGGAAGTATTTCTCAGAATTAAATTTGTGTAGCACTGATTCTTCAAGGGGAGCAAGGTAAAAGATAATCCTTTTGTGTCTCTTGTGTTTTGGTTAGGACCTTATTACATTAAGCCTTGTGGAGAAAAATTACAACCTGTTATGGGAGAAAAATTTCCTCAAATTCAACATCCATTAACTGTTAAAAGAGAGAGAGTTAGGGAACCTTTCTAGAGCGAGCTCATGATTGTTAACAAAGATGTATAAAACACATTTTATGTGAGACTTATTGATTCTATTTGAAGATCGAATCATATGGAAAGTAGTCTGAGACTATAGAAAGAAATACATGCATAGTTTAAGGCATGTACCCTCCTTATTATGGTCCACAAAATGTTGTTACATTACAAGTGTGGATTTCCTATTTGAGGAAGTGTATAAGCTTAGGAAGAGGAATAATTTAGGATGCATGCATTATAAGAAAGTATGACTCCATTAAGAACTGTTTTGGAAGTCAAATTGCACAAATTACAGTGTACATTTTTTTACGCAAAAGTATCCTCATATCCCATATACACAGAAGTGGTAAAAAAATGCCTGCAAATCGTTACCGAAATGATTTCTTCCTTTGAGGAACAGGTCATTTCTTCCTTCGAGGAACAGGTTTTTCCAATTCAAGAAGGTGAAGAATCAGATTTTTTCGCAGAGGATGAGGAAGCTCAGGGGCAGGAAGCGCAGGGACAGAGGATTGTTGAGCTGTGAGAATATATAAAAGAATAAAGGGACATAAATGTAAACAAAAATGCTCGCAAAAATATTGGAAATTGTACGTGAAGGATGGAGCATTTCAATCAACGAACTACATAGAAGGTGAACATTGTTTATCTAGAATGTGTTAAATTACTATAGAGACATGTTCTACTAACACAGATAAAAAAGAGCATGTCGATACCTGGTATTGCAGTCGCTTGAAGTCGTCGTAGACCAACAACGCAGACGGGAGGAGCAGCACAGACAAAAACGCGCAAACAAACAGACCAGTAGCAGCACAGATAGAAAAACGTGCAAACAAATAGATCGATAAACAAATCAACTTCGCGGACAATTTATTTATAGCAACTAGTTCGGCCGAACTATTTTAAAAGTAAAAGTTTGGCCGAACTTTTGTTGCCGGTTTTCCCATCTCCGGCAAAAATTCTGTTTGCCCACTCCGTCAGTGTGCTGTCAATCTAAACGGAATCATGAGTTCGGCCGAACTATTTCCAAAAAGAAATTTATGCCCCCGATTCTCACAAAAGTGTAACCCATCTTCACATATCCGCCCTATTATTATTATATATAAAATAAAAAATTAAAATTAAAATTAAAAAATAAATAAATAACTAAATCTAATTCGAAACTATAACGGTTAATTTAGAACAAAATGAACATTTTTAGTTATCTCAAAATTTTGTAAAAAAATGTCTACCATGTTTCATGATTACAAAATAGGGAGGTCGATGCTCAAGTCAATCTAAGAGAAAGCTTTATCAAAAGTTTGATTAAGGTAAACAAGATTCCTTCATATTTCATGCCTTTCCTTTGGAATCATGATCACTATTGATATTAAGTTACATAATAACATGTTTCCTATCAAGTGTCCCCTAGTGCTCTTTATTCCATACAATTATCTTGTCAATATTTGAGCCTATAAGCAATAACATGGTTAATTGAAAATAATATGTGGGTTTATTATTCTACCGGTTTACTACACCTATGTTTTGAATCATCACCATAATAATAATGAATAAGGGGGATTTGGTCTATATTATTTTGTTGGACTCCCAAGCTCCAAGAAAACACCTTGGCATGTTCAAGTTAGAGGTAGCTTGATTTGGAATTTTCATTTATATTTCGAGAACATAAGGCATTATCATTGCACGAAAACAAGATTTGCTGGCCATCTAATGGAAACATTAGTAGTAGTAATATGAAAAGAAATTAAAGGGAAAAAATGTGAGAAATGAGTGCATAGCATAAATAACAACCAAATTGCTAGTACTTGAGGAAAAGAGCAACCTAATTATCAAAACTCAAGGAAATAGAAAAGGAGGTCACCATCTTCATGCATATTTCTCATCATAAGTACTTGGAGACGCAATGTAGTTCTCTAAAATCTTAAATTAGCATGATCTCTTCTCGCCTCCACCTTCCACCAGAGGTGGTTTCATCTCTTCCTCCAACATCTACATTTGATAGGGAGTCCTTTCTTAGTGACTTTTCTCTAGGATAATTAGAATATTAGGGTTTTGAATTGGGTGTAGCTCAAGTGGTTGTGAGGAAATTTTTTACACTCCCTGCCTAGGTTCAAATCCTACTTTGTGACATGCTTTATCTTAGTGAGCCAATTCTAGATGAGTTATATATGATCTATTTATAAGTTTTTTATTTGGCCTTGTGCCCTAGATAATAAAACTAATATTGTCTTATTATTCATAGGTATAAATTAAAGTTTCCTCTTAATAACCAACCATGTATTGCTACCAATTTATCATCAAACATGAATTGTTATCAATATGCTTGGGCTCTCGACCATTTTGAGTAGGTACAATTGCATATAACCTTTTCACTTTGAACTTTGACAACCTAGCTGGGAAAAACAATCAATAAACGTTGTTATCACCATAGGAAAATAGTATATTTTATCCTCTTCCTAATGGCGATTTTGTTGGATGTGTTTGATATCAAGTCTATGTCTCATGTTATAGAATGAACCGAACATGCTTATCGTCCTCCTAGAAAGCAATGAGCTTGGGTTCAAGTTGAGTGACCTTGTTGAATAACTCAATAATATTATTGTAACTAATGGAACAAGTTATAATTCCTTGCATGGATTTTTCAACTATGATGAACTTCTTGGCACCTTCTTTTGTCCTAGTCACATGCTTTAAATGTTTAATGGTAATCAACCTACTTCTCAAAGATTGGTTTCTCCCATTAAGAGATCCTTTTGGAACTCATCGTGATAAAACATGACCTTGAAGGAGGATGAACTTCGTACCAAATTTCCCCTTCATTGGCATGCTAAGATCTTGAGTTCAAATATGTTACATGGAGTTTTTAAGTTGTCTTACAAAGCATGAGAAGCCAATATAAACAACAACAAAGAAGAGATTGAGTTGATTAAACCACTACTTAATCAAATTATACTAATCTAATAATGGGGACCTACACACATGCATGATTTTGTAGGGTTGAGCTATTGTAAGAGAAATTTACAACCCACTATTTAGAACCAAGTTTCAACCATAGGTAAATTAGATATGATTTTTATTCTTAGAGGCAACAAGAAACTCAGATACGTATTACATTTATATAAAGTATTTTCCGAACCAAATCACATAGAAATTTTGAAGTCAAAGCGTTTCGAACCACTTACTGTGGTTCATCATCAGGACATAAATGGATAGTTGAACTAGAGAATCAATATATAGTAGAGATGCAATGACCAATCCCAACAATCAAAATATTCTATTGCTTTATTTATTCAATTATCTATTATTTAATTATCAAGTTGAAACGACTAACCCCAAGAGTCGCAATATTTTATTAAATTGAATATTCATTTATCTATAATTTTTTTTTTTAACTAGAACGGTTATATTTTATTGAAGAAAAGCGTTGTTAGGCCCGGGCCTAAACTGCGAGTACAATCAGAATCGCTGCCATAGCAGACATTACAACGGTCATTACATATAAACCTCCATTAACCTTTTAAGGAATAGTGGACAGATTCGGGTCTTCTGCATTTAAGCTTATCATCCCTTCTTGAAGTGTACAGCCTATGTTGGCCAAATTATCAGCTTCCTTGTTGAGAGCTCTGAGGATGTGAAAGACATTTGCTGAGGGGAAGATCTTCAGCATTCTGTTTACTCTTCCTAATTGTTTGTTGAGCACCGGGTTCATGAATCCCTTCTTGCTGACAATAGCTTTTATCAACACCTCTGAGTCTCCAAAGATCATGATTCCACTTGGATTTTCCTTTCTGACGGTTTGACATGCTTTCCATAAACTTAGAATTTCTGCTTGGTTATTTGATTTCACCCCCAATCCCCAACTGAAAACCTCTTTGGTCCCATTTGGATAGTAAATCGCCCCTCCAGCTCTGGATCTACCCGGGTTGCCTTTTGAGGCTCCGTCAAAGAACACTGTAGTCTTTCCTTGAGCTTTCCACCATTGGTGAAATTTGTCCTCCGACATTCGGATCTGCCAATGTTCCACACACACCGGACGGAGCATTGCAGGAGTAATGATCGGACTGGTAAAAGGAGCCAACCACGACCTTTCCTCAGGTCTGAGAGTGCTGTCTTCTTTGTTCTGGGAATGAGTCAAGGTCTCAATTAGAAGGGATTTGGCCTGATTTGCCACTTTATCTGCCGTAGTTTCTTTGTTGCTGAATATGATTTCGTTACGGGCTAGCCATAACTTCCAGCACACGTATTTGGGAGCTGCTGTCCACACCTTGTGCCATATGGTGTTGCTGGAGATTTTTTGAGGGTAGGCAGTGATCCAAGAGAGAAACATGGAGTTGATTTCTCCTTGGGTCGGTGGTTGCACATTCAGTCCTACCAGAAAGTAGGACCAAACTTCCTTCGCGAAGTCACATTCCAAGAACAAATGCCCTGAGGTTTCAAGCGCAGCTTTGCATAGAGCACAGCGATGAGAACAATGTTACCGATGAAATAGGTAACCGCAATGTTACCTACTTTTTTTTTGTAGCATAAAAAGCACCCGATTTTGAAAAGTGGTGATGCAGAATCACCATTTTTTTTTTGGTGCACATTTTTGACACTCTAAAATTTTTATTTATGAAGTATGAATATTTGTTTTAAAATGTTAGTGATTTTCATGCTAATTTTGAAATGTATTGATGCAACATCAATTTTTTTTTTTTTTTTTTTTTTAGAGCGGTGATTTTCATGCTAATTTTGAAACGTATTGATGCTGCATCAACCTTTTTTTTTTAGAGCAGTGATTTTCATGCTAATTTTGAAACGTATTGATATTGCATCAACCTTTTTTTTTTAGAGCAGTGATTTTCATGCTAATTTTGAAACGTATTGATGCTGCATCAACTTTTTTTTTTAAGAGTGGTGATTTTCATGTTGGTAATAAAACACAAAACTTAGATAAAAAAAATATATAAAAACAATAAAAAACCCAATAAAAATGTAAAAAAAACAAAAATAGCTAATAAAAATAAAAAATTTAAACAAAAATAAATTAAAAAAAACAAAAATATTTGAAAATTATATCAAAGGAAATGACAAAATTTGAAGAAAAAAAACACATAATTTTAAGAAAAAAAACAAAAATTGAACAAAAAATTAAAAAAAAAAAAATCAAAAACATTTTTTTCTAACTTATTAAAAAAAACAATATATTAAAATATATATATATATTAAAAAAAAAAAATTTAAAAATTAAAATTACAAAATTAAAATTTAGAAAAAAAAAAAATTTAAAAAAAGAAATTAAATTTAAAAATTTAAATTAAAAAAAATAATAATAATAAGGAAAAAAATACAAATTTTAAAATTTACAAAAAAAACAAATTAAAAAAAAAAACCAATTAAAATTGAAAAAGATAAAGAAAATAAAAAAATTAAAAAAATTAAAAAAAAAAAAACCTATCATTAAAAAACAAGAAAAATGAAAAAAAACTAGTGCAAATAATTAAAAAACAAATATACATAAATTTAGTGTTTTTTTTTTTTTTTTTTAATGAAACCATTTATAGATTTTTAAAATGAAAAACTAAATAAACGAAAAAATTAAGAAAAACAATTAAATTAAATTAAAATTCAAAAATTTTAATAAATAATTTTTAAATTTTAAATTTAAAAAAATAATTATTCTATAATATTAAATATAAAAGAAATTAAACAAATTGAATTTAAAATAAAAAAATTGAATTAAAAAAATAATTTTAGATATTTTTAAATTCAAATTTTAAAAAAAAAATCAAATTAAAATAACAATATTAAAAATAAAAATAAAAAAATAAAAAAATAAATGAAATCAAATAAAAAATAGTTGTATATATATATATTACAATTTTTTTTTAAAAAAAAGGAATTTTATTTTAAATAAAAATATTAAATTTAAAAAAAAAAAAAAAAATTTGAAAAAAAAAATTATTTTTTGAAATTTAAAAAAAAATAAAAAATAAAAATAAAAAAATCCAATTAAAAAAAAAAACAAATTTAAAAAAATTAATTAAAAAAAAAAATTAAAAAAAAAATAATCGGTGTTAGTTGTTAGCCCTTACATTAAAAATGACAAATTAACCCGGCGGGCGCGCTCGCAGAAGCGGCCCGGCCAAGCCTCCGACCCCGACGGGCGGAGGGCGTTCAGAATCGCCCCTCACCGTCCCGCCGACATGTTCTCAGCAGCCAGCCACGCCGCCAGGCGGGCGGGTTTCAGTAGCGCACGGCCGCCGTGGCCCAACCGGGGGGGGGCAGGCGGCGCCACGGGGGCGGCCCAACTAGCCTCCCAGCCCCCGATGGGCGGAGGCGGTCCGAACCTGGCTCCTTGCATTGCGACGGGGGGCGGCCGGGGGCGCGACGCCCGGGCGGCCACTGCCGGCCTCCGACCCGGACGGGCGGAGGCGGTCGGGAATCGCCCCTCGCGTCGAGGGCCGGGGCCGGCGGGGGCCGCCCGTGCGCCCCGGCCCGGCTCTGCGCCCGGTAGGCGGGCCAACAACCACCACCGCATTTTGTTTTTTTAAATTTTTTTTTTTAATTAATTTTTTTAAATTTGTTTTTTTTTAATTGATTTTTTTATTTTTATTTTTAATTTTTTTTTTTTTTTTTTTTAAATATTATTTTTTTTTAAATTATTTAAAATAAATTTCATTTTGTTTTAACTTTTTTTAATTTTATTATTTTTTTGTTTTAAATTTATTATTTTTTTTTTTGTTAATAATTTTTATTAAATTTTGCCATTTTTTTGTATTTAATTGATTTTTTTTTTTTTTTAATTTCATAATTTTATATATTTTACGTTTAGTTTTTTAATAAAATTTTATAAAATTCAATAAATTATATATATATATTTTTAATTTATTTGGATTTAATATTTTTTTTAAATGTTTTACCTTTTTATTTTTATTTTTTTGTTAATTACATAAAATTTTTATATTTTTATATTTCAATTAAAATTGTGTATTTAAAATTAGATTTTTTTTTAATGAAACTTAATTTTTTTAAATTTTTTTTTTTTTAAATTTTTTTTTATTTAATATTTTATTTAAAGTTTTTAAAGTTTTTCATTTAATAAAATTTTATGTATATACCTATTTTAATTTAAGTTCATATATATATTTTAATTTTTATAATTTAAATTTAATTTATTTTTTATAGTTTATTTGTTTTTTAATATATTTTGTTTTAAATTTAATATTTTCATTGTATTTTATTTTTATTTTTTATTTTTAATTAATTTTTCTTTTTTTTTTCTTTATAATTTGAATAGTGTTTTTTTTTTAATTTTGAATTTTTAAATTTATTAAAATTTAATATATTTCTTTAAATTTAATTATTTGTTTTAATTTTTTTTTTTCTTTTTTAAAATTTAATAAGCATTTTCTTTTTCTTTTTAAATTTAATTTCTATATTTTATTTTTTATATTTTCCTTTTTTTTTAACTTGTTTTTTTTTTTTTTTAATTTAATATTTTTATTTTTTAATTTCTATATTTTTTGAAATTTTAATCTTAATTTTTTTTTGGTTTATTTTTAAAAAAAAATTTCCTTGAATTTTAGGTTTTTTTTAATGATTGAATTAAAATTTTTACTTTGTTTTTATTTTAATTTTTTTTATCTTCATATATTTTTAAATTTTACGCTTTTAAATGTTTTTATTTTTTAAATTTATTTTTTTCTTAAATTTTAGGTTTTTTTTTAATGTTTGAATTTTAAAAATTTAAAAATGTTACTTCTATTTTTAAAAATGCCAAAAGTATGACACAATTTTTTTTTTTGTTATTCTAGCATCAACTAATTTCGTTTTGAGGGTGTTTTTTCAATCTTTTTTTCAGGAAACAATTTTGTTTTTACCATAATTTTATAAAATGTTGAAATTTGACCTTCAAAAAAAACGAAGTGCGTTCTGGAAGACACACTTTTTTTTGGGGGGGTGTTTTTTCAATCCTTTTTTCAACAAACAATTTTTTTTTAGCAAAATTTTAGAAAATGTTGAAATTTGACCTTAAAAAAAAAACAAGTGCGTTCTGGAAGACACACTTTTTTTTTTTTTGGGTGTTTTTTCATGTTTTTCTAGAGTTTTTGGGCTAGAGTTCCCGTTTTGAGGTCAGGTTACCTATTTCATCGGTAACTATGTTTGAGGTCCAACGATGTTCCTCTTGCTCAGATTGTCTCCCGTCAAAATTTTGTTTTGGAACAAGATCCAGAAGAAAAAATTGACTTTGGGAATACTGAATCTGTCCCAAATTAGCTTCCAGACTGTCGCTGGGTATGTCAGATCTTTTTTACTTTGGATTTGGAGATATCCCTGCTTTGCTGTGTAGGTCCCTGTTTTCCCCCATCCCCAGTGATCAGCCTCATCTTTATGCACCGGTGCGAAGTCTGAGATAGCTCTTTTAAAAGCTGCGAGCTGAATCTCAAGATGCTCCGGTGGCTTGGGAATTTTCCAATGCTGCCAATTGCCATTGACGTCCCATTCTGATATGTCTTCAATTCTCTTTATTCCTTGCGCTTTAAACCATTCTCTTAGTTCTTTAATGTCGTTGGAGTCCTCGAGCGGTGGATGACCCATTATGCAGTCCCTCCAGATCCTTGTATTTTTCCCATTCCCTGGAACTCTATACAAATGCGTTTTGAAAAAAGTTATACCTTTGCTGCAGAGTTTCCATACATTCGTGCCCTTTGGTGTGTTTTCAGCTGTGAAAGAAGTGAGAGGCCGGTTCTCTAAGTATTTGGCCTTGAAGATTCGGCTGACAGGGTGAAGTGGGTTGTCGATTAATTGCCACAGTAGCTTACAGCCCAACGCTAGATTAGCATTCTGTGGATCCCGAATTTGCAACCCACCTTCCATAAGGGGGCGTTTCACTGTTTCCCAATTGATCAAATGAAACTTGCTTTGATTGCCTCGACCACCCTTCCACATGAAATTTCGCATTAGTCTGGTTATCTGATCTGAGATAGCTTTAGGAGCTAACATCAGAGCTGCCTGGTATGTGGGCAAAGCTGAGAGGACAGCCTTGATAAGAATGAGTTTTCCCCCGGTGGTAAGCCAGAACCCTCCCCACCCACTGATCTTCTTCTTAAATTTTGAGATGACTTCCTCCCATAGATGATTCCTGTTGGTTCTTATCGTGATTGGTAGCCCCAGGTATTTCAATTTATCCCACTCTGCATAACCGATGAAGCCCAATTCGTTGGCTATTTTCTCAATGGTATGTTTGTCAGTGTTCCAGCCGTAAACAGCACTCTTTTTTTCACTTATTAGCGCTCCTGAAACACTGCAATACTTCTGAAGAGTGATTTTGAATGAATTTGCCATTCTAGCAGAGGCGCCCCCAAGTAGAATCGAATCATCGGCGAAGAAGGCGTGGTTCACTGAGTCGATGCCATTTGCTATTCTGATGCCAGGGATATTTCCATCGTTCTTTTCCTTGGTGAGCTTTCTGCTCAAGGAATCTGCCATGATAATGTAAAGGAATGGGGAGAGGGGGCAGCCCTGCCTCAACCCTCTGGTAGCCTGGAAGAAGTTCGCCGGTCTGCCATTAACCAATGGGGCTATCCAAGTCCTTTCTATACAGGCTCTGATCAGTTTTATAAAGTCTTGACAGAACCCAAAAGAGGAGAGGACCCTGTACAGAAATGATCTATTAACTCTATCGAAAGCATTACACATGTCTAGTTTAATGAGCATACCTTGTTCTTTCCGGGCCTGGCTGGAGTGCAGAGCTTCCTGGACTTGAATAACATTGTCCAGTATGTGACGGCCTTTCACGAATCCTCCTTGTGCTGGAGAGATCAGTTTTTGCAGAAGGGGTTTTAGTCTATTTGCCAGCAGTTTGGCCATAATCTTGTAGGAGGCGTTACAAAGAGAGATTGGCCTATATCTGTCGAACGACCCCAGGTTTGCTTCCTTTGGTATTAGTGCAAGAAAAGTGGAGTTAATTCCACCGCCCACCTTGGCCTTTCTCATGATGCCTTGGATCATTTTTAGAAGGTCAGATTTGATTAGCGCCCAGCATATTTTGTAGAAATGGATTGAAAATCCATCTGGGCCTGGAGCTTTATCCGGCTCCATCGACCACACAATCCTAAAGATTTCTTCCTCCGAGGCTAGCTCCAAGAGGGAGTTATTGTCATCAGCATTAACTAGCTTTGGAATATTTGACAGAAAAGCATTAGTATCCTCCTCACTTCCATTCCTATCTGCGGTGAGAAGACCATGGAAGTGATCCTCGGCAGCAGTCTTGACATGTTCGAAACCTTTACATACCTGTCCATTGGCTAAAGTGATTTCTGCAATGTGATTTTTTGATAATCTTGCCCTGTACTGTTTATGAAAGTAAGCAGTGTTACGATCTCCAGCCTTAAGCCAAAGGCTACGTGACTTCAATCTCCAATGCTCCTCTTCATTTCTGAAAGAATTGTATGATCTCCTTTGAGCAGCATTTTCTTCTGTTAGGTCTGTTGGAGAGATTTCTTTTTTTTCCATGTCAAATTGAAGATCTGCCAGCTTTTGAACAGCCTCTTTTCTCTGACTGGTGGGAGTCTTGATGGCTTTCTTGATCCAGTCTTTTAAAGCTTTTTTTGTGCTTTTTATCTTTTGCTCCCATACGTAACTTGGAGAGCCCGTGACCTCAATACTCCAGGAAGATTGCACTGTTTATTGGAACCCTTCAATTCCTGCCCAGAGAGGATTAAATCGGAATGGTAAAGGCCCTAAATCTTCTTCATCCTTGATGCATAGCATGATTGGTTTGTGGTCTGAGGTGAGTTTAGGGAGGATCTTTGTCAGAACTATTCTATTGTCCAGCATAATGGAGCTGTTGATGAGGAACCTGTCCAGCCTTGCTGCAATATGATCTCCTCCAGTTCTGTTATTGGACCAGGTATATTCTCCTTTGGCTGGTTTGAAATCTACAAGATCCCAATGAAGAGTGAGGTCTTCCACGATATGGAGAAAGGGGTCCCTCGAGGAACTCCCACCTTTTTTCTCTTTTGGATCCAATACTATATTCAAATCTCCTCCTAAAATTACATTCTGAGGTTTATGCAGCTCTAGATAGTCTGAGAGAGTTTTCCAACACTCTTTCTTTTCATCATAATGTACAGGAACATATAAGTTAAATAGTGCCAGCACTAGATTGCTTGCTTTATGACGGAGTTCAGTGAAAATCCAGTGTTGAGATTCATGAAATCTTTCTAATGAAAAGAGTTTTTGAGACCAGAAAGTACCTATTCCTCCTGCAGTGCCTCTTGCGCTGATTGCCTTACCTTCATCAAATTTCCACTTGGTATTGCTGGTGTTTAGAAGGAGCTCCCCATCTATTTTTGTTTCTTGGAGCATTAGAATGTCTGCGGGTTCAGATTTCAAAAGATCTTTGATTGCTTCTGCCTTATTGGGATTCCCCAGACCCCTGCAGTTCCAAGAGATCATCTGCATCATTTAGAACTAGAAGGGGTAGGTCCACCTCCCTTGGGGGTCCTTAATCTGGTGTTTCTGCCTAGTGCCATTTCAATAGTGGCTTGGCTGCCTAGGGTTTTTTGTCTTTCTGACTCTTCTTCCCTAGTTTCTCTGTTTGACTTTCTACCAGCTTTCTTTGATGGCCTCTCGAAGGTCTCATCGTCCGAGGATCCATTGGTTTCTGCATTCTTCTTTTTAGACTTAATGATGTCTGCATACGAGGGGGAAGAGGTATTACCTTGAGAGAGGATTGGAATGATGCCCGGGTCTGGAGCGGGTATGTTGTCCTTTGGGATTGAACCATCTGCCTCGACTTCTGAAGGGTCTTGCTGTAGATCTAGTGCTTCAAAGGGATTTTTGTCCATTTCTAGGCTGCCTTTATCCTTGCTTCCTGAAGTTTGAGTGTTTGAGTTTTCTTTCCCTGCTTTGTTCTCCACTCCTTTGCCTTTGTTTTTGTTGTTCTGTCTGCTGTTTGATGGCTTCTTGACTTGATTCCACTGTTCCCCTTTTTCTTTTTCTGTTTGCTCCTCGTTTTTTCTCTTGCAGTACCTTGCGAAGTGTCCGTATTCGTGACAATGACGGCATTTGAAGGGGAGCTGTTCGTAATCAAGTTCCTGGACATGTGACCAATCTGCTACTGTGAGATTGATTGCTTCAGGCAGCCCAATTTCAAGGTCCACCTCAACGCAAATGCGGGCACAGGAAAACTGATCCTTCCTCGGTGCTTGATCGATATATCTTCCTAGGGCATTGCCAATGGCCTGCATTGATCTTTGATTCCAACAGTGGAGGGGAAGGTGGGGCAGTCGCACCCATACTGGCACCGCCGTGGGCACGTCCTGAGCAGGGTCGAAGTCTGGCGACCATTTATTCAGATAGAGACCTTGAGGGCCCATGAAATATGGCCCATTTCGAAATATCAAGCTTCTATCTTCCACATTGTCGAAGACGAATACAAAATAACCTTTCCCCACAAAGTGGCTCTTGATGCTTTCCTTCACCAGCGGTATCCAGTTCCTTTTTACCCATTCATCGACTGCCTTCGGGGAAGGCCATAACCCTGTGAACTGGCCTATTAGGCCCCTTTCAGCCAGGTTCAGCGCGGATTTGCACGTCTCTTCCACTGGCAAGGAAACCGAGGGAATGTTAGCCAGTTTTTTTACGAATTTCTGCTGAATACCAGATGGGGGCCGGGTACCCGAAGCTGCAACGAGTGAGTTGAACGCCGCCAGCTCCGGAGGCAAAGGGGAAGAATCCGCAGGGCCCCCTCCAGAATCCATGGAGGAGACCGCTCGAAGAGGGCTGCCAAACAGGCGCGGCTAGGTCAGTTGCAGAACCCAGGGCGCGCGCGCAGCGAGTTTTTATCTATATGCCATTATTCATTTATCTATAATTTAATCAAAGAAACGTTAGAAAAAAAAATAAAAGAAAAAAGACTTAAAAATAGGAGCATATTAAACAATCTAAATAAAAATCCTAAAAAAGAAATGGAAATTAAAAACCAATAAAAGAAATTAAACAAAAGTTAAAAAATAATGTATAAGAAGAATGATAATTATTTAATTAATCTAATATTTAATAAAAAAAGGAAATTTAGATTGAAATATTAAAATCAAATAAAAAACCCTAAAAATAGGAAAAATATAAAAGAATCCAAATAAAATGGAGTAAAAGTATAAACTTAAAATGGAAAATTAGAAGAATAAAAAAGAAGAGGAAATACTACTTCATAAGAAGAGGGAATTACAGAGAAACGATTGATTGAAATATAATCACGGTTAATTGAAAATAAAAATAAAATATATATATGAATCATAATAATATAGAGGTGAAATTAAAAAGAATAAAACAATAAAAATGAATAAAATCAAATCAAATAAATTGAATAATTTAATAAAAATGAAGGGATAAGAATTGTAAAAGAAACTTACATTTTCTAACAAAGGGGAAGGGGGAGCTATACCCAAATTCTTACTAATAAAAAGGGAGAGCTAAAAAAAAAAAAGGAAACCTAAGAATAAAGAGAGGGGATGCAACAACGACTTAACTTCCAACCATCATCTCTATTAAGCGTCTTGGAAATTTTTTCAATTTCAATGGCCTCCCTCAACATACGGTGATGGAAGTGATCGATCTTGGCAATGACCTGGGAGTCATCAATACTAATGTGGTGCTTACTCTTCTCCGCATGTTTCGCCAAGGCTGAGGAGTGAGTCCTGTAGTGTTTTATGTCAACCACATTCTCCTTGATCCTTTGATTAATGGAACGACCAATTTCTCCAACGTAGGTAGTCCCACGGGAATAAGGGATCAAATACACACCTTTCATGTCTTTGGGATTCACTGGTCTTTAACTGATTTCAGGGAGCTATGAATCATGTTCAAGGTTATGAAAGTGGAGGAAACATCATGTTTCCTAAGAACACAAGCAATCGTGTCTATAGTTCCTTGTATAAAGGGAAGTTGAACATTGTAAGTTGGATCTCTAGGTTCTCTCTTACTCTTCAGACCTTTGTTAGCCATTTGAAAAGCTTTGATACCTTGGGATATGCTATAATCATTCATCTCAAAAACACTAAGGAGATGGGTTTTCTCACCCATCAGGTGATCTTCATCAGAAACCTGCAAAGAACGAGTAGCTAGAGTGTTTAGAACCCGCATCTTTTGGGAAGGATAGTGATGGGAGTCAACATGAATATATTGTTCAGTGTGCGTTTTCTTACAAAAAACTTGGTGATAAAAAGAACCATAAGACTACTTAGAGACCAAAAAATCAAGGAAGGGAAGGCTGCCATTAATCTCATATTCCATTGTGAATTTTATGGATCTTGATTGATTGTTAAGATGCTTCAGAAACAAATCTAATTTGTCCTGACCATGAGGCCATAAGATGAAGGTATCATCAACAAATCGTTTCCACATCTTAGGCTGAAATTGAGTTGAGGCCAAAGCCTTAGATTCAAAATCCTCCATGAACATGTTAGCTACGATAGGGGATAGCAGAGAACCAATGGCATCACCACAAGTATGTTCATAGAATTCACCTTCGAAGTTAAAAAAGGTAGAGGTCAAGCAAAATTCAACAAGCCTAATGGATCTAGATCAGTGATACGATTGATGACCTCAACAACCTCCTTGATGGGGATATTAGTGTAAAGAGAAACCACATCAAAAATAACCATAAGTTCATTCAGCTCAAAATTTAATCCTTTTAACTCATTGACAAAAGAAGAGGATTCTTTAACAAAATAATCCCTCCGACCAACCAGGAGCTTGAGCTTACGTGCTAAATATTTAGCAAGAAGATAAGTAGGACCATCGATTGTATTGACAATGGGTCTAAGGGGAGCCCGCTCCTTGTGAACCTTGGGGATCCCAAGGCTAGGAGTGATGGGGTCGGATGGATTCTTTTGTTAAAGACTCCTCTTGTTTTTTCAATGAGTTAAAGGAATTAAATTTTGAGCCGAATGAAATTATGGTTAGTTTTGACGTGGTTTCTCTTTACACCAATATCCCCATCAAGGAGGTTGTTGAGGTCATCAATTGTATCACTGATCTTGATACATCAAGGCTTGTCGAAGTTTTCTTGACCTCTACCTTTAGCTTTGAAGGTGAATTCTATGAACAGACTTATGGCGTTTCCTTGGGTTCTTCGCTATCCCCTGTCGTAGCTAACCTGATCATGGAGGATTTTGAATCTAAGGCTTTGGCCTCAGCTCAATTTTAGCCTAAGATGTGGAAATGGTTTGTTGATGATACCTTCATCTTATGAACTCATGTTCGGGACAAATTAAATTTGTTTCTTCAACATCTTAACAATCAATCAAGATGCATAAAATTCGCCATGGAATATGAGATTAATGGTAGCCTTCCCTTCCTTAATGTTTTGGTCTCTATGAAGTATGATGGTTAATTTTCTCACCAAGTTTTTCATAAGAAAACAAACACTGAGAAATATCTTCATGTTGACTCTTATCACTACTCTGCACAAAATATGGGGGTTCTAAACACTCTAGATACTCGTATTTTGTGGAATTTGGATGAAGATCACCTGATGAGTGAGAAAACCCATCTCTTTAATGTTTTTCAGATGAATGGTATAGCAAATCCCAAGGTATTTGTTGGGATCCTGTGATTGGGCAGATTGGCAAACCAAATGACAAGGCAACTTCAAAACCAGTCTTTAGAGTTTTAGGACCTAGCCTTCCTAGACTCAGAGAGGGATCTCTCAGGTTGTTTGCAAATATGTGTGTTCGTTTGCTTTAAGGGTTGATTTTAGGCTAGTTATTAAGTATGAGGTTTGTTGTTTGTTTTGGTTGGGTATGATGATCAAAGAGCTTAGATAGAAAGAGGAAATATCTAAGTCATTGTGCAATGGAGTCAAATGAAATTCATGATAAGTTCATCAATGGATCGGGGAGTATCATAGGGAAAATCTAACTTGGCCAGTGGATCTTCAAATTTTTTAGGATAATAAGGTGAACATTAAGGATAAGAATGAAAAGTAGGACAAAGGGAAATTAAGAATCCTTTATCAGTACTTTAAACAAGAGAAAACTTTCAAGGTAACTGTTTGAAGAAAGCCAAAGGACAGGGCAAACCATAGACTTCTTTGGACAAACTTTTAATTATCAAACCTTTCAGACAACAATCTAGCAATCAAAAGACTACTTTCAGATAAAGAAAACATATAAGATAACAATGAGAGCAGCCTAAAATCAAATAGAAATAATCTAATCTTCTTTTGACCAACTCTCTAGGAATCTTTCAAAGCAACCTTTAAAGGCAAACCAGAGGACAAGGCACAACATAGACTTCCCTAGTTTAGACTCTACTAAGCATACCTTAAGAAGATCTTAAAAACAATATCTCAAGTTGTACTCAAAGGAGCATGGACTCACCACTAATTTCCCTGGTTTCACTCTATTGAAATCATTCCTTAAAACAACCTCTCAAGCCGTACCAATGAACATCGACTTACCAAAAGAGAAACTCCTTGGTTATACTCTATTGAATTATTTCTAAAATAACAAGCTAGATGGAACTGGAGGGAAATTAAGAATCCTCCAATCAGACCTTGTAGAAGAAAAAATTAAGACAGTGAAGAGTAAACAGAACTAAGGTTCTTTCAAAGGACATTTCTTAGCCTAAAACTTTTACTCTACTGTAACAAAGAAAGATGGAAACATAATGAAAACAGGAAATAACAATAACAGATAGAAGCACTTCACCAACATCCAAGCTTAGGGATCTAGTGATCTGGCCACCTCCAACAAACAAATCAGGGCATCCACAAGATCCAAGACATCAATTTTCCTTCAACTTCCAAGAGACTATGTATTACTTCAAAGAGTCATCAAATGCCACCAATACAATGAGTTCAAATGTAGTATTTATGCTGCAAATGAGGAGGTGGAGCTCAAGATAGGGTTTGAGTATCATTAATTACAGAGTAAGTGCATTCCTATCCTTGAAAACCATGCAAGGCTTAAGGTAGGAGTATCTACAACTACTTCTCTGTTCCAATAACTTCTATCTTAACTTCTAAGGAAAAATAGGTGAAATGTTTGATTTTAAGGCCTATTCTTAACTTTACAATAGTTGCTTTGACAAATAACAAATATCTCTGACTGTGTAATAACTGCTAATGCCTTTTATGGAAAGAAATCATGTTTTAGGTGGTAGTTTGGTCTTTGGAGGAGTAACTGCTTCTTGATTTATTCTTTCGAAGCTGTCTTTGTTTAATCATAACTCTGTCTTTTAGGCCTTTGAACCTTGATTTAGTCCTTATAATCCGCCTTACTACCTTTTACTCTTTATTCTGCTTTATGACTGTTTAGTTCATTTATCTTTGATTTTAAACCTTTGACTTTCATCCTTTAATCACTATCTTCATGGCTAATCCTCTGTTTTATCCTTTTGTCTTGAATTATCCCTTTAATCCTTCTGTTCTTCATTTTCTTTCACCACTCCTTTAACTGTCTGCATTTGTCCTTTGTGCAAGGATGTGTTCTTTGTCCATTAGAGGGTTCTTGATCGATCGATGAGCATGCTTCATCATCGATCAAACCCTGAGAAAAGTCTCTGAACTCCTTAATCTTGGTTTAAGACCCATGGATCGTCATCCAGGGTCTAATATGTCAGTTACTAACTGTGGGAGGGCATCTCGGGCCCTTTTCCGCCATTAAAAACCTGCACAAACACAAATTGTTAATAAAAACCATGCGGGGAGTGGTTAAGACTGCATTTTCAAGGTTTCGGGGTGGTCAGGAGGCGTGTTGTAGAGGAGGAGAAGGTGCAAGGGCATGGTTTCGTAGGCGGAACCATGGGAAAATTCAAATAGAGGCGAAGAAATTTGATTTTTAGTGCAAGGAGGGAAAAATGGTTTCAGAAAACCACGGTGGTTTATCGCGTGCGCTGAGGGCTGTAAGTGGTATTGAGTGGGGGTTGTGTGATGCCATTAGGTGATTGCCACGTGGCAGGGAAAAACCGCCCATTTCACACGAGTTGAGAGTTTCAATGCCTGGCGCTATTTTCTGCGCAATATGAGATTTGGACCATTAGATCTCGAGGAGCGAGATCGACGATGCGGACAGGGTCTGGGAGCGGGATGCAGGTTTGGGAAGTGGAGCCCACTGACAGGTGTCGCAATAAGAATGGAGTCGAGGGTAGCGGAAAGTGGGACCCGGGGACTTAATAGATAAAGGGTAGATGTATCCTTTTTCTAAGGCTTGGCAGGGGGGTCATGTTAATAGGACAGGGAGCGTTTAGTCATTGGATCGGGGTCCAAAGCCTTTGATCAACGGTGCGGATGAGTGGATAGAGGATGTGGGTGAAGGGTTAAGAATAATCAGAGGGCACGGTTCTGTGGGGGTAAGGGAGACCCGCGGCTGAAACGAAAAAGGGCTTAAGGCCTATTTATGCAAAGGGGTGGGTTTTTAATATAAAAACATAGTTTTTATAACAGTTTAAAAAGGCTCGATAGGTTTAAAAATTTAAATTTAAAGAATGTAAAAAGGAATTTTTACATTGTTTAAGGTTTTTAGAGGAAAATGATGAATAAGGGAGGATTTTTTAGGGTTTTTTTAGAGGGGAAAAAATGGGGATGAATGAGGGTGTAGGTGAGGTGATGAAATGAGGCAAACAAGCCCAAAAAATGGAGTTTTCTTTGAGTAGCAGGGTAGTTCTGAGAAGGCAAAGATAGGAAAATTTAGTAGAACATTTAGGTTTAGGATAATGAAGGCATTGAGATTTCTAGAACTCACAATATTTCTCAAATGTTGTTTCTAGAAATCTAGGATTGCAACTTAGTCATCTTTTGATATCAGCAAAATTACTGATGACTAACAGTAGCTCCACTTGGGGAGGGAAGCTTTATTTTTAAGGTGTCCAAAACCTTCAGTTTATCCAATCTCTGAGTTTCAGTAGACCAGTGTCCTTTCCATTGGGCAGATTTCTTTTCATTTGCTGACATTTCCTTGAAATGACAATTTTTAACAATCTGCAACATGTGATTTCTTTTGACAGTATTGCTACCTACCCAATCCTACTTGTCCTGACATTTTTCTTCTTCTTTGAATGCACTTGAACTAGCAAACCCTTGGCATTTTTATTTTTAAAAATAGAAATAAACTATCTACTTCTATCCTTATTTCCTCCAAGAGTTTAGATTAAATTGTTGAACTCTTTTTATTTTCTACCTGAACTATTTGACTGCCAAGATTAAACTGTCTAGCAGTCTTGATTCTCTAACTATTGACATGAAATTTAAAGCATGATTAAAATCATGATTAGACAATCTGATTAACCATGGTTGTGGCATTTGAGACAAGCTGCACACAAACAATATTTGCATAAAAGTAATCTAGAAATATAAGGCTGTGATTTGTCTTTTGTGAGGCATCCTTATCTATCTCTTTGGTTCTGTTTTGAGCATGTGGAACCAGCATCTTTATATTTTCCTAATCTATCCTTCTTGATAAGTTAAATCTGAAATAATCTTAACAATCATTGTTTTTACTAACTTATCAACATAAATTTAATGCATGCTTAGCCATGATTAGGCTAGATGATTGAACAAGATATCAATTTGAATCAGCAGTGGCATTTAGACTAGCACACTTTCAGCAATAATGTTTTTTGGGTATGGGGTTGTACCTCTTTTGAATTTGCCCTCTGTTCTTTTCTTTTATTGTTTTTGTATTTTCTATGATTTTTCTCATGCTAGGTTATGTATAATGAGTGAAAACTTTGAATCTAGGACTCTTGACAGAAATAATGTTTGAGCATCCTGCCATTGACAGGACCTCCAAATAATTCTTCTCTATTCAGACCTTCTAAGAAGAAAACATTATGACCACTAATTGAATGAATGATATAAAGCCCTTTCCACAAATTCTCAAATTTACCATGTTTACCTTTGTCTTCCCTCTTAGAATCTCATTTCAATACTGTATCTCCAACTTGGAGGTTATTTGATTTGGTCCTTCTGTCAAAGATCTTCTTGATGTTTTCTTGAACTACTTGTGTCCTTTTGTATACTTCCTCTCTTGTCTGTTGTAGATGAATGGTTTGATTTAGCCGTCTCTGCATGTCATTTTCTTCTGTTTGTACTTCTTGGAGAAGTTTCATGACTGGAACTCCCAAATATGTAGGGAAGACTGAATCTAGGCCATATACCAGCTGATAGGGGGACATATTTATTGATTTCTTGGTGGTTAACCTATCAGCCCATAATGCATGAACCAGCTTACTATGCCATGATTTCTGATTTTTATCCAACAATCTTTTGATAATATTGATCAGGCTTTTATTGGATGATTCAGCTAGGCCATTTCCTTGGGGATAGTAAGTTGTGGAATGCCCTAATGTAATATGATATTTATAGTAGAAACCAATCATTCTTTTGGATTTGAAGGTAGTAACATTGTCTGTAATGATCTTTCTAGGACAACCAAAATGGGACAGTATGTTTGTTTCAAGGAACTTGATAATGACAGAGTCAGTAGCATTCCTAGAAGGGATGGTTTCTATCCATTTGATAAAATAATCAGTGGCAATAAGGATCCAACTATGTTGGGCAAATGAGGTTGGGTGAATTTCTCCAATAAATTCTAAACCCCATTGCTGAAAGGGAGCCTCAATACTAATGGGATGCAAAGGTAAAGGTACGAGTTTCCTCTTGCCATAAAAAATTTGACACTTATGGCAAGTCATGACTAGTTTTTGAGTATCTGGGAAAAGGGTGGGCCAATAATAGCTAGCTCTAAGAATCTTGTTTGTTGTGGTCTTCCAGTAAAGGTGGCCTCCACATTCTCCCTCATGCAGCTCATGCATGATTTTTCCTGCATCATTCTCAAGCAAACATTTAAGAAATATGCCAATAGCATTTTTCCAACATAACACTCCATCTAAAATGCAGTAATGTAAAGCTTTCTCTTTCAAGAATCTAGCTTTAGTCTTTGATAAAGAAGGGGTATTAAGATAGAGAAGCACGTAAATGATATCAACATGCCAAGATGAATTTAAAAACATTTCTTCAATGTATGGAGTTGTGAATTCTTCTGTTTATTCTAAAACATCGACCATATTTATATCTAATGCTTGGAAATTTGATTTTGCCATGAGTTTTGCTAATCCTTGCCCTTTAATCAGCTTGGTAGGCCTAATTTCTAAATCATATTCTAAGATGATTGCAATCCATTTTCCCCTTTTACCATCAGGGTCTTGATTTAGAATGTCCTTGACAACTTATGTGGGACAAAAGCAATGATATGAGAGTGTAAAATGTAGACTCAGAAGTCTTTCAGTGCTTTTTATCAAGGCTAAGGCCTGTTTCTCCATGATATTATATTTGAGTGGAGCATCTCTTAAGCCTCTACTAAAAAAGAATATTGGTTGTTCTTGCCCTGTATTATTCTTTTGCAACAACACTATAGCAATGGTGTGTTCAGAGGCAAATGAGAAAATGTAGAAATCTTTAGTGAAATCAGGACTAATAAGAACTGGTGTTTGAGTGAGAGCTTGTTTCACCAGTTCAAATGAATGTTTGGCTTCTAAGGTCCATCTAACCCCTGTTTCCTTTTTAAGCATTTTTGTGATATTTCTCAAAAGTTCAGCAAGGTTGGGGATGAACCTTCTCAAGAAGTTGATCTTCCCAATGAAGGATTGCAATTCCTTGAGGTTTCTAGGATGGTTAATTTTCAATATGTCTTCAATCCTTTTAGGTTCTACTTTGATTCCCTCTTCAGAAATTATGTGGCCAAGAAGTTTTCTTTCTTGGAGACCAAAGAGTGTCTTTTTTGGATTCAAAGATAAGCCATATTTTCTACATTTCTCAAAAACTTTTCTCGAATGAATCAAATGTTCTTTATCAATTTTGGAGAAAACAGTGATGTCATCAATGTAAATGATTATGAAATAGCCTATGTCTTCTGAAAAAACTATGTCCATGGCCCTTTGGAATGTGGCCCTTGCATTCATCAAACCAAATGGCATTTTAACATACATGAATGTACCCCAAGGTGTGGTGAAAGAAGTTTTGTGTTGGTCACTTGGGAGTACTAGCACTTGGTTGTAGCCTGAAAAACCATCTAACAGTGATATTATTTTAGATCCAACCACCTTTTGGAGTATGTGGTCCATTTTAGGTAAGGGATAATTATCTTTCAGGGAGGCTCTGTTCAAATTTCTAAAGTCAATGCAAAGCCTAATTTCCTCGATCTTCTTCCTAACAGACACAAGGTTGGAAACTCATTGTGAGTATATAAGGGGAACTATGATCCCAGCATCATACATCTTTTTGATCTCTTTCTCAACTAAAAGTAATAAAACAGGGTTTATCCTTCTTAGTTTTTGTTTGAAAAGTCTCTGATTTTCCTTAAGAGGAATTTTGTGTTGAATAATGATGGTATCATATGATTTCAGATCTTTGTACCCCCATGCAAACACATCTCTAAATTCTTTGAAAAATTCAATATACTCCTGTTTGATATGAGTAGGGAGAGTGCTAGATAACTTGATCATTTTGGGCTAATTTATGTTGCCTATGTTATGTTCTTCTACATTAGTTTTTGTAGGCTCCATCTTTGGTTTTTTAGCTACATCATTGAAATCAAAAAGCTCCTCTAATGGTGTAAGGCCCCTTGGTATTGAATAATTTTTACATTGTAAAACTTCAAGGTCCTTTTGGTCTGTTTTGTTTAGTAATTCTGTTGTATGAAGATATTCAAATTGGTTTATATCAGCAGTAGTGGACAACTCTCTTCCATGGGCTTGTTTTTCATCAGGATAGTCTTTTTCATGGCTTGAGTTAGGTGTTGGTTCAGCAAAATCATTTCTTGATTGTAGAAAATAATCAATGTGTTTATCACCCTCAAACACTTGCCAATAGTTCTCATTGTTAGGGACTATAGGCCGATTTTTTACTTTGACATTGACTTTTTCATTTACTTATGGTATTTGGCAATTGTTGGCAGCAAAGGCAAATTTATTTGCAAGGTTATTTTGAGCTCTAGGGATGAAGGTGAGTTCATATTTTTCAAAGGTTTTTAGGAGCTCTAGGGCAGCATTCATATATTCTCTTAATCTTGGGTTTTTGGCTGAATACTCCCCTTTTATTTGCTTAATGATCAGCTCTGAATCTCCTTGGACTGATATTTTCTTAGCTCCTAGATATTTGAGTAGATGTAGGCCAAGGAGGAGGGCTTCATATTCTGCAATGTTATTTTTGCATTGGAAATCAAGTTTATAGGAATGTCCTTTGTTTGTATTATGTATCCATACACCAGCTCCAGAACCTATTTTGCTACAAGAGCCATCAAAGCTCATTTCCCAAAGTTTTTCTATTTCATGCTCATTGTCATTTTGTTGTTTAGGGTTGCTAAGTTCAAGGTTGTTAGATTCTTATTCTAGGGATAGTTTTGACTGTTTAGGTGGATTCAATCCTATCTCGTTTTCCTTTTCTTGTTGATTGATTTCATCTTCATTGTACAAGATAAAGGAATCTAAATTTCAATACATAGAATAAACAGGAGTGTTGTTTGGTCTGTCTATGTTGCTTACCATATATTTCATATGAGATTCTTTGTATAATCTTCTAGTTTGGTTAAAGACTGAAATGGTAGCATAAGACATGTCCATTTGAAGGCTTCCTTGAAGTTTGGCTCCCCATGATCTAGATAGAAGCATGCCATACTTTAGAGGGATGTCAACAACCACTATGTCCATAACTAGACCCTTAGCAAGAATTTGTGCCAGATTGACACATAAATCCTTAGTCAGACCTAAGCATTTGACTCTGCTTGAATCAAAGGAATACAGGTCCTTGTAAGATTTAGTAATTTCTAGGCCTAATCTCTCCATCACCACTTTTGGCATAAGGTTGTGAGGGGCACTAGAGTCTAGCATGGCATTGTGTAAGATCTTGTCATGTATATTTAAGCTGACATAGAATGGAGGGATGGTTCCTTCTTGGTATTTTCCTTCTACCTCAGGACCAAATAACAATTCTGGTATATCATCTGTCAAGTTCAAAGTATCAGTATCATTGCCTATATTCATAGCTTTCAAAACTTGATTTTTATATACATCCTCGGTTACTAGCTCAGCTAAGGGTATGCTAATTTTGATCTTGGCAATTTCACCCTCAAGGCTAAAAGGGACTAATTTTTTTGACATATTTACATATATTTTGTCAATCATAATCTTTTCAGCAATTTTTATTTGCTGAATTCTATTAGGACTGTTATTTAGGATAGATTTTTCAAGGCCACTAGCAGAAGTACTAGGGCAGCTTGGTTCAACACTTTGTTGATTGGTTGTCCTTGTTTGAGTTAGTTTTCTTGGTCAAAGTGTTATTACTGTTTGTTGTCTTTTTAGGAAGGTTTTCTAAAATTTTCCTAACAGCAGTGTCTGTGTTTTTGTCATTGGAAATTTTTTGGTTCCTTTTGTTTCTAAGATCATATTGTCTGTGTACCTCCATTATTGCATTTTCAAACCCCAACTGGTAATCTTCAGAATCCTCATGAGGGTTTTCAATTTGTTCTGAGGAGAAGAATCCTTGTTCTTCTTCAGTGAGGAAAACATCACCCCCACTGTCAAATCCTATCAGATTCACATGATTTTCTTCCAACCTTTGAGTTTCCCTTTCTTCTTCTTGATCTACATAGTTTTGTTGAAAGGGAGGCCTAATTTGTTGGTCATTATCTCTTTGCCTATCTTGAATAGGGTCTCTTCTGAAATTTGGATTTCTATTTTTGTTTTGGGGATTGATTTGGTTTTCTCTAGGAGGCACTTTGTCATTTAAGTTTATCTTTTCCAGCATTCTTTCCATTACCCTCACTAAGTTGTCAATTTTGGCATCAGATGATGAAGTTGATGCGATTGTTTCATCTTTATATGTGACTCTTTTTTTCTTTTTCAATTTCAACCTAGCTCTTTTCTCAATCAAATTTGCTTCTACACTTATGGCTCCCCTTTTCATATCTTCTAAATTTAAGGGGTCTCTTTCTCTTAGCTGGTAGGCCATGTCTGGATCAATGCCTTCAGGAAATTTAGATAAGGCTAAGCCTAGTGGAGGTTTCATATTTGGGGGAAGTGCATTGTAAACACTATTGAATCTAGTGCAATAATCTTGGACACTTTCCCCAGTGTTTCTTTTGAGGTTGCTATATTCTGAAAGGATTTGGAGAGGGTTCTTTTTAATTTCCCATTTGTTTATGAATGTTTGGTATAAAGAAGGGAGATCATTTATGCTATTAGGAGTTAAGCTTTTAAACCATTTTTTGACTTCTCCTCCTAAACTTTAGGCAAAGATTCTCATCTTCATGGTCTCTTCTTCTATTTCCATGTAATCAAAAGCATCATCCATTTTATCCACATGTTGCTGGGAAGTAGTGGATTCAACTCCAGTGAAATGGGGAATTCTGGATTGATAATCATTTGGTAAAGGAACCAGAGGTTGTGGTAACACTAGTGAGGCATACCATGTTGCCATGGTAGGAGCAAATGGGGGATTTACAAGAGGTGGATTTGTGAAATGGAAAGTGGGGTGAAATGGAGTGTTTTGAACAGTGGAAGCATGGATGGGTGTGTTGGAAGTACTTGGGACAGCAAACTGATTTTGAGTAGATTTTTTATGGAATGAGCTAAAGTGATGGAGAAGCTGAAAGTCGGGTGGAGTAGAAGGGGAGGCTTCTATACTACAACTCTGCTGCAAATCTATGGGCTCAAGGTCAGTTTGGTCTATATCACTATGTGACTTGGTTCTGAATAAGTTTTTTTATGAGACAAGTCAAAGTGAAGATCTTTCAAGACTGTAAGATTTTCAGGGACAGATCTTGTTCTTTGGATAGTCCTAATAGTAGTTAAATTTCCAGATCTAAAAGTTTGCCACAAAATATTTTCTGGATCATCAACTATTGTAGGAGGATTATGGTCTAGATGAGATCTGGTATTGGTCCTATGTGAAGCCAGATTTAAAATTCAAAAATTTTAGAGAGGCTGAAAGTATAAGGACTGTTTTCAAAAGTTTGACCTCTCTTGTTGTTTTTGTATCCCTTTAGAATACAGGACTAGGATTCTAAACCATTTGGGACTGATTTGACACAGTTTTAAGGAAGTCTGAAAGCACTAGAGGAGTAATAGGCCTATTGGGGCTAGTGGAGTCGCCAGGTGGAAATTTTTAGTTTTTTGAAGGTAAAATATGTTATGGTCTACCACCAATAAGAAATAAAAGCCAATCTAGGAATGTTTTTGGGTTTTTCCAAGTTTTTTATGTAGTTCTATGGTTTGTAAGAGTGTTCTATACCTGAATCATCATGTAACTAAGATGGTGAAACAAACAAAGTCTACTCTATGGCTAATAGCTTGAATCCTTTAAGGTTTGATGACATTTTCTAGAATCCTAAGGTGTACTTAGATTGTCACTGATTCAGAAGGTTTCATCATAATCACCATTGTGTTGGTAGTGCTTAAAGGTAGCTATGGTTCACTGGATGAATACTGAGTGTTCTATCTTGGGACTTTACTCAAAAAGGTGCCACCATGATCGCCAGAATGTTGGGATCCTGTGATTTGGCAGATTGGAAAACCAAATGACAAGGCAACTTCAAAACCAGTCTTTAGAGTTCTAGGGCCTAGCCTTCCTAGACTCAGAGAGGGATCTCTCAGGTTGTTTGCAAAGATGTGTGCTTGTTTGCTTTAAGGGTTAATTTTAGGCTAGTTATTAAGTATGAGGTTTGTTGTTTTTTTTGGTTGGGTATGATGATCAAAGAGCATAGATAAAAAGAGGAAATCTCTAAGTCAATGGGCAATGGAGTCAAATTAAATTCCTGATAAGTTCATCAATGGATCGGGGATTATCATAGGGAAAATCTAACTTGGCCAGTGGATCTTCAAAGTTTTTAGGATAATGAGGTGAACATTAAGGATAAGAATGAAAAGTAGGACAAAGGGAAATTAAGAATCATTTATCATGTACTTTAAACAAGAGAAAACTTCCAAGGTAAATGTTTGAAGAAAGCCAAAGGATAGGGCAAACCATAGACTTCTTTGGACAAACTTTTAATAAGCAAACCTTTCAGACAACAATCCAGCAATCAAAATACTACTTTCAGATAAAGAAAACATATAAGATAACAGTGAGAGCAACCTAAGATCAAACAGAAATAATCTAATATGCTTTTGACCAACTCTCTAGGGATCTTTCAAAGCAACCTTTAAAGGCAGACCAGAGGACAGGGCACACCATAGACTTCCCTAGTTTAGACTCTACTAAGCATACCTTAAGAAGATCTTAAAAGCAATATCTCAATTTGTACTCAAAGGAGCATGGACTCACCACTAATTTCCCTGGTTTCACTCTATTGAAATCATTCCTTAAAACAACCTCTCAAGCCATACCAATGAACATCGACTTACCAAAAGAGAAACTCCTTGGTTATACTCTATTGAATTATTTCTAAAATAACAAGCTAGATGGAACTGGAGGGCAATTAGGAATCCTCCAATCAGACCTTGCAAAAGAAAACATTAAGATAGTGAAGAGTAAACAGAACTAAGGTGCTTTCAAAGGACATTTCTTAGCCTAAGAAATTTTACTCTACTATAACAAAGAAAGATGGAAACATAATGAAAATAGGAAATAACAATAACAAATAGAAGCACTTCACCAACAGCAAAGCTCAGGGATCCAGTGATCTGGCCTCCTCCATCAACAAACAAATTAGGGATCCACAAGATCCAAGACATCAATTTTCCTTCAACTTCCAAGAGATTATGTATTACTTCAAAGAGTCATCAAATTCCAACAATACAATGAGTTCAGATGCAGTATTTATGTTGCAAATGAGGAGGTGGAGCTCAAGATAGGGTTTGAGTATCATTAATTACAAAGTAAGTGCATTCCTATCCTTGAAAACCATGCAAGGCTTAAGGTAGGAATATCTGCAGCTACTTCTCTGTTTCAATAACTTCTATCTTAACTTCTAAGGAAAAATAGGTGAAATGTTTGACTTTAAGGCCTATTCTTAACTTTACAATAACAGCCTCGACAGATAACCAATATCTCTGACTGTGTAATAACTGCCAATGCCTTTTATGGAAATAAATCAAGCTGTAGGTGGCAGTTTGGTCTTGGAGGAGTAACTGCTTCTTGATTTAGTCTTTCGAAGCTGTCTTTGGGTTAATTTGTCTTTGTTTAATCATAACTCTGTCTTTTAGGCCTTTGAACCTTGATTTAGTTCTTATAATCCGCCTTACTGCCTTTACTCTTTATTTTGCTTTATGATTGTTTAGTTCATTTATCTTTGATTTTAAACCTTTGACTTTCATCCTTTAATCACTGTCTTCATGGCTAATCCTCTATTTTATCCTTTGGTCTTGAATTAGCCCTTTAATCCTTCTATTCTTCATTTTCTTTCACCACTCCTTTAATTGTCTTTATTTGTCCTTTCTGCAGGGATGTGTTCTTTGTGCGTTAGAGGGTTCTTGATCGATCGATGAGCATGCTTCATCATTGGTCAAACCCTGAGAAAATTCTTTGATATCTTTAATCTTGGTTTAAGACCCATGGATCGTCATCCAGGGTCTAATATGACATTTACTGACTGTGGGAGGGCATCTCGGGCCCTTTTCCGCCATTAAAAACCTACACAAACACAAATTGTTAATAAAAACCATGCGGGGAGTGGTTAAGACTGCATTTTCAGGGTTTCGGGGTGGTCGGGAGGCATGTTGCAGAGGAGGAGAAGGTGCAGGGGCAAGGTTCCGCAGGCAGAACCATGGGAAAATTCAAAGAGGCGAAGAAATTTGATTTTTGGCGCGGGGAGGGAAAAATGGTTTCAGAAAACTACAGTGGTTTATCGTGTGCGTTGAGTGTTGTAAGTGGTATTGAGTGGGGGTTGCGCGATGCTAGTAGGCGATTACCGCATGGCAGGGCGAAACCGCCCATTTCGCGCAGGTTGAGAGTTTTAAAGCCTGGCGTTATTTTCTGCACGATATGAGATCTGGACCGTCAGATCTCGAGGAGCAAGATCGACGGCGCGAACAGAGTCCGGGAGCAGGTGCAAGTTTGGGAAGTGGAGCCCGCGGACAGGTGTCGCAATAAGAATGGAGTCGAGGGTAGCGAAAAGTGGGACCCGGGGACTTAATAAATAAAGGGCGGATGTAGCCTTCTTCTAAGGTTTGGCAAGGGGGGTCATGTTAATAGGACAAGGAGTGTTTAGTCGTTGGATCGAGGTCCAAAGCCTTTGATCAACGGTGCGGATGAGTGGATAGAGGATGTGGGTGAAGGGTTAAGAATAAGCAAAGGGCACAGTTCTGTGGGGGTAAGGGAGACCCGGGGCTGAAATGAAAAAAGGCTTAAGGCCTATTTATGCAAAGGGGCGAGGTTTTAATATAAAAATAGGGTGTTTATAACAAATTAAAAAGGCCCTATAGGTTTAAAAAGTTAAATTTAAATAATGTAAAAAGGAATTTTTACAATGTTTAAGGTTTTTAGCGGAAAATGATGAGTAAGGGAGGATTTTTGAGGGTTTTTTTAGAGGGAAAAAAAAGGGGATGAATGAGGGTGTAGGTGAGGTGATGAAATGAGGCAAACAACTCCAGAAAAATGGAGTTTTCTTGGAGCAACAGGGTAGTTCTGAAAAGGCAAAGATAGGCAAATTTAGTAGAACGGTTAGGTTTAGGATAATGAAGGCAGTGAGATTTCTAGAACTCACAATATTTCTCAAATGTTGTTTCTAGAAATCTAGGATTTCAACTTAGTCATCTTTTGATATCAGAAAAATTATTGATGACTAACAGTATCAAAGCTTTTCAAAAGGCTAGCAAAGGTTCGAAGCGTAAGGAGTCAACTTCCAATTTTTAGCTTCCCTTTGTACAAGGAACTACAGACAAGATTGTTTGTGTTCTTAGGAAGCACAATTTTTCCTCCACTTTCAGACCCTTGAACACAATTCGTGATCCCTGAGATCAATCAAAGACCCGATGAATCCCAAAGACATGAAAGGTGTGTATTTGATCCTTTGTTCCTATAGGACTACCTATGTTGGAGAAACTGGTTGTTCCATTAAAACATTGTAGGATTCACTCCTCAACCTTGGCGGAACATGCGAAGAAGAATAAGCACCACATTAGTATTGATGATTCCTGGGTCATTGCCAAGATAGATCACTTGCATCACTGTAAGTTGAGGGAGATCACTGAAATTGAAAAAAGGTCTAAGACACTTAATAGAGATGATGATTGTAAGTTAAGTAGTGGTTGGATCCTCTCTCTTTATTCTTACGTTTTCTTTTTTCCACTTTTTTTTTTAGCTCTCTCCCTTTTTATGAATAAGAATTTGGGTAAGCCCCCTCCCCCTTTATTTAATTATTTTTCAATAATGTTATAAAATGTAAGTTCCTTTTATGATTCTAATCCCTTCATTTTTATCAAATCATTCAATTTATTTGATTTGATTTTATTCATTTTTATTATTTTATTCTTTTTAATTTCACCTCTATATTATTATGATTTAGGGATATATTTTATTTAATTTTCATGTATATATTTTATTTATTTTTATTTTTTTACTTGAGTATGATTTTATTATTTTATTCCGAGATCAATCATTTCTCTCTCATTCTCTCTTCTTATGAAATAGTATTTTGCCTTTGGTAAATTTCCTTTTTTTCTAATATTTTATTTATTTTTCATGTATATATTTTATTTTATTTTTATACTTTTTTTTTTTTAACTTGAGTGATTTTATTCTAAGATCAATTGTTTCTCTGTAATTCTCTCTTTTTATGAAATAGTATTTTACCTTTGGTAATTTTTTGTTTTTGGTCTAACCTACTAGGAATTGAACATTGAAACTCTTGATTTACACATGGTTTTATTATGAGACCAATCGTTTTTCTCTAATTCTCTCTTCTTATGAAATAATATTTTACACATGACTTCGGAGCAATGAAATAATATTTTACACATGACTTTGGAACAAGGCAATTACCAAATATTGAAACTCTTGTTTTACACATGACTTCAGAACAAGGCCATTACCAATTGAAAGAACTACACCTGGTGAACTTCTAATTTTCCATTTTAATTTTATATTTTCGCTCCCTTTTATTTGAATTCTTTTATATTTTTCCTAGTTTTAGGGTTTTTCTTTTATTAATTTTGACTTTAATATTTCAATCTAAATTTCCTTTTTATTAGATATTAGATTAATTAAATAAATATCACTCTTCTTATGCATTATTTTTTTACTTTTTTAAATTTCTTTTATTGGTTTTTAATTTCCATTTCTTTTTTAAGATTTTTATTCAGATTTTTTAATATGTTCCTATTTTTAAGGATTTTTCTTTTATTTTTATTTATTTTTTGGTTCGAACTTTTCTTTGATTAAATCATGTTTTTCGATTAAATTATAGATAAATGAATAAGCAATTTAATAGAATATTGTGATTTTCCATTTTAATTTTATATTTTCACTCCTTTTTATTTGAATTCTTTTATATTTTTCCTAGTTTTAGGGTTTTTCTTTTATTAATGTTGACTTTAATATTTCAATCTAAATTTCCTTGTTATTAAATATTAGATTAATTAAATAAATATCACTCTTCCTATGCATTATTTTTTGAATTTCTTTTAATTTCTTTTATTGGTTTTTAATTTCCATTTCTTTTTTAGGATTTTTATTCAAATTTTTTAATATGTTCCTATTTTTAAGGTTTTTCTTTTATTTTTATTTATTTTTTGGCTCTAACTTTTCTTTGATTAAATCATATTCTTTGATTAAATTATAGATAATCGAATAAGCAATTTAATAGAATATTGTGACGGTTGGGGTTTGTCATTTCAACTTCAAAATTAAATAATAGAAAATTGAATAAATAAATTAATAAAATATTTTGACTCTTGGGATTAGTTGTTGCATCTCTACTATATATTGATTCTCTATTATCCATCTGTCTTGATGATGAACCACAATAAGTAGTAGTCGTTGCATCTCTACTATATATTGATGCTCTATTATCCATCTGTCCTGATGATGAACCACTTATTACATTTATATGTGATTTGGTTTGGAAAATACTTGATATAAATCATGAATCGCATAAGCCTACATACCTATTGCATCTCTACTATATATTGATTCTCTAGTTCAATTATCCATCTGTCCTGATAATGAACCACAATAAGTGGTTCTAAACGCATTGACTTAAAAATTTAAATGTGATTTGGTCCGGAAAATACTTGATATAAATCATGAATCACATAAGCCTACATACCTATTACATTCTTTCTTATAGGAAATAGGTAAATCGGATTGGATAAAAAAACTAGCGGATGATAGGTATTAGGATACATTGTTATTTGAATGGAAGGAAATGATATTTTTCAATATTTCACTATATTTTGGATAGGTGATAAATATTTAAAAGGAGACATGTCTTTAAAAAACTAGTTTGATATAATGAAAATAAGATCTAATTTTTATGTTGATTGTGCTTTCTAAAGATAAGTTTTTCATCTTCTATGTTGTTAAAAATCCAAATTTTACAAATTCTTTCTTTTGAGGTTTTATGTCTTGCTTACTTCCCATAGGTTAGTTTACTTTTATTTTTGCAAAAAAATATTTTCTTCTTACCACTTGCCACAATAGTGAGAGAATTTTGATTTTCTAACATAGTGTTAATGCTTTATTTGCGGTATATGGAGTTTTTTCTTATTCTCAATCTTATTGCATCACAATCCTTTGCTTGAAAGTTAATTACAACAATACTATTAATGATGTTGACATTTTGAAGGGAACTTCCTTTTACCTCCCCAATCCCAAAGCCAAGAATTAACATCTCATCTACCCCAATACTCACCTAACAATTGAAACAACCACAAATCACCAATTATAACACTAGTAATTACATATCCCCTTGGAGACTCCATAATCAACATTGAGGGTTTACCCTAGTTACCACTCGTTGGTGAAGTCTATGGGGTTTACTATGCATGGTTATATGGGAAGAACAAGAAAAACACCACAAAGATGTATGCCCTGTGATAAGTTAGGCTCCATTATTAATGTCATTTTTTAGCTAGTTAGCACCTATCAATGACATCTCCAAGGTTTGCCATGCATGGTTATATGGGAAGAACCTCTAAAAGAATGCAAAAAGATGTATAACCAATGAGATGGAAGAGCTAAGGGCTATCTTAACTCAAAGAACGTGAAAAGGGTATGGTAAATGGCAAGAAATGCATGTGTTATGCCACATGGTGCATCCAAATGGGTTTCCCATTGCTTCATCCCTAGATTGAATAACTCATTCTAGGGATCATTGTTGAAATTCGAGTGCAAACTAGAATTTTTTTATCATGATAATTACTTGTGACAACATTCACCAACTGTCCACGTTAACCCTCTGAATATAGATGATGTACCTCAAAATTATTCTTGCCTCTGTCACGATTATTAACCACAAGTTTGGACCTGTCACACTCATCCACAAGTTCGGACCTCTATTAAAAGCATCCACAGGTTCAATCTTTTGTCACATATGGAACCCACAGGTTCAGTCTTTTGTCACCTATGGCACCCACAGGTTCAAACCATTTTGGACAAGTAATATGTCATAGAGTTCGAACCTTTCTCCAAGAAATGAATCACAAAATAATGTCACTGAATTCGGCTTATGCACAAGGTACCAGTCAAAAGCTTCGACCTTCTTGAACATGTGGATCAAAAAGATGATTTTCTATTCCAAGGAGACTTCTTCACCTTTTTATCTACTTTTAAACTTAATTTGTGTGCCAAAAACTATGTTACGTATGCTCAAAAGATTTCTACCTTGAGGAGGTTAAAGAGCTCTTATTTATAGCCACTCCTTGAGGTCAAATAATGTGAATGCTATTTGAACCGACCTATAAGAGATGGAGGGCCGACTTGAACACTCAGGAGCCAAAACTGATTTTTAAAAATTTAAATTTTAGTTCTTTTGATAAATACAAAGTCTTGAGCATGAAGAACATGCTTTACATGAATAAATACATCAACAAAGACTGACCATAGCTACAAAATCCAACACATGGGATTTCCATATTGTAGTCTTGAAAGCCTATGCCTTATTTTGAGCTATAATATGAGTCGAATTAGGGTCTAAGAAGTGATGTTGTCAAAACTCATAGAATTATTGATGTATTTCTCCTCTCCTTCTGCATCTCACTCTTCTTTGTGGTGACATTTTGTGCACCACCCTCTTCTTAGTAAGATGTCACCATTACATTGCCCTACACCACCCCTCCCAACTTGAAGTTAGGTACATTAATGAGGTGACATTATCTTTATAGAATTATCTCTTAATTTCTTCACAATAAAACAATTAAAACATAATATTCTAATTTAACCATAATGCAATATACCAATCACAATGATTGTAGCCACTTTTCCTTCATCACCCACAAATTGCTTCATTTTTACAAGGCTAAACTCTCAAATACAATATATTATGCACATGTACATAACTACAAAAATGCATAATGTACATATTCTAGTGTTCATTTGCTTTTGCATCGTTTTATTTTCATGTGCTTTTACATCAAATAACAATATTTGTCTTATTTTATATTGAAATAGTTGAAAAGAAAATCCTTCTATATAAAATATTATAGGTTTAATTTGTCCCTGCAGTGCATATATATATATATATATATATATATATATATATATATATATATATATATTACATTTAAAATAATTTACTTTGAACAATATATTTAGCTTCTTCACATTTGCATCTTAAAAATATGGCAAAAAAAAGTGGTTTAATGAGAGGATTACAGCTTGAGGAAGAAAATGTCCATAAAATTGTCCGAAAAGTTAATGAAAAATGAATCACTTCTTAATGTGTAATAAATTTTACAAGTTAGGGGAGGCTCATGCTTCTTAAAATAGGGAAAAAAATATTAACCAATTTTTCAAAAGTGATGCTGGAATACCATTTCTTCGTGGAGGCGTATATTTTGGCTCCTGTCTTTTTTCATTTGTTTTTGGAAGTTGTCATCATGGTCTGCCTTTCTCGCTTCGCATGAGTTTCCACAGGACGAGGCATTGGGCAACCTTAACTCTTTGGTGAACCGATTACTCTTTTTTGTCCAGAATCCTAAGAGTACTGGAATGTAGTTTCATTCAACACATTCCAATATTTTAAGTCGTTCGAATTTTGTTATCCAATTTCCAAGCCTGAGGTACAACCCATAGTGCAGAAAATAAACAACATTCGAGTAACATACAACTTGAGATAAAGACTCAAATTATACTTTTATAAATAGCTGACAGATTTTGCCAACAGATATTAGCATATCCAATTAGCTTATGACCTTGAATTTCTTTTAGCTTGTGTTATGATTCTGCTTACATTAATCAGTAGCCAAATCATACATATTTCAAAAAAAAATGAATAGAAGCATTTTAGAATGAACCGCTCAATTGTCACTCCACCGCATTGCTTGAAAAATAACTCATCTCACAGCTTCTGGAAAGGCCTTAATGATTACTTTTTGAAGCTTAAATGACAATCACAAAGTCATCAAGCAAGAAACATATGATGCTTAACAAGGCGTTCAAAAACATCAAAATAAACATTGAATAAAGCCACCTCACGTATCTTTCTTTGGTGTTTCTTGCCTGCTTTGTAGATCCATGTCTTTCATCTGTTGTTCTACTGAAACAATTCCTGTCTGAGAAAGGAACCTGCCAAAAGACAGAACTTTAAGAAAACGTGTTCACAATAGATTAAAGACCATAAGATAAAGCACAAGAAACTTGATGCCTTCTCTAAACTTCAAATTAATATCAAAACATTCATGGCCAGTGAAAATGGCATAATAACGTGTCTCCCAACAGTATTGCCAGCAAATGTATTTACTATCGAATATATACGATAACATTACATTGTTTCAGAAAAATGGACTAACAACTCCGTATTAACTTTGATCTAAAAATGACAGGAAAGTGACTGAAGCTAGATTGCTTCAGTAAAAAATAACGTGACATTGCTGGTAAGATTATTGTGAACATTATGGGCCAGGTAAAAGCCAATCCAGGTGTATCTTGGGCAGTAATATGATCAATATTGGAATTTATACTGCATATTATAAAGTGATTAATCATCTTGACCTATTTTTCCTGCCATTGGTAGATGTTTTGAGGACTGTGAAGCCATTCTAAAGTTTAAACATCAGCTAATGCGTCATCCAATTGGGTGATACTTCTAAAGGAATTGCATAATAATGCATGGCTAATATCATGTGACTTGCAAAAGCGCAAACAATGGCCTATTTGATTCATGGAAAATACTATTTAATAGACCTAATCTTGCACAATGGCAATACAATAAACTAATGTTGGGAAGTAGCAAATCATGAGGTCGAGAAGTCAAGGATTATGATGTTTTCCATGAAATTGCAGCAAATCAAATACAAATGCAATCCCTTACTGCTGAGGAGGAAGCTGTGGGAAATACTCTCTTTGCGAATCTAAATTTCTAAATCATGAAGTAGCAACCTTGATGACAAACTTGTTCTCCAACGGTCGAGAAGTCAAGGGTTATGATGTTTTCCACGAAATTGCAGCTAATCAAATAAAAGTACAATCCGTTACTGCTAAGGAAGAAACTGTGGTAGATACTCTCTTTGCAAATCTAAAATTCTAAATCATGAACTAGCAACCTTGATAACAAAGTTGTTCTCCAAATCACATCTCAACCCACACACGGAGGAGAGATGCAAGGAGAGGATTTCCTCTCCCACTAAAGAGACTTGCAAAGGCAGAGATGAGGCCGAGAGAGAGAGAGAGGGGAAACTTGACCTGGCATAGTTTGCAGCAGGAGGAAATCAAGTTTAGACGTCCATATCTTGGAAGTGGTGAGGAGGTCAGGAACCATGGAGAACATGAGTCAAAGGAATCAATAAGGAGAGGATGGCCAGAGACACTCTTGAAGAGTAACGATCATGGCACCCATTGTTAAGAGATGAAAGTTTCCCACATTCATTGGTGTTAGGAAAAGAGAGCCGACGAGGCACTACAAGATCTGTCACTGTCCAGAACGGTAAGAGGATAAATGAAGAGGCTTAATGGGTAAGACATTGCCTGCAACATTTATAGAAATCACGTACACCCAAAGTGAGTTGCCCTCATATTATTTCCAGGATTTGAAGACATTTAGAAGTGAATTCATAAAATAATTCAAACTATAGACAAATGACTGTGGAACGGTGAACAAACTTTGCAATCTAAAACAAAAAAGGGAGCAGAGTATCTCTGATTATACAACTTACAGTTAAAAGTACTGATGACAAACACAAAATTAACAGATGGTTTATGAAAATGATGATTTTGGAAGGGTTATTGACCAAGCATAAGAAGTTAGAACATGATGAAGGTGTTCCCAAGAAGAAATAATAAATAGAGCATAGAACATGGACAGGGAAAATCATGAAAATACCCATCTAGAGTTGACAAAATCAAACCCTCTATACACTTGATGCATTAGTAGAAGATATGGTTGCAATAATTTTTAATGAGGGAACGTGTTCATGGAAAGAGGAAGGAAAGGAAAGATGTGTATCTAAACATTACAAATGAGAAAACCAGCCTAAATCAGACTGCCATGAGAAACAATATTGTTGAATATAAAATGAAATTTCACAACACGCACATTTGTAAATACAAGACCAAAAGAAGAAAAAAGTTATGTTTGTTTAAGGGAATGTCAGAAAGCCAAAAAGAATAATGACAATAGAAGCAATAAAGAAAATAATAAGGAGGGCAAACCCCAACTACAGGATAGCCAGGAAAGATGACCTAAGAAAATGAATGGTGCGATGTGTCTGTTGTAATAAAAGGGCTCATTATAGTAGAGATTGCAAGAAGCCTGGAAAAAGGAAGAAAAGATTGTGTCTGAGGCGTGGACAAATTGATCATGATGATGACAACATTTTAAAACATAAACAGGTTCACTTTGTGGAGCTCAAAACCCATATAATACAAACAAGGGGTAAAGCAAAAAGAAGTCAGTATTCAAACCCTTTCATAGAGAAGGCTTGAGTAAAAGAAACCAAAAAATAGAGATACAGCCACCATGAGGGGTTTCAAGGAAATTGAATCGATGAAGGCAATGGTATGTCAGTGATGTGGACAAGTTGATCATGATGACTAATCATCTAAAAAACATAAACAATTCAACTTTGTGGAGCCTGTTACCTGGAGTGTAAAAACTCTAGTAAACTTTATATGTAAATATTATTATTGATAAAAGATGAGATATGAGATATGATTACAATGGGGAATCACCGAGGCTTTAAATATAGCCTCATGGTGTCCCTTGGTGAAGAGGCATAAACAATTCAACTTTGTGGAGCCTGTTAACTGGAGTGTAAAAAATCTGGTAAACTTTATATGTAAATATTATTATTGATAAAAGATGAGATATGAGATATGATTACAATGGGGAATCACCGAGGCTTTAAATATAGCCTCATGGTGTCCCTTGGTGAAGAGGCATGATATTTGATCATGCCCTTTCACTTAATAAAACCTAAGATAACTATATCTAACTAATAATTAATAAAATATACATAACATTGCCCCTCTCTTAAAGATGCTTTGTCCTCAAAGCATACGTAACGATGGACAATGTTGACGAACGCCTAGGTTTCTTGAGCGGTGGGCTCTTGTTTCCCACATTTTGAAAAGATCGTGGAGCATATTCTCGAGTTCAATCTTTTGTTGATCTGGATAGTGAAAAGATCTGATATCGACAGGGTCGGATCCTGTCTTGACTTCTATTGGATGTTTGATTTTCCTATCTGGAGGCACTTTTATGGGTAGATCCTGGAATACTTTTTCGTGTGTCCGAACTAGTCCTTGTTCTTCTGGTGACTCTTTGTGGCTTCCTTTTGAAGATAACATTTCTAATTGATGACATTGTACTATAGATGTTGGCACTCCTATTTGAATCATCTTCGTCATCAGAGAGGAAGATACGACTTGATCTTCTAGGGCTTGGAATCCATACAACCTGTGTTTCTGCCCTTTCCACTTAAAACTTATAAAGTGTTTCTGATGGTTGGCAGAATAAGTACCTAAAGTTTGTAGCCATTGAATTCCTAAGACCACATCTACTCCTCGTAATGGAACGGTGTAGAATGGAGATTCTAAATGAAATTTTTTTATCTGTAGTTTGACCTTATGGCATTTCCCTACTTTCTCAATCTTCTTACCATCGGCCACCATTACCTTCATATTAGGCATGGGGAAGGTAAAAATGTTAAGTCTTTTTGCCATGGTTGAATCTAGAAAATTGTGGGTACTGCCAGTGTCGACGAGAACCATTACGTTGTTGTTCTTGATATGTCCTCTTAACCTTAGGGTTTGAGGTTGTGATATGCTTGTCATAGCTGATAATGACACTTGTGAAATAGTTTCCCCATCCACTTCTGGAGAGAACTCTAAGTTGTCTTCTAATCCTTCTATATATGAATCATTATTGTTAGCGTCATTAGTTGCTTCACAACTGTATAGATTTTTCGCTTTTCCATTAGCACATCTGTGCTTAGTGTCCCAGTTTTCACCGCAACGCTTGCACTTGCCCTCTCTCATTCTTTGTTTTTCCACACTAGATTTTTCTTCTTCACGAAGATGGAGTGGGACATATTTTGTGTCATCTATATTTTCAGATTGAGGAAATCTTTGTCTCAAATATACTTTTTCTGGTTTTGATAATCTTTCAAATTTCTTTTCAGCAACTTTTGCTTTTTGCCTTGCTACTTCTACTGATGTAACTTCATGAAGTTCGAGCTCTTCTTGTATATGGATTTTAAGTCCTGAGATGTAAGACTGGATTAGACGAGATTCTGACAATCCCGGTACTCGTGTTGCCAAGGTCTCCCATTCTCTAGTGTACTCATCCAGATCTCCTTTTTGGCGTAATTTGATAAACGTTGAAAAAAAAAAATCTTCTTCTATGCCTTGAAACCTTTTGAAGAATGCATCCTTAAATTTCCTCCAACTAATAGCAAGCGTCATCTTTTTCCACCACATATAGCAATTATATGCTTCTCCTTCCATTTTCATGGAAGCATGCTTAATTTTTTCGTCATCACTAGTAATGTCATAAATTTCAAAATATTCTTCTACTTTATTAAGCCATGCAACGCTATTTTTTTCATTACCATCAAACTTGGGTAGCTCGATTTTGGCTTTTCGCTGATATGCTAATGGTGGAACAAGGAGGGGATATTCATTAGCAAATGCATTTCAAAGCTGCTTATTTTGAAAATCTGCATTACTATCTTCTTGATGATGTGGGGAATTGGTCTTTTCCTGACGCTCTTCTGAGTTCCCTGAATCTGCAGAATTGTTTTGTTGATTTTGTTCCATATTAGGAAATATTGGGGATTGTGTCTGACTTAACTTATCTATCTTATCATTTAGCTTATTGAAGAGTTATGTCATCTTGTTCATTGCTTCGTTATGCTTTTCTGTGGCCTCGTGATGATTTAGCCACATTTTTCTTTCTATTCGATTTGTCGTATCATGAACCTTTTTGATGTCGTTGGAGTGTCCTGCAACTGTACCTTCAAGATCGATTAATCTTTTTCCGAATTCTTCAGAATTATTATTGATCTGTTTCTCGAGATCCACCAATTTCTTCTGAAATTCGGCCATCGACATTGATGAAGACATTGAACGTGTATGAGGTGGGGAATATTTTTCTGCCAGTTTTTCCCTCTTGAAAAGTCACGTTGTTTTTAAAAGTCACTTTGTTTTGAAAAGGCACGTTGTTTTGAAAAGGGGAAATGGGTTTTAATACCATGGGCAATTACCATGGGCCCAAAAACCACGAGCAATTACTCTTCCTTTTTAATTTTACTTTGTCTTCACATGTACGTATATGTACTTCTTTATATATATATATCTCTCTTTTTACTATTCTTTTTCTTTTTCTTTTGGAACTATTTTCTTTTATATATATATATATTTTTTTTTTCTTTTAATTTATTTCCCCCTTTGTGTTAACTTTCCTTCTCTCTTTATTTTATTAATATATATATATATTATATATATTTCTTCCTTCTTCTTTTTAAAAACAAATGTTGTTGCCCACAAGCACTTGGTTTTTAAAAAAATATACAATTTTGGAATTTTCTTGTAATTCCTTAATTCTGGGTGATCACACAGATCCCCTAAGAGCGATGGCTTTGATACCAATGGAGTGTAAAAATTCTGGTAAACTTGATAAATATATATTATTGTTGATGAAAGATGAGATATGAGATATGATTACAATGGGGAATCACCGAGGCTTTAAATATAGCCTCATGGTGTCCCTTGGTGAAGAGGCATGATCTTTGATCATGCCCTTTCACTTAATAAAACCTAAGATAACTATATCTAACTAATAATTAATAAAATATACATAACATTACCCTCCCAAGTGGGTAACCCCTAAGAGAAAAAATTTCTCCCATAATATCAGTTTGCCAGCCAGAAGCTCTATGGATGACCCACAGATAGCTTTGCCTCAGAGCCCTCCACATATGTCCAGTTAGTGTTTTCTTCCTCACCTAGCATACTTATGAAGGCGGGCCATCTATTACAAGGTAAATTAACCATTTCTGTAATTACTAATCATGTGCTTTCATTTAATGTTAAGGGCATTCTAATATGAATCACAGGTTTGGCGGGATGATTGACTGTTCTTGATTGTATCCTTGTTTGTTATGAATATAATTCATATAAAAATAATATAAATATAAATGTAAATAAATAAATAATAATCATAATAATAGTTAAATTAAATAATAATTACTTAATGAAGAGGCATGTTTATAAGGACATGACCATTCATGAAGGGGCACCTACCTAGGTATATAAGCGGGCCCTCATTGAGTCATTTGTAACAATCTCATCATATCAATCCTTTTATTCACACTTCAATATATATATATTCTTATCCTCAATGGATGTCTTCGTATTCCAATCAATCTGAAGATTATTGTGAAGTACGAACTTTGTTCATTACATTGGTATCAAAATGAAAATTGTTCGATCCTCTGGATACTCAACCACTGCACAGAGCCAATCTAATCCGGTCTTTGGCCATCAACCTCTTGTCAACTTCATTACCGTCGAGATTCAAGCATTCCGCTACACACGTTTTGGGAGGTTCTCCATTATGCAATCAAGTCTTTGACCATTAAAAAGAAAAGTCAATATATATATATATATATATATATATATTTAAAAATAAAAATAAATAACAATAAAAAAAAAACTCATGCATCCACGATTACTCCCTCCTCACATTTGTACGCCCAGAATGTGGAATTTCTCATCACTGCTACCCATTTGACCATGGTAATTGGACCTAAGACCCCTTTTCCCTTTCGTTTCATCATTATTCATATGACATCTATTGATTGAAGGGAAAACCGAGGACATGTCACTTAACTTTGGGGGTTGGAAACGCTTAGTAGGGTTGCCACTCCTACCTAGGGAGGTAACACCATTATGCAACTAAGGCCTCAATTTTGGAAAAGGAACCTTGTATTAAGTGTCATATTGCCCATTACTTGCAAGCTTGGTTCACTTAGATGAAAAAATGATTAAATGTACCCGATGATATAAGTTGCAGAACTAAATATTTTGTGTGATTGGAAGGTGGTTTCATTATGAGTTGGGCAACTTAACTGGGCCCCAAGTCCACCAAAGGATCATATTGACACCCACAGGTGTTGCGTTGAGAGCCATGGTCTCCATTGCTTAGTTGGAGCCTGAGGGTAGTGGGAGGGGCTCCACAACTTCACTTGTAGATGTTACTGGGAGGTCATCATTTTCTGTTCCACGAACCAAACGTGGAGCACAACCTTCAATAAGGTCAGTAGTTAAAAAGAAAAGGAGAAGAAAGAAACAGATAGAGTTATGGGGAGGTGTCTTTACTAGAATGTCTTACTTCTCAGCATCACCAATAACAATCCATTTTGGCAGCTAAAGTGTGATGAAATTGCTATTGTGGGCCCACGGTACAAAAGCGCTACATATTAGTTGTGGGGGCCAATTCTTCAAGTAGAAAAGAACATCAACTCTAGATTGGCAGACTTGAAGGAGTCATGGGAGGTCTTTGGAAGCACAGTGATGTCTAATGGTTGGTTAGATAGGAAAGGTATAACCCTTCTAAATTTCTTGGTACATTGTCCTAAGGTACCATGTTTATTAAAACAATGGATGCATCAGCACATTAAAAAGATGCAACATTGATATGTAAGTTGTTAAATGGGTTCGTCCTGGAGATTGGTGTGCAAAATCCGATGCAAGTTATAACAAATAATGCAATTATTTATGTGGTTGTTGGCAGGATGCTTATGGATAGGCACCAGTCATTGTTCTGGACTCCATGCACAGCACATTGTATCGATTTGATGCTTGAGGATATGGGGAAACTCTCATTCATCAAGGAGGTGATTGATATGGCTAGGAGCATCCCCAAGTTCATATATAACCATGCTTTTTTTCTTAGCCTCATGAGAATATGCACCAGAAACAGGGAGTTGTGGCATCCTGAAATCACACATTTTGCCACCAACTTCATTAATATTCAGTCTTTGCTTCAATGTGAGCTTGAGTTGAAGCAAATGTGTGTTTCAAATGAGTGGTGTGATTGTAGATACAACAGGAGACAAGATGGGAGAGACATTGCAAAAATGGTGTACACTAACACCTTTTGGCAAGGAGTAGAAGAAGTGTGCTCAGCTAGTGAACCTATAGTAAAGGTTCCAAGATTGGTAGATGGGGATAAGTCCGCAATGGCTTACTTGTATGAGGCCATGGATAAGGCCAAAGAGACCATTCGTGCTTATTGTTCAGACAAGGGTTTCGCTGGATTTAATAGACAGATGATGTTATGGGATGTGATTGACAGTCAGTGGACATGGATGCTTCATTGACCCATTCATGCAGCAACACTTTTCCTCAACCCCGCATTTTCCTACAAATGCAGCTTTGATTATAATTGTGAGGTGATGAAATGGTTCCATACCTATATTCATAGGATGGTACCTGATCTTGAGCTTCGCAACAAAATCAATTGCAAGATACAAATGTATCGAGATGTGTTGGACTATTTGGCTTTGATGATGTTATTCGTGAAAGGGCCATCTTCATGCCATGTAAGTGACAAGTCATGACTCATTAGAATTTACTAACTTAGAATTCTAGATTTTAAAATTCAATTATGTTTTATTTGAAAGTTTAATTATGTTTTAAGTTTTTAACTTTTCTTTATTTTGTTGTAGATGTTTGGTGGTGAAGCTATGGTGCAAGGGCACCAAATTTGTAGAAATTGGCCATCAAAATCCCTAGTCAGACCTGTAGTGCTTTAGGGTGTGAGCGCAATTGGTGTGTATTTGAGAAAATACACTCAAATCAACGCAACAGGTTACAACTTTGAGCTTCAACCTTCAACTGAGCAACTACATTTATTGTAATTATGACCCTCAAGTGAAAAGACTCATTAATTTTTTTATAATATTCTTACAGGTTGGAGTTCTCATGCCTTAATGACTTGATGTATGTCCATTACAATCTCTGCCTACGAGTGAAGTAAATAGAGAAACAACTGGATGTGGATGCCATTTCCTTAGACACTATTGATGTATTGTCTAAGTGGAGGGTGGAGAATATTGATGTATTGTCTAAGTGAAGGGTAGAGTCTGAGGTTCCCATCATGGAGGAGTCACCCACATGGTTAGAGGGGGAACCATTAGTACACGGGAAGCAAGAGGAGGAGGAGGAGCAGGAGGAGCAAGAGGTGGAGGAGAATGTGGGAGCATCAACACCATCTGCTACAGATATAGGAGAGCGCAATTCCATACCCAACAATCATCGTTTGACATTAGGTGCAGGGTCAGGACCTTCTATTGCTAGGGGCAGGCCTAGCAAATAGTCGATCATCTTTTCCCGTAAAAGGGGGAGAGGGCATTGATCTCAAATAGCTAGCTACTAGTTTTGTTTGTTTTGCTACATATAACTCATGATGATGAGATACGTTTATATATGTGATGTTATTTTGTATTGGTTCTCCACATTTGAGTCCTTGATTGGACAATTATCAGGGATCAGCAAGATTTGGTATTGCCTTTGATGTATCATTTTTATATGACATCCACTACATCATACATATCAATGCTTTCTTCATATTTATGTGTCAATGTGTTTATTTCATGTTGTTGTTGCTTTATATGTTTAAAAATCTTCAAAAAAAAGTGAATACATTTTGCATTTTTTAATGTTTGCCAATTTTTGCCAATTTTTTCGTCGATGTTGCCGAAAAGATGTTTCAAGACCCTCGCTGATATTTTGTCGATGCCATGTTTTCAACACTGATGCATTTTGATATTTGGAGCTGATTTTTGCACATCTTTTAAAGCTATTCTTGGCATAATGGATGGAATTTCTTGTTGAATTGTCTTGTAAGTTCTTTATTGTTGAAGATCTTTCTTTTCATGTCTAATATATGGAATGAGTACTTCTAATCTATGCTAAATTGTGCCCTAAATTTTGATAAGTATCTATCGAAATGCTAGTTAGAAGAAAATTGCATGCATCATTCATAAATGACATTGTAACATCTATCCTAGTGGTGAAACTCTTTGTAGCTCTTCCCATAAACTCCATTATTTCTTCAGTGGGTAAATGCTTGAAATTTGTGCTAGGGTATCAAATCTCAGCCTCCTCAAGAGCAAGATTGACCTACCTTTGACACCCTTGACTCCATATACCCAAGGGACAAGGCAATCGTCCAAGTCTTTGGTGATCAATCTAAATTCTTATCCATTTTCTCTCTCTTTAACTTTCGGTCCTTTGAAGGATAGAAGAGACACTAAGGCTTGGTGCAAATTTCTAGGGAAGAGGGTTTTTGGAGGTTTGAGAGCCTAAACATCAAGTTGACTTGGTTTTCCACAAAATATCTACATTTGGTGGGAATCCACTCAAATTTAGTCCATAAATCTCTTGCCCTGGGTGTTTTCCCTAAGAGGTAAACCCTAGTCTTCATTGTCTCAACATAAGGACTTCCTTGAGGGTTGCATGTACCTTGGAGTAGCTGAATTTCTTTGTAAGAAACCCCTTTCATTCTAGTCTTGACCTTGAGAACAACTATTATCATCAAAAACCTCAAAACCATAGGTCTTGAAACTCGTTTTCTATGGCGTTTCCTTGAGAGTGATTTACTTCTTTGAAGCCTTGAACCATTATTGTGCCTCTCTTGAATGACCTCTAGCAAGGTCACTTTATACTTTATCCCTAGCATATATATTTTAAGTGATCTCTTTCCTACAGAGACTCCCTCCAATCGGTGAAAATCCGTAAAGAGCAGGGGGTTTTGCCTGAGGTGACATTGGGCCTCTAGCCCATTGTTGTCCCATTGTCTAGTTTATACCTTGTAGGGTTTCCCTCTCCAAATCCTGCTACATTCCACAAGAACAAGACCTTCTGTCTCTAAGCATCTTAACAAACTCAACCCATGACATCCTCTTGGAAGACTACTCCTTTCATTCCGCCTAATTGTCTACTTCCCTCGAAACAAGAAGCTCTTCCTCAATGTCCTGGATGTTTGTACAATTTATCCCTCTCGAACACAAATCACTATTGTTGAGTCTAAGCTCAAGCCCTTAGGTCATACAAAAAACTGATCATTTGGTGACTGGAGCAAAATTATCCTTGTAACCCACACCCTTTTATTAGGAGAACCTTTTTACCGCTCAAACTAGCAGGAGACCTAAAAGGGAATCCTAAAGGGGCAACTGCTAGGTCAAGGGCAACAATGGAGACTTAGCCCACCATCACCACAGCTAAGGCTCCCTACTCTTTACGGACTTTCACCGATGGGAAAAGACCCGGTAATGGAGAGTCACTTATGAAGGATAGATCAAGCGAAATGGATATGAAGTGACATAACGATCCTTTCCCAAGAGAGAGTCAAGAATGGGATATGCTTGCTTCTTAAGCCAGGTATAAGGCTCTCTAGGAGAGGGGGTAGGGATTTAAGGAGTAGGTTAAAGGAGTGTGACTTGTGAAGGAGCTTCCCAATCCCTAAAATCCCTGCAAAACTTGGATTCTCGAATTGTTTTTGAAGAGTTGACTTTTGATGAGGAAAGGGACCACACGAGACCCAGTGGACCCAAGCTAGGTTAAGCGGAGGGAGTTTAGCAACCAATGATGATCTTAACTTAAACAAGGAGGAGAAGGGGATCAAAGAATGAGTTTCAATTAAAGGTGCCAAAATGATCCCTATGATGTACTAGTCTAGGGGAACCTAGGGCAAAAATTGGTCTCAGGGTTAGAGCTTGGGATATTTCACAATCCCACCGTGGGAATTTCCTCAAATTTGGAGGAGACCTTGGAGACACACCAACGCAGGAGAGGCCAAGAGATTGAAGTTTTTCTATGGATAGTTTGTCGGGAAAATAATGCCCTAGGTGACCTATGGGGCTAGACCTCGAAAAGAAAAGGTGAAGAGAATAATATGGGATGATCACCTTTATGGTGTTCCAGTGCCTAGTACTTTGGGGAGATTTCGTAGTCACGAGTTATAATGACTATGGACATTCAATTTTCTATGTCAAGGAGGCCTTAAAGACAACTTCGCAAACCATTAGGGCAACAACAAAAGCAACTTCAAGAACTTTATACTTTGTTTTGAAAAATTAATGGCTTATCAAGATGAAATTCACTAAAGAAGCATCTCTAGGAATATTCTTTCATAATACATGGCCCATACATGATGCATCACTATCTAGAAACCCAATTTCCACAACTTTGCAATAATGGATGCAACAAATTAGCCCTAGTATAGCGAAAATTTCAACAACAATGTATGTGACAAAATAAGAAGGAAAAATAGCATTAAATGTACTTACATGTATCAAGAGTATATCCAACCATTGATAATTTTCCAAGTAAGAAGCTCCAAGACAACGAAAATAATCCAAATGTCAAATTTCATTCCATGCTCCAAAATTTTGTCCACCAAGAAGGATAGTGAAGTTCTCTAGAGAGATACAAGTCCAACCAAGTGATGATGCTAAAATGAGTCCTCATCACTTGTATTTATACATATTTATACACTCCTAAGGAGTTCAATTTAACTAATTGAGCCTACATTAGCCCCTAAAATAAAATAATGTGCAAAATAACTAACTTTTGGTAACAAGCACACCAAACTATAGCTCATAAACCAAATAATAAGCCTCTCAAGAGATCAAATGATGAATAAAACATGTCGTTGGGCCCTTTAAGAAGCATGATGAAGTCCATAAGTGTCATAATGATGAATAGGACTCCCAAAAGTGATGGACAAGGGGTTGGCCCCTTGTTCTCCAAACAATAAACTTGTGGTGCTCCCAATGGGTGTGGGGGCACACAAATAACCTTGTGTGTCTCCAAGTAAGTCGAAGATGCATGTAGACCATCTGTAAGGGCTCAGATGATGTTGTAAGTGATGCCACATCAGCATGCAAGTCCTGGGTCATCTGCCAAGTGTATGGTACAACTGTGCGGCCAGCTGGGCATGGTGAACCAGGTGCATCTTTCTCGTCCAATAGGTGAATCTCGAGCAATCTCTTAGCATCTCTGGGATCCATGGAGTGTTGTCTATTGTTGTGGAGGCCCATGGCTCTCTACACACATCCTACATATGCCAATGTAGCCCTATGGAGAGTTAGAACCCCGTATAGGGAGACCAAACTCAAAATGAAAACCATCTTCAATCCTACATAAGATCCAATGTGTCCCCTAGCCTTCCAGCACAACAAGTCATTAAAGTAATCGAGTAAATAAAAGCTTACAAACCACTTCATAATGACATGCCCTTCCATAGTGGGCTTTGGCATGTGCTAATTTCTCCAAGCTCCAAAGGGGTTAACCAAGTACCTTATTAGATGGTTTCTACCTTTAGAGGGGATAGTATGTTCAAGGTACATCCTTCAAATGGTGGTGGCATGTGATAAAGAGGTGAATGGAATAGGGGATGAAAAGGGCAATCTTGGGCCACATATCGGGGTACAAGGGTAGCTAGGAAAAGGGAAGCCCACACTTGGGTGTATAATGTATAGGAGGGAGAAATTGTGGTACATGGGGTGTCACAACCTTGATTTTTCCACCTTTCTTTATATGCCTTTTGTCTTTCATGATTTTTCTTTGATTAACTACTCGGGGCTCAAAGGATAAGAGCATTATGTGTAAGATATAGCAGTGAATTCATTGCTATATCATTGTGATTCATTGCCCACTAGGGGTTGGAACAATCATGGGTTCCTGAATAATAAAGGAGGCTCATCTAGGGCCTATGGAACCAGGGTGATGGCCATGGGTATGGGGAAGAGCTCATGCATTGGATTTTTCCCATGTGCTAAATATGTTTGTCCCAGCCATCTTTTGCATTTTGTGGTATATTTTCCTGTTGAATGTAGCCAATTATGCTTTTACTTTTCTTTTCAGTTGCATCAACCTTCGAGGCATCATTCCAAACCTGACCCAAGGTGTGGGCAAGGGAAAGGGGAGGCTAACCCTATGTGGACGAAGTGGAGAAATGTGGACCCAAGTGGGAAATATTATGAATGGGGTTATAATAAATGGAAGGGGAGTGATATATATGGATAAGGAAGCGGGACCACACAACCAAAATCGAGGTTTCCTATGTAGTACCACCCTAAAACCCAATGGTCAGTAGAAGAGATCCCATGGGACTAAGTGTTGAAGATTGTAACTAGATTCGGTCTTCATAAATTATATTTATTGTACTTATCAAAAGAATTAAAGAAAAGAATTTATATTATCATTTTACACTTTATTTATTATTAAATGAATTATTAAAGCATGGGTTTCATGCTTGGGTCATATTTAGATTAAGGTCCCCATTGTGGACTTCTAGGTTAGCCATTACAGATTTATATTGACCCATCTTGGACTTTTGGATAATGTAATTAGGTTTAAATTTGAGTCAAAAATGGTTTAGAGTATCTCCACATCAAGTCAGCCTTAAGGAGATCAAGTTGACCTCAAAGGGACCTATTCGACCTCACCTGGAGCCTATAAAAGCAAGGAGATCGAATTCATTTGGAGCATCACTTCTCAAGCCAATTCGATATCTACCGTTGCATAGGAAAAATTGTGAAGTGGAAGAAGGAAGATGAAAGGAGTGCGAGTTGGGTCTAGACGATAGAGGAAGGAAAAATCGAAATTTTGGTGGTGGAATCTTTGCATTTCATGCCCTCCCTTGGGAGATCGAAGTCTTTTAGTGTTTGTTGTTGTTGTTGCTGCTAGAACTGCTGCCTAGTCGAAGTTGCTGGAGGGCAAATTGTTGTTGTTGCTAGGTTGAATATCTGGAAGGCCGACTTGGTGTGAAGGGAAGGTTTGGTATATGTCTAGGGTGAAGAGTCTCAAAGAATACTATTGAAAGGAAGAATTATCTTGACTGGATTTTCCCCTCGAGGGACATTTTTCCCTGGCATAGTGCCTATATCTTGTGTCTCTTGTTTTTGTGATCTTCACACATATAATATGGTAATTGCTTGATGAAAAACAAGATAATAAAGAAGTAAAAGAAGCCAACACACTCACAAGTAATTATCAAGATCAAAGAATCAAACCCTAATATAACTACTTTCATTCTTCAACATGGTATCAGAGCTAAGGTCAAGAAGAATTGAAGATCACTTTGTTGGCATGGATTCTCCTTCTTTGAGGGACTACATAAGAATGGGTATCAACACTGCTGGAAGTTGGATCAAGAAGGTCGTCCGTTACTTATTCATCAAAGTCAAAAGTCAAGGATTTTTGCTTGCCTTACAAGATCTCTTCATGATGACAATGCATGGATCATTGATAGTGGAGCATCAAGACACGTGACAGGAGAAAGTAAACAATTGCATACACTATCAAGGGAGTCATCTTCTCATGCAATGGAATTAGGTGACAACAAAAGCTATGTTGTTAAAGGCCTGGGATCTACAGCGTTGGAATTGGAAAGTGGATCGAAGCTGCATCTCAACAACATACTATATGTTCCAGGTTTGAAAAATAATTTGCTTTCTATTTCTTGTTTAGAAGATAAAGGAGAAAGAATTGCTTTTGTTGATGGAAAAGTATTGGTTTGGGGCAAAGACTCTAGCATTGACAAAGCTAGAGTTATTAGCGTTCATGAAGGAATTTTGTATAGGGTTACTACATCTCTTCAAGCTTTAGTTCATATGGAAATTAGTCCTATTGAGCTATGGCATAGGAGGCATGGTCATCTACACTACATGCTTATTCCCACTCTTAACCAATTGGTTAATGGCATCCCCAATATAAAGGAAGACCATGAAGGTGTGTGTGCAAGGGATGCTCTTTGGGAAAGCATACAAGAAAGCCATTTCCAAATAGTGAATCTAGGTCCAAAGAAATTTTGGATCTTATTCACTCTGAAGTGTGTGGGCCCATGTCTGATAAATCCCTTGGAGGTCATCTCTATTATGTGACATTCATAGATGGTCATTCTAGAAAGACATGGATCTATCTTCTCAAGATAAAGTACGAAGTATTTGAGAAATTCAAGGAGTTTCGCGCTGAAGTGGAAAACCTCACTGAAAGAAAAATAAAGACTCTAAGATCCGACAATGGTGGGAAATACATTTCCAAAGAGTTGATTGCATATTGTAAGGAAGCAAGAATTAAGAGGGAGCTCATTGTTCCCTACTATACCGAACAAAATGGAGTTGCTAAAAGAAAGAATAGGTCTATTGAAGAAGGCATTAACACAATGCTCCTTGACCAAGACCTAACAAAATTCTTATGGGGAGTAGCAGCCATAACAGTCGTGTATATTCAAAATAGAAGTCTCGAGAATATAACTCCCGAAGAAGCATTTACAAGAAAGAAGTCGAGTGTGGATCACCTCCAAATATTTGGAAGCCCTGCCTACATCCACGTCCAAAAGACAAGCGAAAGAAGATGGACTCTTCTAGCATCAAAGGAATATTCATTGGATATACTCTCTCCTCAAAGGCCTATAGAGTCTATATCAAAGAAATAAGGCATATTGAACTAAGAAAAGATGTCATATTTAATGAGAGCCAAGCCTACAAGAAATCCAAAGATATTCCCATAGACTCTGATGACAAAGAATCTCCTATATTCGAAGAAGAAGAATCCCACCATGAAAACCCTACTACAAATCAAGAAGAAGAAAGACCAAGTGAGCCTATTCAACCTATGATCATCCCGACCACAAGGAAAAGGAAAAATTGGTCAAAATCTACACTACAAGGTATCGAAGGACATGAAGCTCCAATAGGAACCTTCAGGGAAAGTAAAATACCGAAGCGATACTCTGACTATGCTACATATATGACGAAGCCAAAGCTTAACCATATACATTTGAAGAAATTGTTCAACAGGATGTCTTCTAGAAGGCAATGTAGGAAGAATACCAATCAATTATGAAGAATCGGGTTTGGGAAATCGTTCCTAGACCTAGTGACAAATCAGTTGTCACATCCAAATGGATCTACAAAATCAAGCATGTTGTTGATGGAAGCATAGACAAGTACAAAGCAAGGTTCGTTGCAAGGGGCTTCTCTCAAAAGGAAGGAATAGATTATGAAGAAACTTTTGCACCTACAACAAGGTATTACTACCATTATATATTTGCTTTCATTAGCTGCTACAATGGGTTGGAATATCCATCAAATGGATGTGAAGACCGCATTTTTGAATGGGACCATTGATGAGGAAATATACATCGAACAACGCAAAGGTTTCAAAGTAAATAGCAAGGACTCTCACATCTGCAAACTCAATAGGGCATGGTACGTGAGAATGGAAGTGTACCTCCTAAGAAATGGGTTCATGAAGGGTACTGTTGATCCAAATATCTACATTAAGGTTGTGAATAATGAACCTGTCATTATTCTACTATATGTGGATGATCTACTCATCATTGGTCTAGAGCAAAGAATTGAAGAATGTAAGAAGATGTTGGTAGCCGAATTCATCACGGGTCTAGGACTCGTGCATTACTACCTGGGTCTCGAAGTATGGCAGAAACCTGGGGAGATATACTTGGGGCAAGGAAAGTACATCATCAAGATGTTGTAGAAATTCAGAATGATGGACTCCAAGCCCATGACTACTCCAATGATCACCAATCTCAAAAAGTTACAAGGTTCTGACTCAAGTCCCATGGATCCTACCTCTTATCGACAGATGGTGGGCTCCCTAATGTATCTGGTAAACACTAAGCCAAATATACGCTATGCAGTAAACATTCTTAGCCAATTTCAGTTGGAACCTCGTCATGACTACTGGATAGCTACCAAACACATATTAAGATATCTTTGTGGTATTATACACCACTACTTAAAATACAAGAGTAAGGAAGTCAATCTAATTGGCTTCTCAAATTCTAACTGGGGTGGCAGTGAGTCCGATGGAAGGAGTACTACTGATGTATGGTTCAACCTGGGGTCTGCTATGGTTTCATGGATGAGTAGAAAGCAAGGTCTCATTGCCATAAGTAGTTGAATATGTAGTCGCATGTGAAGTAGGAAAGGAGGTTGTATGGCTAAGGAAGCTTCTGACAGGCTTGTTCAAGAGTTCTCTAAGTCTTACTATAATCAACTGTGATAATCAATGTTGTATTAAGATGTTTGGAGATCCCGTGTTTCATATTAGGACGAAGCACACCAATAATAAGTTCCACTTCTTTAGGAACTTGGTACAAGATGGGATCGTGAAGTTTGAGTATGTCTCGACAGACGAACAAGTAGCAGACATTTTGACAAAAGTTCTTCCTAACAAAAAGTTTGAATATTTAAGAGACAAGCTTGGTCTGGTAAATATTGTTGATTGTATTAATGATAATAAATTGGAAGATATATGTTGAGGCTTTGCGAGTGAAGCATTGCCTGGAGAGACATCGGGCCAGCACTTTATATTGATGTCTGGTAGGGAGGGTTTCATTGAGTGGATGTGCACCTAGTTCCCTGGGTTGGAGGTTAGTAAGTAAGCCTGATGGTACTTATAGAAGCTGAAATCTTTAGTCCACCTTAATCCCAATTGGATAGATTGCCTTGGTCAGGAATCTAGACCATGGCATTGCAGTGCCTAAATTGTTCAGTGATCAATGGATAGATTGCCCTAGTCAGGAATCTAGTCCATGGCATTGCGATGCCTAAAGTTCTTCCATCCATTTGTATATTATGAATACCTCCCGAGTTAAGAGGGAATGTTGAAGATTGTAACTAGGTTCGGTCTTCATAAATTATATTTATTGTACTTATCCAAAAAATTAAAGAAAATAATTTATATTATCTTAGAAATCATTTTTGGGATTCAACTGCGTTAATTTAGTCATTCATCTATGACCATTTCCATGAGAGGTAGTTGTAACTAAGTAATTTCTCATGATTTTTGAATAGTCCACTTAGCACTCATTGCATCAGGTGATGCTCACAGGGGTGAAGAAGTGGGATTGAAACTAGTGAAATGAATCACATAGTGTCAATCATCACATCCGGGGCTTGCACCCAGTAACCAGGACTTCTCGAGAGGTCACCCATCCCAGAACTCCTCTGGCTCAAGCGCACTTATATTATCATTTGACATTTATTTTATTATTAAATGACTTATTAAAACATGGGTTTCATGTCATATTTACATTAACATCCCCATTGTAAACTTCTAGGTTAGTCATTACAGATTTATATTGACCCATTTTGGGCTTTTGAATCATGTAATTAGGTTTAAATTTGAGTCAAAAATGGTTTAGAGTACCTCCACATCAAGTCGACCTTAAGGAGATCAAGTCGTCCTCAAGTGGACCTATTCAGCCTCACCTAGGGCCTATAAAATCAAGGAGATCGAATTCATTTGGAGCATCACTTGTCAAGCCAATTCAATATCTCATGTTGGATAGGAAAAACTGCGAAGTGGAAGAAGGAAGCTGAAAGGAGTGCGAGTTGGGTCTAGAAGATAGAGAAAGGAAAAATTGAAATTTTGATGGTGGAATCTCTGCATTTCATGCCCTCCCTTGGAAGATCAAAGTCTTTTGGTGTTTGTTGTTGTTGTCGCTGCTAGAACTACTGCCTAGCCAAAGTTGTTGTAGGACAAATTGTTGTTGTTGGTAGGTCGAAGATCTGGAAGGCTGACTTGGTGTGGAGGGAAGGTTTGGTATATGTCTAGGGTGAAGAATCTCAAAAAATACTATTGAAAGGAAGAAGTACCTTGACTGGGTTGTCCCCTCGAGGGGGGTTTTTCCCTAGCAAAGTGCCTATATCTTGTGTCTCTTGTTTTTGTGATCTTCATACACATATAATATGATAATTTGTTTGATGAAAAACAAGATAATAAAGAAGTACAAGAAGCCAACACACTCAAGTAATTATGAAAATCAGAGAATCAAACACTAATATAACTACTTTGATTCTTCAACACTACGATCCAAGGGTAACATCCAAAAGAGGCTTAGGGTACAGAAGCAAAGACCCAGCCCACTATTTTCGTCGAATCCCTCCATTAATCCATGCCCAGAAGTGTCCATGATAAGAAAACTCAATACTCAATTACAAATGACAAGGCATACCTTTAGGTTCGGGAGGCCCATCTTCAAATATACGATCATGACAGATGGGTGAGGGACCACATGGCTAGCCCAGGTGGCGAAGAAATGGCACAACGAGCTAGTTGGTGGCTGTAAGGGGTTGTTGGCTACTGGTTGAGGACCATCTTGGAGAAAAAATTTCTCCTAGGGATATCACTCACAAAGTAGTGGGTAACATCTGGCTCCAACTGGGACATGATCTCTCAAAGAAGTGGGCGAAGCTACATGAACGGGAGGTCACGAGAACTCCAGCAATCTATTGGTCACTGAAGACCTGTTACCTGCACATATCAATGACTAAACCCAAAGGGAAACATGTTTTTCATGGTGTCTTATGATCGCCCATGCTTAATGTCAGGTCGTAAAACCAACAGAAAATAAAATGTGCAAATTTTAATCTAAATGCAGCTAATCTATCATGAGTAATATCATATGATGTTAGTTCTAATGAGAAAATGATCATGCAATGCATCCTACACTAACAATGCGTATAGTACAATGTCAAGTATAAAGGAAAGGGGTGATATGACTTGATCGGTTGTGGCCACAGTTCATCATTGAATTTAGCAATGTAATAATAGTCATCCCCAACTTTTCCATGAATCTTGATAGGCATCAAATCTTTATCCACTAAGACCAAGTCCCCTACTTTATATTCTTTTTTAGGCTTCCACTTTTTGTTTGTTTTGTGATTTGGCCTTTTTAGGATACGGACCTCTTGTGAAGGGAAAATGGGAGAAAGCTTTTCAATGTCATGTGCTTCATAATATGGAGTTGGTCCAGGCTTAATCACATGAGAGAGGTAGGTGGGTTCCCTAAGAGGATAAAAGGGGTTCCATCAGATTGCAGAATGGTAGCATATGATAAGTCCATTTGAACATGCCCCCCAATAGTAGCCCCCAATTTCCTAGACAAGAGCATTCCCCACACATCAGGAATATCAATGACGACAACATGCATGAGAAGGGATATATCAGGGTTCCTAGCCAAAAACCTTAAGGTCCTTTATGAGACCTTCCACCACCATAGGCTTAGAGTTAAAACCACATACCTTCTTATATGGCCGAGTGATGCTAAGACCTAATTGCTTCATGACTTTTAAAGCCATGATATTAGCGGAGGCCCCTGAGTCTAGCATACAATTATGTAGATAAAGGTCATTAATAGCCAAAGTGAGCATAAAAGGTTCATGTCCAGGGTTACGATTGGGAACATGAATGTTTTGCAAGTCTTCGAGTAATTCTTCCTCTCCAAAACCTAGGGACTTCTTATTTGTTGTTGTTGTTCAGGAAGTTTCGCAATCTCCTTTAGAGGAAGGGGTACAATTATCTTCCCTATAGTAGCTTTGAAGTCAATGTTAAGTCCCACTTGTTTTCCCTTTTCTTTCTTCTTGGTAATTCCTCCCTTTTGGGAACCCTTTTTAGGCTCGGCTTTAGTTTGGGAATCCTTTTGTTAAACACGAGTATGGAAAACACAGTAAACACATGAGACATGAGAAAGATAAACATTGGATACCTTGATTATTCACAAATGATGCATTTATAGTACATAAGGTGACCCTTGGATTCCACATTCCAAGGTCTCTTGGACTTCCTATGTCCATTCGCCTTCTACACCTACCCATAGAGGATTAGGTGTCCAACATTCCCCCCCTTAATCCAAAGGGGTATGTGTGAGTCCAAGAAGAAAGTTGTAATACAAGATGGTAGCACTAGGATGAATGTGCTCTCTGAAATGTTGGCATAAGGAGGCAATTTAAAGATGACCACCAACATTGGAACGCTTAGTGCAGTTCCCGGAACTCTTCCAAATCTGGCAAGAAGTTGAAGTCTTCTACTAGAGGAAGTGCTCCTCATATTTTGAAAAGCGAGACCTTCAACCTGGAAGAAGGGAGGTCTACAACTTGCGATGGTTTAAGGATGACCACCAACTCTGGAATGCTTGATGCATTTCCTGGAACTCTACCAACACTGGCAAGAAGCTGAAGTCTTCTGCTAGAGGAAGTGTCCCGAATTCTTTAAAGAGGAAGAAACTCAATCTCACATAGATGGTTTAAGGCTGATCACAAACCAAAGGCATGCTCATGGGCATTTGTGTCTCTGGCTACAACTCTAAATCTGGAATGACAAGTTGTGGCTCAGGCTCGCTTGAACTTCTGTGTTTCTGGCTACAACTCTGAATCTGGAATGATAGGTTGTGGCTCAGACTCGCTTGAACTGTTGTGTCTCTGGCTACAACTCTGAATTTGGAATGACGGGTTGTGGTTCAGCTCGCTTGATGTGCCTCTAAAGCTTGTAGATGACCATCATTTTCCCCCTTGTCAGATAGAAGGTGAGATGATGACGAAAACTCGATTGCAAGACCCTTTAATATTCTAGAAAAAATTTTGTCATATGACTGAAACATCTTCTTGTCTATTGATGCCCATTGCCAAGAAGCGATCCATCCAAGATGAATCTTTGTTCTTGCAGCAGGCTTGTTTCTGAAGCATTTGTGTGAAGAATGAGTGTGTCGACCACAGTGCTTGCATGGGTGAAGATCAAAACAGTGATATTTCATATGGCCAACTCAATCAGAGTGTTAGCATTTCACAATCTGTTGTTGTGGAGCAGAAACCGGGACAGTTGAAAGTGAACTGTCATGAAGAAATCCGATACTCTGAAATTGAATGGGCTTGGAATAGTCTGGAATATGAAAGGACACCTCATTATCATATCCAAGACTTGTTTTGTGCTTGTTGTGGACAAGCTCTTCCCAAGGTCTGACGATGGACTTTGGAAGTGAAGCGTGAGCTTCTGCATCTGCATATAAATGATCCGGATTTATGCAAGAATGCAACAGAATACACATATAACCATAAATATAAAACTGCGGCGGAAACAACACTTCATTTCATTAATATAAAAAAACTGAAATTTGTTTACAGACTGAATGGAAATAAACTAGCTAGGGCGCTGGTAGCTTATCTCTGAGAAGATATGTGGTGGCTACAGGCCTCTGAATTCTGTGTTACAATGGGTCTCGAAGGCCTATATATTATTGAGAAACAATGGAAAACCCTAAACATCCAAAAACCTAACCCTAGGAGATGAAATGCCAAAATATGGCCCCCATCAGGGTAAATTGGTACATCAATTTCTCAGGGTCGTAACTTTGGCATATTATCTCTGTTTGACACACATGATACATCGTTAGACAGATCTATCTAAGGACTACAACTATTGACCGCGAATATCAAGTCCGGAACGGACTCATATTCGCCAAACATTGTTTAGGGCCTCAAAACAGCTCTGGAAGTTTAGGACCCAAAAAACTGCTAAAAATAGTAAACTGTGTTATAATTAAGGAAACTGAAAAACTGAAAGAAACAATGGTGGGGCCCTAAGTGGAATAGGCAGGTGGCCACCAATATCCACCTGGATCATTCTTCCCCCCTTAGGGGGCAATGGTCCCCATTGCGTTGAGTTCCTCCATGAGATGAGGAAACTTTTGTTGAACTTGGTCCCTGGTGAACCACTTGCCTTGGTGCAGGAGTTGGTCAGCTTTGACAACCCGATACAGTTGGATCTTCTGTTGGTGAGTGTTCTTGATTTGCATGTCCATGATACAATCTGTGGTGGCCTATTCCATGCAGTCTGGGTTTAACTCTGTTGGTGTGAGTTGTTCTGCAATGTCAGAGATGTTCAGTAGAGGTGGGAAATAGGGCTGAGGGCGGTCCACATTAAATATTGGGTACAAACCAAGGAATGGTGGAATACTAAGCTCGAAAACGATGTTCCCTACAGCCTTGGTGATGCTGTACGACCCATATCGGAGCGTGCGAAGCTTGCGGTGAGGTCCAGTGAGGCGCTCCTACAAATGTAATCACACTTTGTCACCCACCTGGATGTGGTGTGGCACCCGATGTTGATCATGTCGTTGCTTGTGCTTAGCATTGGCTCTGTCCAATATGTCATGAATTTGCTAGTTGATGTGCTGAAAGTGCTCAATGAAGTTGTTCACTTTGTCAACCTCAAACTGGACATGAGCCGAATCGGCCTGAGTAGCCACAAATGGCATGGCTACGTCAATGGGACATAGTTGATGGAATCCCAGGCCCACCTGAAATGGGTTGTGGTCGGTTGAGCTATGGAGAGCTCGATTATAACTGTGTTGTACATAGGGAAGGCTCTCATCCCATGTGCATGGATGTTTTGAATTGTACATGCGCAGAATGTGTACAATCATCCTGTTAACGACCTTTGTCTGGCCATCAATTTGGGGATGGAAAGTTGTGGACTTGGTGAGCTTGGTGTCCAGCATTGACCAAAGGCTGGACCAAAATGTGTTGAGGAACCTGCTGTCCCGATCTGAGATGATAGACTGTGGGATCCCAAAGTGCACCCACACTCGTTCAAAGAAGAGTTTAGCAGTGGCTTATGCTGTGATATTCTTCTTGCAGGCCAACATAATGGCCATCTTTGAGAATCTATCGACGACCATGAAAACACAATCGTTTCCATGCTTAGTAGAAGGAAGGCCCGACATGTAATCCATGGAGATGGATTCCCAAGGTCGACTAGGGGTAGGTAGCGGAGTATAGAGGCCTTGCTTCTTGATGGTCGGTTTGGCAATGGAGCAAGCAGTGCAGGATCTGATGTACTTTCCAACATCTTGTCGAAGGTTCGGCCAATAGAAATACTTCTGCAGTACTACCACTGTTTTCTCGAACCTGAAATGCCCAGCGAATCGACTATAGTGTGCTTCCCAAATCATCTTGGCACGCTCGCTTGAAGGAACACATGTTGAGATTTTGTGTATTTGGGGTAGCATCAGTTGTGCTCTAGCTCCCAAATTTTGAGGAGGGACTAAAGTACACTTGATCTACAAGACCCAAAAATTGATTTGGGAAATTTCATATGGTTTAGGAGATATTAAATTAATTAATTATTTTAATATATTTCCTAAGTTAAAACTTATGGAACTTAAAATATTAAAGTGAATTTAATTAAACATGTGATGAAATTGTCTTAAGTCACACGGATCAAGCTTTCTTTTAATCTTAGCCATTGATTCAAGATCTGATCATGGCCGTTGATTTTTCAACGAGAAAATTATAAAGGAAAGGCTTGGGGTCATTTGTAAAGACACACAGAGGCAAAGCACTGAAGCTAAGCTGACATTCTAGGGCAGGGTTTGCTAAGAATACTCAAAAGTGTTTCAGCTACAGAGAGGGGAATTTATACCAAGGGGATGATTTGATCCCGGGGTCTACAATACACAAGAGGCAGAGATCAGCTCAAGGACAGTGCAGAGGAAGGTCACAGCAGTAGCAAGGACAGCGCAGTCTCTCCAAGGACATTGTGATTTTTAGTAGGAAACACTCTGGAGTTACGCAGAGACCCTTCAGGGGCAGCGTAGTGACTGCGTCACCCAGTCTAGGGTAACGCAGTCCCTTCCGGAGCAGCACTGAGGGTTTGGAGGACTTCCAAGGCTGACACAGAGCCTTTCAGTGACAACGCTGGGGTTTCTAGGCCCTAATCTTGGCTGAGTTTTGTAAATCCCGTTTGAGGGTGTGGATCAGTCATTATTTTGGCCCTAGATCAGCCAGTGAGTTGTAGATCTACCATTATCTCTGTCGGGTTTTCCAGATCTAGAACCCGGAATTGTGTATTCAGAAATATTCTTAATAATAGAACCCTCTAGCAGCCAGAGACCGGTTTTCCCACACTGGGTTTTTCCGGGGACTATTTGTCCAGAAATAACTCTGTCACTTTGTCAATGTGTGCATGTGCTTATTCTAGATCTAGATTGGTAGAGATCTGTTATGCGTTTTGCTTCGATGTTAACTTGAATTTATTCAGTTAATAACTTATCTAAGTAGGAGGAGCTTAACCAGATTAACAGTAATAATTTCTGCATAAGATATAAGATTCAGAAATTTCTACAACACAAAGGTGCTCCAGGTGACATAGCAGTGCATCCTAGAGGTGAAAAATTGGAACTTGCGTACCCTCCAAGAGTGTCTTGTATGTGTGGTAGAATTTTGAATCGCTCTTGTAGAGAAGCGGCCAATCAGAAGTCGCGTGCCCACAAGAGTTGAGAACAGTGGTTAGCGCCACGATCGGTGGTTGGTTGAGGCAGTCTGCAACATTATTGGTGTTTCCCTTCTTATACTTGATGTTCAAATGAAATTATTGCAGATATGTTGACAACTTCTGATGGCGATCGTTCTGCAAATTCCCTTGTGTTTGTATAAAATGCAGGGGTCGATGGTGTTAGTGTCCTATGATTTAGCAGATTGGTAGACCAAATGCACAGGGTAACATCAGACCAGTCTTTGGATTCCTAGGACCTAGCCTTCCTGGACTCAAAGAGGGCTCTCTCTATTATGCGCGAAGGATGTGAACTTGTTCGTTTTAAGTGTTTGATTTTAGGCTAGTTGTTAAGTGTAGGTTTGCTGTTTTTTTTGGGTTGGGATAAGTTGATCAAGTAGGATAGGTGGAGTGAGAAGTTATCAAGTCAATTGGGCTATGGAGTCTATGAAGTCATTGATATCTCAATAATGAATCGGGGTACATCACAGGGCAAATCTAGTGTATTCAATGGATCTTTAAAGTTTATGTGCGACGTGAAATGGACATTAAGTTTGGGAACCAAGGTAGGGCAAAGGGCAGTTAAGAATCCTTTGTCAAATACCTATGAACAGAGAGGTCTTAAATACTGATAAGCAAAAGATACTAATCATGAGATAAGGCACACCATTTACTCAATGACAATACTTTTAAACAAATAAACATTCAAGATACACAATCCAGTGGAACAAAGAAAGTAAGACAACTTATCTAACTTCAATGATTCTACTTTCAAAATTTGAAAACATATAAGAGACAAATAGCATCAATAAATGAAGAGGGAACTCATAAACATCATTCATTAAACTATAAAGAACTTTGAGGCAAACTGATAAGCATATACAAAGGGCAAGATCGAAACAAGACCTCTTTGGTTTAACCTAACAATCAATACATCAAAGAGAGATTTCAAAACAGAGCTTAGATAGTATCAAACAAGCAGGGCTTATCATGAATCACGTTTGTGAACTAGCATATCAATCCAATAATGAAATAGACAAGCTTAGGTGGGCCTAAGGAGCAACTAAGAATTCCTTAAGCTAACCCAGCAGAGGAAAACATGGAGACAATAGCAAACAAGAGGACTGAGGTGCCTCAAACAACATTTATCATCCTATACTCTTCTGAGCTATTGCAATATAGAAAGATGAACATATGGTAAATAAGAAAAACATGAACAAATAAGAGATACATCACCATTAACTAAACTCGGGGATCTTGTAAGCAAGCCTCATCAACATCAATCAAGGCAAATCATCCACAAGCTCCATAACACTAAATTGTTCTTCAACTTCCAAAAACCATGTATTTGCTCTTAAACACATCAAAAGCCCACTATTACAATGAATCCTCGTGCCTTATATAACAAGCAAGAAGGAGGAAAGCCTAATAGAGCATCTAGAAATCTATTGGCTAATCAGAAGTATCTCTATTGTCCTTAAGGCCTTGCAAGGCCCAAGGCACAAAAATATCAAAAACAAATATCTTTTCAGCCATTTTTAGCAATTAAATTGACCTTTAGGCCCTAACAAGCCTCCTAAAACTTGCCAAACGCACATTTTGACTTGTCAACCACAGAAGCGTAGCACTATGTTTTCAAAATGAAATTATGACAAGAGCGTAGCATAGGAACAGAAAAAATAGGCCTCCTTGCAGCAGTGTTTTGAAGGCCTTCCCGATGTCGGAAAAGGCTCCGTGATGGCTCTTTGGAAAGCCCTTGAAGTCTACTTTCCAGATCTACCTTTGGTTCTCCAATCAAACCTCTGCAACCAGTCCAAAAAGTGAAAATGCCAAGACTAGTGGGAGCGCAACACATGTCCTAAAAAGCAGGCAGAATGGTGAAAATTTTGGTGTTTTTTACCCTTTTGGAGGACCAAAACAACTCCAATTGATCTAAAACTTGGTGAGCATGATGTATGAATGATGAGGAACCCAAAAATGCAAACCTCTCCTCCTAAAGATGCCCTGAAAAAGAGCGTAGCACCAGGTGTGCTATGCTCCTAGCCTCAAAATTTGCAAAAAACAAAAACTTGTCCAATTTCTCCCAAATTTGGTGGATAAGTGCCTCATGGGTCCTGGGAGACCTGTAGAGAAGTTTGAGCCAAAATACCAAGGCTAGCTTTGTCCTTTTCCTCCTTTAGTGCTTGGATCTCAATTTTGGCCCTCTTGAGTTCTTGCCTTGCAAATTGGTCTCTTTGAGCATAATGCTTAGCCATTCTTCTTTGTAGATCCAAGTCTTTATTGGCCTTCTCCAGCTTGGCTTCAAGATGTATGTTAGCCCTCTCAAGCCATGATTCCCTATTATGCTCAATTTCTATTGCAAAGATCTCTTAGAGAGAAAGTTGTTCCGCTTGGGCTGATTCTTCTTCTCTCTGCTTTGCCAATGCTTTCCTTAGACCCATAGTTCTAGGTCTCCTTCTAGTTTGACCTCCCTCATCACTACTCTCCTCACAAGTGCCCATGAATTCTTCCAACTTCACCTGTGCCCTTTGAGCCTCTTTCCGGTACCTGGGTGTTCTTGTTTCATGGATGGCCTGTTGAGCACTTATTTGCTTGTTTTGCATATGATAAAAGTGAATGACATCTTTTGCTCTTTCTAATTCAGCTTCCAAGTCCTTGATTTGTGCATTCCGGTCTTGGAGAAGAGAGTTTGCAATTCTCGTTTCATTGTCATCATCACTGTCTATGTGAATAATTTTAAATTCCCTCTCTTCTTCATGATTTTCCTCTTCCTCTTTCATTTTTTGCTTACCTTTGTCAATCTTTTGAGTTGAGGAAGATGGCATGGCTCCTTGCCCTTTGGAGGCAGCAAACACATGCCTCTCTCCTTTTTGATAGGTAAGAGAGAAAGGTGCAAAAAGTTTGATTTGAATACCTTGATCTTTGGTGACCTTAGGACTGCTTTTCTTCTCATTGATGATCTCTGTATGTGTGTCTTCTTCACTTTGCTCTTGACTGCCTTCTTAAGAGGCATTTTCACTTTCTCTCATGCTAGCATCACTGCCAAGATCTTCATCATTTTTATCTTCTTCCATATCCTCTACACTGTCATCCTCCATACTTACAACATATCATTTTCATTGTCATTTTCTTTGTTGTCATGGTTAGAGGTGTCCTCATCATTGCTTGATGCATTTTCATCCTCTTGACTGACTTCTTGAGAAGCACTTTCACTTTTTCTCATGCTAGCATCACTGTCAAGATTTCCATGATTGTCATCCTCTATATTTGCAACATTAGAGGTGTCTTCATCATTGCTTTGTGCGTCTGTATCTTCATGATTGTCCTCCTCTTCATGATTGGGCCCACTGTCCTCACTTTCAAACTCTGCCTCTGTATCATTGCTTGCATTTTCTATGGGGTCACTGCCAGAGGCACTTTCATTAGTCTCTCCTTTACTTTGACTGTCACTTTCTTCCTCATTATGTGAGTTTTCTTCACTTTTCTGCCCACTGTCTTCTTTGTCTTGCCCACTATAATTACCTTCAAGCTCTGCCTCTTCTTGACTTCTATCTTCATCTTTGTCACTACTTCTTTTATCACTGCCAATGGGCTCACTGTTTTCTTCTTTGTTACTGCCCTTGTCATCATTGTTGTCATCTGCCCTTTCTTCATGGTCCAGCTCATTGTTTTCCTTTTTATAATCTGCCTCTACTCTTGGGTTGTCATTGATTTCCTCATCTTCATCTAGCTCACTGCTTTTGCCTTCTTGTCCACCTTTTGTTTCACTGCCTTGGTCACTACTTTCTTCTTCATCAACACTTTCTTCACTTATATCTTCCTCTTTGTCATCACTTTCTTCATGACTGTCATGTTCATCTTGGTCACTGTTTTCTTCCTCTTTGTCATCACTATTTTCTTCGTTACCACCTTCATCACTTAGCCCACTGCTTTTGTCACTGTCTTCTTTACTGCTTTCATCTGCCTCCTCTTCACTGTCCTTGGTATCTTCTCCATCATTTTCACTTTCTTCACTTGCATTTTCCTCCTCTTCATCACTTGTTTCTTCTCCTTGACTGTCATGTTCCTCCTTGTCACTGCTTTCTTCATGTTCTGAGGCTTTAGGGGAAGGTGAAAGAGGGAGGTTTGTTTGGGGAGAGGATTCATGTGAAGAGGATGAATCATGGTCAGTGGGGGTTGATGGAGGAGTGGAGGAAGGTGGATGAGATGATGATGGTAAGCTTTGCAGAGGGAGAGGCTGTGGAGTTGTGAAAACATCATGGGCGATGAAAACTTCCCATGGGATGCCTTGTTGCCCTAATTGGTGTAAGACAATCATCTTGATAAGGGAATGATGAAAAAAGCTTGACATTTGTTGTGAGGGAGGCCTCGTTTGCACAATGGATGACATTTTATCAAGATTCAATACTTTTACAAAGGTAGTAGGGCAAATGAAGCAGTTTGGCCTTAGTAAAATGCATGAGTAGTCTTATGTGGTAGGAATAGATCCTGGAAAACCTACCCTCACAGGTGAAGTATTTCATAATGATCTTCATTAAAGGAGCATATATGTCCAACAAATGAGAAGAGGGTAAAATGGTTTTGCAATCAGCTTGGCAACTTGGTTTTAAGAAAGGATGATAATGGCTTAGGTCCAGATACACCTGTTTGAACCATTTTTCCCCCATGCAAGGTATTCCAATGGCCATAGAGATTGCGTTGGTGGTTAGCTCAAAATTCACTCCAGCTAGATGTACATGGTGGTCATGGAGGTTGAGGACAAAAAGTTTGGTCAACTGAGGGTGGCTTTGGACTCTCTACACTTTCTCACACAACACATAGCATCCTACAAATATCAGATATGAAACTATAGTAGGAGAGGCTGTCATTTCTTTACTGTTTATAGGCTCAAACCTATTTGCTTTCCCACCCTTCCTCTGTTGTTCTTTAGGCCTTTGGCCTCTCTCGCCACTGTCAACACTGCCTTCCCTAGGCATTTTGTCCTTTACCCTCGTCTTTGAAAACAAACCCTGATCTGCTTGGGAGATGATATGGAGAGGGCAAGTGAGATGAGAATGAGATAGGTGGTGACTGCAAATGAAGGGGAAGGAAGAATGAAGGAAAACAATTTGGGCCTCAGTGTGCTCTTAGCATGTAAATGGATGGGCGCCCTTTGAACAAGGGAGTTGTTAGCAGGGAATTAGGTGTTTTCCTCCTTCCTTAGGGTTTTTCCACATTCCCTTTAAGTTTACCCTTCATATTTCTCTATATTTTTACACTTATACAGTGTGCAAAGGTAGGGAAAAACTCTAAATACCTCTGAAAACTTCACAGCTGAAGCAAATACAGGAGCACAGCGCGGGCAAGGTTTGAACGGACAATCGGGCGCCTTCTGAACATGTAGTCGAGAGGCCTCTGCACGCAAGGTCAGGCAGCGTCTGCAAAAGGTGTCGTGTCTTCTTGGTAGCCCTGCACACGCAGGAGCGCAACGCGGGCACCTCTGCACGCAGTGTCGAGTCCTCCTGGGCAGCTGCTAAACGCACAGGAGCGCAGCAGGTGTGGCGCTAGGTAGCCTCTGCACGAGGTGTCGAGTCCTCTTGGCAGCCCTACACGCGCAGGAGCACAACAGGTGTAGAGCTGGGCAGCCTCTGCACACCCTGGAGCGCAGCAATAGTGTGTCGAGCGAGCTGTCATGCAGGCCTGAACGAGTCAGGCGGCCTCTGCAGGATGTTGTTTATACAAGCGCGCAGCGCTGTTACACAGGCGCACAACGCTCCTTGGAGAAAAGCACAGGCAGCATGCACAGGTGCGTAGCGCGGCCTCTCAGGAGCGCAACGCAACAATTTTTTGCCCGAAAGCTCTGCCAGAAACCCTGAAAACCTGAAAACTTCAACTCCTTTTGCAAATAACCAAATGGCGTTTGAGAGATGCTGCTTGTGATGCTTTTTATACCTTTGAAGAATTAAAAATAAAAATCCATTATGACTAAGGTTTTCTTTTGGTCTTTTTATCCTTACTGATAATATTTTCTTTTTTCCTTTTGCAAGTGGTGTTTTTAAGCAATAAAGTGGTCTTTGTGGGTGATCTTTTTTCTTTAAAAGGTGATTTCGTTCTCTCTTTTGGCCACTGATCTTTCAGGAGCATGATGAATCTGTCATGTACAACAACCTTAGCCTTTTGGTCAATTTTATCATTACCTTCTTTTTGGCCATTTATGCTGACTGGTGGTGTCATAAAAGCAATGTTTTTGATCCTTACACTTCCTTTGGAGTTTGGCACTTTTAAACCCTCAGCAGTAGCACTTAGGCTCTATTTAATTTCTTATTGACTTTTAGCTTCTTGCTCTCTTTTTGTGATTATTTTGTAGACTTGTGACTGTGCTTGAGGAGCTCAAGCAGCCTTCACATTGATACTCTCTAAAACTTGTCCTTTGCTGTAGTGAAAACTGTTGTTTTGACAAGCCATAGAGGTGACCATCTGACATCATCCTTGAAAACTGTGTTTTCCATCATTAAGGAGGTCTCTCAAAATAAATCTTTAATTTATGTTATGTGATGCTGTTACATCTTTGTCTTTGTGATCTCTTACATGGATCCCTTACTGGGCAACACCTTACAGACAATTGGTCATGAAACCACTGATACTCTTTGTAAACTCAAGCATGTTGTTTCTCTTCTGCTGTGGATGTCATTGATGAGTTAGGCTTCTCACTTTGCATCTGTTCTACTGATAACCATCATAAAGCATTCCTACAGAAATGATTTAACATGGGCAAACTGTCCTTTTGCAGACTCTATGCTCTAATCTAGGAGGTCCTTCCTTGAAGGCCTTTTGACACCCTTTGGACATTCATGAGCTCACCTTCTTTTCATTTGATTTTACATTTGAGCACATGTAAAAATAGTAAGTTTTAGGAAACCAAAACAATGCATACCCTAGGAGACCCTATAATGATCTATTGGGATATCTCTTGGATTAGGCGTTTGACTTAAAACTGGAATCAGGGTTTGGAGATGTAAAACAGGGTTTTGACAACTCTTTATGCATTGCCATCCAAGAAACTGAAATCTTTGATTTATCTAAAAAGCCTAGAAACGGAATTCAAAATCACCATTTGCTTGAGGCACTTGGTGAGTAGGGTAAAAGGTTTGGGCTACTTGGCAAACCAAGGTGTAAAAATAGAAGGCTTAGACAATCAAAAATAGAGTGGTAAGCCAGAGGTGGCAAACATAGTGAGAACGAGGGACATAGGTCTAGGATTTGGTCTTCTGGGAATGATAGATTGGTCATGCCTTGATAAAGTAGTAGAACAGTGAAGAAATTATCCTAAGGGTAATGAAGGCAGTGAGATTTCCTAGAACTCACAAGATTCATGAATTTTGTTTCTAGAAATCTAGGACAAGCATTTAGTCATCTAAACAGGTAAAAATTACTGATGACTAACAGGTGGTCTGTGTGGATGACCGTTTCTTTCCCCAAAATGTAATGCTTCCATTGGCGGCACGCCTGCACAATGGAATATATTTCTTTGTCATAAGTGGGATACTTGCGGACTGTGTCGGACAGTGTCTCACTGTGATATGCCACTGGATGCCCCTATTGAGTAAGAACTGCCCCAATAGCATAGTCAGAGGCATCTATCTCGATTTCAAATGGTTGTTGCGAGTCTGGTAATGTGAGCACTGGGACAGAGTAGAGGCAATGTTTCAATTCTACGAACACCTTCTGTTGAGATTCCGACCAAAAGAATTTTGCTTTCACTCCTCCCTTGGTGACTTGACTCAAGGGCCAAGTGATATGAGAGAATCCCAATACGAACTTGCGGTAGAAATTAGCAAGACCCAGAAAGCTGCGAAGCTCTATTAGAGTGGTTGGGGCGGGCCAATCCCAAATTAATTGGATCGACATGCACTTGAGCTGAACCAAATAATGTATCCCAGACACTGAACCTGGGTCATTGCAAAAGTGCGCTTCTCCAAATTGGCAAACAACTTGTGTTGCCGCAGTGTCTGGAGGACCTGTCGGATGTGGTGGAGGTGCTCTTCCCAAGTCTGGCTGAAGATCAGGATGTCATCCAAGTACACTACTTCAAATGAGTTGGTGAATGGCCGCAAGATGTCGTCCATCAGCCTTATGAAGGTTGCAGGAGCATTCGTCAACTCGAAAGGCATGACCAACCATTCGAAAAGGCCCTCCTTGGTTTTGAAGGCAGTCTTCCACACATCAAAGGGTTCGATTGGTACCTGGTGATACCCAGACTTCAAGTCGATCTTGCTGAAATATTTCGCCCCTTTGAGTTGATCCAGAAGATCATCAATCCGTGGGATCGGGTACCTATTCCGGACAGTGATCTTGTTCAGCGCCCGATAGTCAATACAGAGTCTCCAAGTCCCATCCTTCTTCTGCACCAACACGATTGGGCTCCCACAAGGCAATGAACTCGGTCGTATGTGACCTTTCTGCAGCAGCTCCTAAATCTGCCTCTTGATTTCATCGTTCTCCAGAACAGAGCACTGATAGATCGGTCCATTGGGCAGCGGCACACCTGGGGTCAGATCGATGGGGTGCTTGGCCTGACAGTGCAAAGGCACCCCTGTGGGTGAGGTGAAAATGTCCCCGTACTCCTCCACGACCTTGTCCATTTGTTGTTGTCGTGCAGAGGAGCCCTGTCTAGAGATCGTGGCCACAGTCTTCTTCTTTCCCTGAGGGCGGATCATCAGAAAAACAATTTTCCCGGTTTTGGAAATGAGCTTACTGCATTGTTTTGCAGTAACCAAAGAGATAGCCGCAGGCGGTGGTACCTCTGGTATCCTATACAATTGATTGCCCTAAATAACAATAACAGCACGAGGCCGGGACTCATACATAGCATGTCGCTTCCACAAGTATGGTTGGCCTAATAATACATCACAAACATCAAGAGGAGCAATGTCACATAATACCTCATTTGTGAAGGGCTTGATGTTGTAGGGAAGGAGGCACTATTGGCTGACGTGGAGATCCTGTCCTTGGTGAAGCCACCCGATGGTGTATGGTTGTGGGTGTGCTATGGTCGACAAGCCCAAACGTTTCACGACCTCTGCTGAAATGAGGTTACAAATCGTGACCGTCAGATTATAAGTTATAAATGTACATGGTAAAGAAACACACTTTACCTAACTCTACACTAGACTAAGTTATCCTTAACTACTTCCTATTTGTCGGAATATCCTAACATCCCCCCTTAAGAACAACTTGGGATAGGATTGAAGGATTTACAAAGGTGACACAAAAGGAGCCTATTTCCTATGTGTCGAAATATCCTAACATCCCCCCTTTAGAACAAATTGGGATAGGATTGAAGGATTTACAAAAGTGACACAATAAGAGAAGGAAGGAGGCATTGGGGCTAAGCACCTCGGTATGCTGACACTTGATCAGGTGACTTGGCATAGATTGGTCCATGATCTCTATTTAAGAGCATGGAGGGTCATTTGTTAAGTGTAGTTTGAAATCAGTCGGATTATAAGTTACAAATGTACATGGTAAAGAAACACACTTTACCTAACTCTACACTAGACTAAGTTATTCTTAACTATTTCCTAAGTGTTGGAATATCCTAACACTTTTGGCTCCCACTATCCTTGATGAGCGTGGCAGAGGGCCTTCACCCACATGCGAGTTGGGAAGAAGACGTTCCTCCTCTCTGGATCTCGGTTCTTCCTTCTAGATCCTTGTGGTGGCAAGGTGGCGTTGGGCTCCACATGTCTGCTTCCCTTTGTCATTCCTTGTCGTTCGATTGATCGAGCATGCATCTGACTCAGAAGCCCTCATCTCGGCCACTAGCGACTGCTTGCCCCGACACTCACTTGTGTTGTGAGTGGAGCTCTTATGGAACTCACACCACTTTCCCGTGTCCTTCTTTGGCTTTGCGGTGCTGTTCTTTTCTTGTGGCTTCGATGAGTTGTCTTTAGCTGCCATGCCTTGGCTCGGTCCTTTGTTCTGCGGTTTGGAAGCACCTTTCCCTTGCTTTTAATTCGCAGATCCAAAGTCTCGCTTCTTCTGCTTGAATTTCTGCTCAATCTTGGCAGCATACCGGTATGCCGTACCAAGCGAGGAGATGTCAAGGAACTCCATTTCCTCCTGAATGTATTTGTTCAGACAACTGCGATACTTTAGAACCAGATGTTTCTCTGAATCTTTGATACCCAACTTTGTGCGCAGGGTATGGAACAGATTCGTCAGCTCATGCACATCTTGATCCCTTTGTTGTCGCAGCGTGGTCCATTGTATGTACTTGTCCTCACAGCTCCCCATGGGATAGTATTGTTCCTTGATGGCATCTCCGAAAGAATTCCAAGTGGGTATGGCTGAGAACAGAGAGGGTTTTGTCTCATCCTGTTTCTCACAGTAGGTTTCCCACTAGTCCTTGACATGGGGGTAGCTTTGAGGAGTGAAAAAATAATCTTCTCCCTATCAGAAAGGTCATGAACCAATAAATATCCTTCTAATAGATTCAACCATCTATCTACGACGCCTGCATCTATTTGGCCCTCAAATATGGAAATGTCAAAGTTTACTTGTACCTTAAAAGGAGTTGCACCTCAAGAGTGGTTGTTGGATGCAGATGTGCCGCCAGTGGGCAGTCGTTGAAGGATCTGGGCAAAGTTATCCATTATCGCATTCCTTTGCTTTTCGAGGGCCTCCTCGAACAATATTTTGATAGGATCTCATGCTCCCTCATCTTTCTTTTTGTCCCCTATGGGCAGTTGTTGGGGCTTGCGAGACTGATCTTGCAAAGGTTCAACCAGATCGAACCCTAACTCCTTATACCCCGACCTCGTTGGGGACATGCAAAGAGGGACCGAGAAAGAGAAAACCCCTCTGATACCACTGATCTGGATTTATGCAAGAACGCAACAAAATACACATATAAACATAAATATAAAATTGCAGTGGAAATAACACTTCATTTCATTAACATCAAAGAACTGAAATTTGTTTACAAACAAAATGGAAATAAACTAGCTAGGGCGCTACAGGCCTCTGAACTCTGGTGGCTACAAGCCTCTGAACTAAGTGTTACAATGAAGCTAGAAGGCCTATATATTATTGAGAAACAATGGAAAACCCTAAACATCCAAAAACCTAACCCTCGAAGATGAAACGCCAAAATATGGGCCCCGTCGAGGTAAATTGGTACATCAATTTCTCGGGGTCGTAACTTTGGCATACTATCTCCATTTGACGCACATGATACATCGTTAGAAAGATCTATCTTAACTTTTATTGAATTTAAAGTTAGATCTGGCTATTAAGAGCCTTATATCTTCAGATCTGGGAATGAAGTCAAACTTATACTCCTCAGATCTGACAAATCTGCAACTCTTGTGCATAGATCTGTAGATGTTTTATATAGATCTGTAACTTATTTGTAGAGATTTGTGACTTATTTATATAGATCTATAATTTACTTGTATAGATCTGAAGTTATGTAACATAATTTTGAATTCTAACATTTGGGTTCTTAGGATTTTCTCTATTTTTGTACATATTGGGTATTGGGTTTTTATCTTTTCACTTGTGGATGAATAGATCTGAAAAATCAGCCTAGGAAATTTTTAGATCTGAGCTAGATCTAGACCCTAGAGAGCCAGATCTAGGCTCAATATTTGTTTGCAGGTGAGATCAAGTGGAAGAAGAGCTAGATCTAGACCCTTGGGGACATCTAGGCTTTTGAGGCTATTTTTGCAGGATTTTGGTCTCCAAAATTCTAATTTTCAAACGGCAACGTTATCCCAAAATTTCAACGATTTTCAACGGTGGAATCTTCAAAGCCTTGAGCTAAGAGTTTGATCTCTAAACCCTTATTTTCTGCAAATTTATTACAACAAGAAAATCACAAATAATTAGGCCTTAAAACACATTTTATATGGTCAAAATTGTTTAGAGTTGCAAAATCTTCATTTTCAGAGTTTTTGGTTACTTGGGCATCTTTAATTTTGTCTAGATCTAACTATAAAGCTTGCTGGAAATCACTGCATAACTGTGAAAATCAGATCTGAACATTTCTGATGCATATCCTAAATAAAGTCTAAAAATATGAATTTTCAGTTTTTCCGCAAAACTTACTATTTTTAGACATTGTGAGGATCATCTTCAGTGTTTTCAGTTTGTTGATTTGTTATCAATTTATTGTTGTTATGAACTTATCAATTATGAAAATTACTTAATCAAACTCTCTTAAAGCCTTAAAATTGAAATTTTCAAGTTTTAATACATTTTTTGTTATTTCTGGAAGTATTTGGCAGCTAATTTTGGCAGTTTTATCTTGTTGATCTGTCACTGTTTCACTGCTAAAATAAAAATATCAGATCTGAAGTTTCTCTTAATCAAGCCCTAAAAATTGATTTTTCTTCAAGTTCAATATTTTTTACTATTTTTAATCATTTTGGGCATTGGTGCTGGTATCATTTGTTTGTTGATCTATGGTTTAAATTACTGCTGCAATTAATACCTCAGATCTGAAATCTTGCTGGAGAAAAATAAAAAATTTCTTGGATTTGCATTATTTTTAGAATATCATTTAATCCATAAAATTTCTCGAGGAAGTGTGTATTTACTATTTAGCATTGAAATTTCATAGTGTTTCCTTATGATTAATTATTGAGATGTAAAAGCTAATTATTTTCACATGCTTCAGTTGAGTTTGATAATAATTGGCATCTGAATTTTTAAATGTTTTCTATCAATTAAAATCGTCTATCATGTAATTAACTCTTGTTTCATTTACTTGAAATATTGGATGTTTGTTGAATATTAATGTCTGGGAAATATTTTCAAGTAATTGTGATCGATATTTTTTAGAGCTTAATTGTATATCTTTTAAATTGAGTAATCTTTTGGCATCTTCATAATTGGCACTCTCGCTTGAGTACTTAGTGGTTAGATCAGACTATTTATAATCTAAGCACTTTAGGGTTTTTAGCATCACCTCTCATCTTCGAAGCTTGCTTCATTTCGCCTCTTCAAATCATTTTCTTTGCATTTTGCATTCTAAGTTAGTATTGCATAACAGTAGTTTCTCATCAAGTACTTGGTTGTAATTTTCTTAGCAGGATAGTTGACTCCATAAGGCACTGGTATCAGTCTTTCAAATTCAATCGAATCCTTTAATCTTGCTAGATCTTTTACAAGTATTTGGTCATTTAACTGTGTCTCCAGAACTGGTTGGCTCCCAACTAGTTCTTCTTCATTCCATTTCCATAGGGTCTACCCTCCTTATCCTGCTATAAGGAGACAGCTTAAATAGAGAGATTGGGGATCAGGGTGACAACCCCCGATGTGAGTCGTTGTCACGGTGCCTAGACATTCTGTGCGACAACAGGGTGATAGAAGAGGAAGTATATATTGAACAACTAGAGGGCTTTGAGACGTGTGAGCAGAAAACTCATGTGTGCAGGCTCAAGAAGGCCTTGTATGGACTGAAGCAAGCCCCTAGAGCTTGGTATGGTAGAATTGGCAGCTACTTGCAAGAGATGGGATTTTTCAAGAGTGACGCAGATCCCAATCTCTACTATCTGAGAGTAGGGGATGAGCCTATGATACTCGTGTTGTATGTAGATGGTCTATTTCTGACAGGATCATTTAGGCTCATCAAGGATTGCAAGGAGAATTTAGCTACATAATTTGACATGAAGGATCTAGGGTTGATGCATTATTTTCTGGGGTTGGAAGTTTGGCAACAAAAGGGTGAGATCTTTCTTGGTCAAGGAAAGTATACCACAGAAATTCTGAAAAGGTTTCAGATAGAGGATTGTAGACCCATGGCTACTCCAATAATTACCAACTGGAAGAAAATTGACACGTCTGAAGATGATGAGGCTGATCCTACCTTGTATAGGCAGCTCATAGGATCTCGGATGTATCTGGTCAACACGAGGCCAGACATCAGTTATGCTGTCAATAATCTCAGTTAGTTCATGGTGGAACCAAGGAGGGCTCATTGGGCAACGGCCAAACATGTTCTCAAATATCTACAAGGAACAATCAAGCTTGGACTGAAATACACCGAAGGCAATGACATCAATTTGAGCGGGTTCACTAACGTAGATTGGGATGGGAGCCCAGTAGATCGAAAAAGTACCAGTGGGTATTGTTTTAGTGTTGGATCAGGAATGACCTCCTGGTGCAGCAGGAAACAGAAATTCGTGGCTTTGAGCTCAGCAGAAGCAGAATATATGGCAGCAAGCACAGCTTCGTGTGAGACCATATGGCTTTGGAAATTGCTTGTGAACTTACTCAAGGAAAATATGGAGGCGACCAACATTCAATGTGATAATCAGAGTTGCATCAAGCTCTCTGAAAATCATGTGTTTCATGATCGGTCAAAGCACATTGACATTAGAGCAACAAAGTTGTAGGCTTGTTGACTTTAATTGTAAAATACACAAGAGGTATTGTAATAATAATATATTATATATAAAATGTATAAGAGATGATGATAAAATGTTACAATGAGGCCCTGCTTATATAACTACGCAGGTGGCCTTTCATGACTAGGCATGACAAGTTACATAATCCTTAATTGACTATTTAATAATTATATTTGTTATGAATTATATTCATAACATTGCCCCATTCTTCAAAAGCTTTGTCCCCAAAGCTATACTACTGAAAAGTTTCCTCATTTTCGACGTCGCTGGTACCTTCTTTGTATATTTCACTTGTACACTGTCTTGAATCCATGTTTTTTCAATTTCTTGTTACGAATTTTTTTTTTAATACTTCCTTTTTTTCTTTTTTTTTTAATCAATTAATTAATTAAAATTTAATATATATAAATTTTTTAAGTGATTTAATTATAAACTATATAATCATATACTATATAATTGAATAATTATAAACCTTAAAATTATTAAATTATGTAATATAATTATATAATTATAATTGTATTAATAGTTACGAATTAATATAATCCTTGAAAACGGCTTATATAATCTTGAGGTTCTAACACGTCAACGTTCAAGAAATCACTATTTGTATATCCCGTGTATTCATTGCCCATTACATCTTGGAAATGTCGTCTCATTTCTTCCCTGAGAGCAGCATTGGGAGTTATCTCAGTGGCAACGAAAGGGTCCCGGGTATGAGGGATGGTTGGATTCCGAGGTTTCTTTTCAACCAATGTCTCCACACTGTTCCGATCGTAGAGGAAGACAGTGGGGACTATATTCAAGGGATCGTAAACCATGGATAAACTCACACTGCATCGATATTCATCCATACCCAACAAATCATGACATGGCTTCCACTGCAAGGATGGGAAACTGGAATATAATATAACGACATCAGGTTTCGTTAATGAGTCGTCAGGTTGGGAAAGCGGAAGAGGGAAATAGTTAGCTATTTCGTCTAAATGGGACGAATTTCCGCACTGACTGCAGCAGTTAATCGTTTTCTGCACTACAATGGCGAATTCTATAGCACGCCTAACATCTTGGCCACATATTCTTAAAGCCCTTTTTGTGTGTTTGGTTGAAAACCCTATATTGACAAGTGTTGACAAAGATTCATTTGAGACTTGTAGCTCTTGATATTTGGCTTTAGCTGATGTGAGAGACTTGTAAGACTCTTCCAATAATCCCGTGTGATAAGCCACAACACCTTCCAGAAGCTCAAGGCGCGTGTATGTGGAAATTTCTGGACAAAATCCTTCTTGCAAAACCCTAGCTCTCTCCATATTTGGTCCATAACAATGTTGAAGCCCTTTGCGAGACTCCTTTAACCGTATTCCAGCCTTTCCCAAACAGGATATGTGGTGCAACATGAAATAACACCACACTGTGTCTATTTGCAGCAGCGATACATTGTCAACCTTCTCAATAACCTTTCCATCACAAATGGAAAAGGCCTCCTCTCCCATGCCAAGAATCTCAAGAGCATCTTTATATTCTCCCTTTTTAATGAGATGTCGCCCCTTGGCGTGAAGCATCGAACCCATAAGGAGGGCCTTTTGATCCGTCTCAGAACCGAAATTCAAAATCTTTTCTCCACTCTGATTCTCCAATTCAATGTTGAAGTCGTCAACTGGAAACGAAGAATTATTATCAATATGTCTCTTTGCCATTGCATCTACTACGGCTTTGATACGAGCAAGTCGATTCTACGAATCCACCTCATCCTTTACAGCCTTGATTCATTCGCATTAACTTTACTTATCAAAATTCTTGAATTTGCCCATTCCACGTCTCTGAGCTTTTTTTCAGCTAATTCGTCTTTCAGAACTTTCCCAGCAAAGATGACCTTTAAATTCTCTGGCAAACACTGGGAAGTCCTCTTGGCAAGCTCTGCTCTAAAAAAGGGTACCATCCAATCCTCAAAATCCACCTCAATCACTCCCAACCATAACCCGCTCACCTTCAGCTTGGTGCTACTCGAACCCGCGCCATTTTGATCATGGTTTTCTTCCTTCACATCATCTTCATCTCAATCTGAAATTTTCATAACTTGATCTTCTACAGAATGTAGTGAGTCTTCATGACTATCTTCTGAATTCTCTGAATCGGCTGAATTGTTTTGTTGATTATGTCCAATATTCGGAAATATTGGTTCTTGCGTCAGATTAATCTTGTCCCAAATGGCGTTTATCTTCTGCATTGCTTTGTTACGATTGTCTATGGACTTGCTATGGTTTTGCCAAATTTGTCTTTCTATCCGATCTATTGTGTCTTGAAGTTTTTTGATGTTGTCAGAATTTCCTGTAACCTTATCCTCAAGATTGATTAATCTTTTAGTGAATTTATCGGAATTATTATTGATCTTACTCTTAAGATTGATCAACTTTTTGTTGAAATCATCCATCGTCATCGATGAAGACATCGAGCGGCAGCGATTTCGAGGCACTGCATGTAACCGCTGAAGGCAGCCAGCAGTGGTGTAGGTGCTTCCTTCTAGACAAGAAGATCATTGCTCCGATACCAAATGGAGCAACAAAGTTGTAGGCTTGTTGACTTTAATTGTAAAATACACAAGAGGTATTGTAATAATAATATATTATATATAAAATGTATAAGAGATGATGATAAAATGTTACAATGAGGCCCTGCTTATATACCTATGCAGGTGACCTTTCATGACTGGGCATGTCTTTTAAACATGCCCTTTCACTAACTTAATGACTACTTACATAATCCTTAATTGACTATTTAATAATTATATTTGTTATGAATTATATTCATAACAGAGATCAGGTGTCACTTCATCAGAGACTGTGTCCAACGAGGAGTTGTACAATTGCAGTACACTTCCAACAGGGGAACAATTGGCGGATATCCTCACAAAAGCTCTGGGGAAGACAAAGTTTGTCTATTTCAAAGAAACAATGGGGATGATCAAGAATCCATTTCAGTAGCAGGAATGGATAGTCTCAGGGCTCAGAACGTGTAACGACCCATTCCCAAGTTATAAGAAAAATAATATTTGCGTGTATACGATATACGGATTTGATAGTTACACATGCATATATCACGCACATCGCACTAGTATACATACCTGCTAATATTTAAGATTACCTAAGTTCGAAAACAAATTGAAAAACACCTTACATTTTATCTCGCCGAGATATGATAAAACGTCATTCAAAATATATATATATAGATAAGTATAAATTATATGTAAGTGGACTAATAAAATAAAATAATTTAATTTAATTAAAAATATATATAAATTTAATTAATTAAATTAAGAATAAATATAAAAATATAAAAATTAATCTAAAAGATACTTAAATTAAAGACAAAAGCACCATGAATAAGACAACCATATATGACATTCATATTCTCAATTAATCGAATGTCATTTCCATAAAGACATTCATATCCTCATTTATTCAAATGACATTCCCATAAAGACAATTTAGACCCGCATTTATTTGAATGACATTTCCATAAAGACATTCATTTCTACATTAATGTAAATCAAATCTCGATGGAGTTGTGGCAGTGGAGGAATGTTATGGCAGTGGAGGAATGCGATGGCGGTGGAGGGGAATACTATTTAAACTATGAGACATGAAGGAGAAGGGGTCTTCTTTTCTTGCATGAAATTGGATGTTATTATCAAAGGGAGTGTTTTGCTAAGTCTGCTTGAAAGGGATAAACTGTTTTGATGACATTGATAAACTCGGTGTTCTCGGAATTCTAGGCACGGGGGCAGAGGAGGCGTCCTCTGGATTTAGGATTGTTTCCTAAATTGGCTGGGAGGAACTGATTGGTTCTGTAATCTGTCCGCTACGTTGAAGAGAAGAACCACGGTTCCAGCAATCATCAACTTGTTCAGGCTTTGATTTCAGTTTCCAGGTATTCCTCTGTACATCAGCTAGTTATTTTTTTTTTTGTAAACTTAGAATTAAGTTTAAACTGTGAATCTCTTATTAAATTTTATGCTTTCACTTGAATTTTTGTTTAAATTTAAAAATTCAGATAAGTGTTTGTTTGAAATGATGGAATGAGTCCTTACACATGGTATCGGAGCAGGTTCAAACTTTCGGACCTATGTTAAGTGCTTTGGTGCCTTCCTCTATATTACGTTGTTCTAAATTATAGAGTAAAACAAACCAGAAAATACAATAACACGGTTCTAGTATATGCAGCCACTTTATTACTGTTTTAACAAAGTTTACAAAAGTCAGAAATGATGAAGAGGAACTTGGGAATTGGTTTAACTTGTAAATATAGATTTTAATATGACAGTCACATAACAGCGGTACAGTCTTTAGATATCAGTCTCACAAAATTGTTGTTTAGTCTACCGAAATAGCCCTCATCCCTTTGTCTTGATGTAAAAATCAACCGCAAAATTAGCTCTACATCCCTTAAGGAATTCCATAGGCATAACTCCTTGTAGCAATTACTTTGTGAACTCTGCCTAGATAATATTGAGATTGACTGCTGAACTGTGGATGAATTTAAGAATCTGTCATAAGCATCGATATATATCTCTGTTGTACTGTTTTAGACATTAATACTAAACATGACTATCCCAGCAAACAAAGATTTTCTAAGTCTGATGCTAGCATAGTTAACCAAAGTATTTTGTTATATATTTCTAGCTATAAGTCCTGCTAAAATATTGGATCTAATTATACCCAATCTCCAAATTTGTTCCAATCTCTAAAGCGCAAATTGAAGCCTTCAACAAAAATGACAAGCCAAGTTCAGTTTAGCAAACATTACCTAGCGCCGTAAGGGACAATTTCGTAATGATTCACATATGACTTGATGTATATTTCCTGGTTAATGTTTCCGAATTACAAGCCAAAGCGCTGGATAAAACAATTACAGACTCGGGTGCAACCATATTAGCGTTAATATCGGCACCTAAATTATCTATGAGCTGAGTTGCCCTTTTGCTGGTCTGAGTCTGCCCACGTAAAGGGGCGGAGGTAGAAGTAAGGGGATTTCGTAAATCAAGAGAAATCAGCAATAAATGTATAACCTGAGAAAATAGCTAAAAAAAAAAAATTGGTGGACTCAGATGCAACATTCTCAGCATTAACATCCGAATGAATTTTAAAGAGAACTTGAAACCATTGTGGAAAAAGTCGAAGTCAGGATTAAATCGGCAAGGGTCCAAAAGTTGAAAAACTCGATAAAGTCGGTAGTTTTTTTAAAAAGTCGGCAAAACTAAAAAAGTACAAAATATTCATTTTTGGAAAAAATCCTGATTTTTTCAAAAAAAACTTAAAAATTTATTAAAGTAACTACCTCACTCATGATTTTTTCGAAAAAGTCGGCAAAAATTCAGGACTTCGAGGATAAAATCGCGACTTTTTCAGGGATCAAAAAGTCGGCCGATAAAGTCGGCTCCGGGAAAAATTCGGGATTTTTTCAAAAAGTCCGGACTTTTTGCTGACTTTTTCCACACTTCTTGAAACCCCATTTTGTGCAACATATCATCTTGGTCGTCCACTTAATAAACAGAGAATACAGACTTAATAAACAATGGAGCACTTATTTCTAATAATCTCGGTATAGGTATTAAACTGAGTTGCAGAAAGAACTTCAAACTTGATGTTTAGCGCTAGGGTTCTCAATTTAGTATCGCTTGTCTCTCATCCACGTTGAAGAACCATGTAAACCAAGCTCCATGAAACTGCCACCGAGAAGCATAGTGTCACGAATGCCCACGTCTAAATGTTCGTGGCATAGTCTCATGAATCATATTAATGGTAAGGGAATAAGTCTAAATATCGATGTTATATATATATATATATATATATATTAAACTATAATCATATCGCTCAAAATTTAAATTTGAATATTAAATTCATATGTTAAGTCTGGAGGCTTTATAAACATATGGTATGGTTATATATATATATATATATATATATGTGGTTAATGGTGGATACATTCAACTATATGACATATTACATTTTATGTGCGTTGACAGTTTAATAAATTGGTAAACATTTTTACAAACAAATTAGGCAGGGTAGACATATACTGGTGGGTCCGACATCTCTAAATTTAATTTAACACATTATCTGGCAAATATTAATATTTGAGTTTAGCATATAGGGTGCAAAAAGGAATATATGACGAGAGGTGTCAGAGTTTGACCGATGATCTCCCCTCTCCACTGGTGTACTTTACCATTGGTGTATGAGCGCTTAACTCTGGATAAATTAATAATATTTTTTCCCACATATTATATTATAACCTAAAAGTCTGCATATATTAAACAAATTCAAGTCCGAATATGGTATGGCAAATTAAAGTTTGAAATGTATGTTTTATTGGCATCTAAGGTAGGGTGAAAAATCTTATAATATGGGGTATCATTAAATAAGGTTTGGCATTTATATGCTATGATAGTATGTGTAATATATTAAACTATAGTTAAAATTGGAAAAATAATTTAAATTACATAACTAGATAATTCACTTCAAAGATGGATTGAGATTAAATAGTTTTTTTAGAAACAAGGTTCTGTATATGATGTACAAGTTAAATACTTTTATCTATGGTTAAAAAGGTATAATGTATATTTTGTTTATATATATTATTATTAAAAATAGTAATTATTTTATTGTAAATTGAGTAATGCTATTTATATTATAAATAAATTATTTTAGAGTTTGATTTTATACAAAATAAATTTAAAATCATATTTTGACTCTCATTTATTTTATTACAAAAACCAGGAAAAGTTACAATGTTAAGAACATACCAAAGGCGGCAACGCCAGCGAAATGCATTACCATCACCTCCACCCTCGCCATCGTCATCGCCACCTCGTAGATCTCCGTCACCACCTGTCGCTCCAGCACCCGATCTTACTACTGTGATGAGCTCATTAGAAGCCATTTTGGAAACATTAAAAGGGTCGCAGCCGACCAGTAGCAAGGAAGAACGACGTCATCTAAAGGAAAGACATTCAGAAAAGCCTAAGGATTATGATTATAAAACTCATAGAGAAGATATTTTGCGGGAACTACAAAAGATTAAACTCCCGGAATTCTGTGGAGGACGAGCTGGAGAACATGTCGAAGCATGGTTGGAAGGGATGATAAGATGCTTCACACTAAGAGAATATTCTTCCACTTCTAAAACAAAGATCGTTGTATTCCAACTCAAGGGGAATGCTCTGATTTGGTGGGGAAATCTGGAAAAACAGATGCATCTCACTTCAGATACCGTTCCTTGGGAGTTGTTTGTGGACCGATTCCGTGCGAAATACTTACCACCTTTCTTTCAAGAGCAGCAAGTCGGAGCCTTCCATACTCTAATCCAAGGTAGTAAGACCATGGAAGAATACGAGATAAAGTTTATGAAACTTGTAAAATATGTTCCTTATCTAGACACGAATGAACACCAAGCCGAGCGTTTCGTATTTAGATTAAATCCTCGAATCAGGGCCATGGTAAGAATGTGGAAGCTATCGACGGTAGCAGAGGCGGTTGAATGTGCTCGTTATGCACAAAAACATCTAGGGATTAAAAGGGATTTCAGGCCAACTGAATCAATACCGCGAGCATTTACAGGAAAGACTCCCCGAAATTTCTTCCGAGGAAATAACTCGAGACCACCTCCTTATGGTAACAAGTTTACCCCAAGAGGAGCGGGAGCAGGAGCTCCCATGACCATAAATGTGATAGCTTCCAAATCCTCGAACATCAGTCCTTGGAGATCTCGAGGGACTGGTAATCGGGAAAGGAATGGGAGAGGAGTGGCACTGGGGGACAGAGCTCTTGGTCTGGAAATTCTCAGTCAAACTCAGGGGGGCCGGCCCAGGTGGACTGTTGGGGGTGTGGAGGACCTCATCTTCGGCGTGATTGTCCGGAGAACTCTCGTCGAACAGGAAAAAGATCATCATCAAATACCCAAGGAAATCATAGAATCCATGCTGTCGTCAACAACAACCAAGCAACACATCAATCCACTGTAGTGGAATCTTCAGGTACAATCAACGGAATAAAACTCAAAATCTTATTTGACATTGGAGCTACTGATAGTTTTATTTCATCTTATGCATTAAATAAATGTGGGTTGGCAGCCTGCAATCAAAACAATTTCAGACAGGTAGAAATTGCTTCGGGAGACCTTCAACCGATAGAATTAAGTATTGAGGATTGCAAAGTTGATCTAGGAGTCTGTTTGACCAAACTAAAAGTATATGTCACGACCCTAGGATCTTACGACCTGGTGATAGGAATGTATTGGTTAGTCTCATCGAGCATGGGTAGATTGTTCCGAGAAAACAATACTTTGCATGAATGATGAGGGAGAGACAATCAAAATTCAAGGTATTAAGAGAAAAGTATCCTTGCGTTTCATCTCAGCTATGCAAATGAAGTGGTGCTTAAGGAAAGGTTGCCAAGTGTATGCAGTTCAAGAAGTAAGCAAAGAGAAAGGGCCTTCCTTAGAACAGTATCCGATTCTGTCAGAATTTCCGGATGTTTTTCCAAAGGAATTACCAGGACTGCCTCCTAAAAGAGAGTTAGACCTCACAATAGAATTGAAACCTGGTGCGGAACCTATATCTAAAACACCTTACAGAATGACCACCCTGGAACTTCAAGAATTGCAAATGCAGTTGAAAAACTATTAGATGGACACATTCGACCCAGTGTTTCACCTCGGGGCGCTCCTGTAATCTTTGTCAAGAAGAAAGATGGTTCATTACGACTGTGTGTGGACTATCGGGATTTAAACTGAGCCACGGTAAAGAATAGGTATCCAATGCCTCGCATTGACGACCTTTTCGATCAAATGAAAAGAGCTACAGTGTTTTCAAAGATCGATCTGCGATCAGGTTATCATCAGCTAAGGATTAGCGAGAGCAATGTTTCTAAGACTGCATTCCGAACTCGTTTCGGGCATTATGAATTCATTGTGGTACCATTTGGTTTGACCAATGCACCTGCGGTCTTCATGAACCTTATGAATAGCGTTCTCCGCAAATATCTCAACCAATTTGTACAAGTTTTCCTGAACGATATTCTCATTTACTCTAAGAATGAGAAGGAGCATGAAGAGCATCTTCGGATAGTATTATCCTATCTCAGAGAACACAAGTTATATGGAAAATTATCCAAATGCATTTTCTTTCAAAAGGAAATCCATTACTTAGGTCATATCATATCAGGCGAAAGAATCTCTATAGATCCTGAAAAGGTAAACACAATCAGGGAGTGGCCAATACCTAAGAATGTGCATGAAGTGCGTAGTTTTATGGATTTAGCAGGTTACTACCAAAGGTTTGTGGAAGGATTCTCCAAAATTGCAAAGCCGATCACAAACCTCCAACGCAAAGGTGTTAAGTATGAATGGACTGAGGAATGTGATAAAGCTTTTTCTGAACTTAAAAGATTATTGACTAGTGCACTGATTTTGCGAGTACCCGATATGGATAAAGATTTTACTGTGTGCACCGACGCATCTAAACAAGGGTTAAGTGTAGTATTAATGCAGGAAGGAGGCGTAATAACATACGCTTCAAGAAAATTAAAACCTCATGAAGAACTTTATGCTACGAATGATTTAGAGTTAGCCGCGGTGGTTTTAGCTTTAAAGATATGGAGACACTATTTGGTAGGAAGAAACTTTGTGCTTAAAAGTGACCACCAAAGTTTACAGTACTTGTTCACCCAGAGAGACTTGAATGCAAGACAAAGACGATGGAGTGAACTCTTAAGCGAATATGATTTTGTGATTACATATATAAAAGGGAAGGAGAATGTTGTAGCAGATGCTTGAAGTAGAAGACCTCGAATATTCTCCCTCATACCTATCAGGGTGAACTTAAGAGATCAAATACTTGAACATCTTGTAAGAGATAGTTGGTACTTAAAAGTAAAGTCGAGGCTTGAGAGCAACCATTCAAAGGAACCTAAGTTCGAAGAATACGAGCTGAAAAAAGACGGAATTCTTCGATTTCATGGAAGTATGTATATACCAGATAGTGGAGATCTCCGAAACACCATCTCGAAGGAAGCACACAGAGCAGTGTATTGTGCCCATTCTGGTGTAAAGAAGATGTATGCTGACACTAAGAGACTCTTCTTCTGGTCAGGCATGAAAAACGACATTGTCCAATTTGTCGCTAATTATTCTGAATGTCAGCAGGTAAAAGCTGATTATTGTCACCCAGCAGGTCTCTTACAACCTCATGACATCCCTATGACCAAATGGGAGATAATTTCTATGGATTTTATCGTTGGGTTGCCACTTATGCAACAAAAGCATAATGCCACTTTGGTTGTGGTAGATAGATTAACAAAAAGCTTCCATTTTATCCCGGTAAGAGATACTTATGAAGTAGCTGATGTAGCTCGAGTATTCATAAATGAAATTATCAGATTTCATGGAGTACCTAAGAAAATCATATCAGATAGAGATCTTTGGTTCACATCAAGATTCTGGAATTTTATGCAGTCAGCGTTAGGGACTCAGTTAAATTTGAGCACAGCTTATCATCCTGAAACTGATAAGCAAACAGAAAGGGTAAATCAAATACTTGAAGATATGCTAAGGATGTATGATATGGACCAACAGTCGCGCTAGGAAAAGTACTTACCCTTGGTAGAATTTGCTTACAACAACAGTTATCACAGTTCAATCGAAATGCCGCCATTTGAAGCATTATATGGGAGACCCTGCAGAACGTCGTTGAGTTGGGACAGGTAAAAAGACCGAGTAATCGTCGGACCAAAATTGATCCAAGAGATGGCGGATCAGGTAAAACTGATTAGGCAACGATTAAAAGAGGCACAGGATAGACAGAAAATTTATGCTGATACTCACAGGACAGATAGAAACTATGTAGTGGGAGATCAGGTTTTCATCCGCATCAGACCAAATAAGAGCACCATTCGATTTGGGAGGGGGACAAAATTATCCCCCCGATTTATAGGACCGTTTGAAGCCCTGGAAAAAGTTGGACCTGTCGGTTATCGTCTTGCACTGCCACTCCACCTGCACAAAATTCATAATGTATTTCATGTATCTACTTTACGACACTACATTACTGACAAATCTCATAATATTCAATGGAAGGAACTGCAGGTATCGGATGAGGGAACCCTTACGGTCGAACCATTACGTATTCTGGAACGTAGGGTTCGACAGCTCCGGAACCGATGGATAGACCAAGTTAAAGTCCAGTGGGAAAAATATAGTCCTAGATCAGCGACTTGGGAGGATGCTGAGACCTTATGCCAAAATTACCCCAGCTTATGCTAATTTTGAGAAACTGAAAACTTTTTATGTATATGACTACTCTATTTTGATACTTGAAACTTTATTTTGAATTATCACGTAAGAATGAATTTTACTTGTTGTTACATGGATAGCTGTAAAGAACGAATGTTACTTAACTCTAGTAATACAGAATATATGCTATTGTTTGACTTTACAAGTGCATGTATACCAATATGCAATATGTCATTTAAATTATCATTGTAGGAATAGGAAATCTAGATCATAGATCACATTATAAATGGCATTATCTATCAATTCATTTTATTTGCATCTCCATAGGATTGAAGGAAAGGAAATAGAAGAGTAACAACATTTTAAATATCAAAGTGAAACATATTGCTATATAGGTTGAACATGGTTAAAACAATGCATCATAGATGGAACATGTATGAACTAAATAGGAGTAGTATCTAAACGAGAAAAGTATTAGACATATGAATACATATGTGGACAAGTGTTTTAACCAAGTATGTTATATAAGTTCTAGGATCAATATCATAGATAGCAATATATTTGGAATGTGTAGAGATTGTTATATGGGCAACAATTTGTTATGAACAATATAGATGCATATGTTGTAATGTGTGTACGAGTGTTTACATTGCAGATTGTGTACAAGTGATTACCTTGCAGAACACAGATTAAAGAAACAATCTAAGTGATGACAGAATTCCAAGAACAGTTGAGACTCCCTGAGGTTCCACGATAGGGTGTTGACCCTAGTACTACAAGGAAGGGTGGAGGTGTTGCCCACCATTTATCCTCTAATACCTAGAGTCATGGGAGGACTATGCGAGTCACACTCACTTAGACATGTGATGATGACTGCCGGATGCTTACAAGCATATCAAGTCGACGTAATCAATGCTGATATCCTTAAGGTCTATGAATGGATCAGTAAAACTGATGCCATGGCATATTCCTGTAAAGGACGGATAGGAAGGGAGTGGAAGAGATTAGGAAGGATAGGATGATTTTAGAATAGTTTGGAGAGTCGGTTGAGATGGGAAGTAACAATTAAATTACAGATACATACATATTCAAACGGAAATTCAATCTTAAAATACAAGCCTTCTACAATCACCCTAATCTCTAAAAACACAATTATTGATATGAGTATATGAAACCCTAACTTCGAGACAAAGTTTTCCGAAGGGAGGAAGTATGTAACGACCCATTCTCAAGTTATAAGCAAAATAATATTAGCATGTATATGATATACGCATTTGATAGCTACACATGCATATATCACGCACATCGCACTAGTATACATACCTGCTAATATTTAAGATTAACTAAGTTCGAAAATAAATTGAAAACCACCTTACATTTTATCTCGCCGAGATATGATAAAACGTCATTCAAAATATATATATATATATATAAGTATAAATTATATGTAAGTGGACTAATAAAATAAAATAATATAATTTAATTAAAAATATATATAAAGTTAATTAATTAAATTAAGAATAAATATTCAAATATAAAAATTAATCTAAAAGATACTTAAATTAAAGACGGAAGCACCATGAATAAGACAACCATATATGACATTCATCTCCTCAATTAATTGAATGTCATTTCCATAAAGACATTCATATCCTCATTTATTCAAATGACGTTCCCATAAAGACAATTCAGACCCGCATTTATTTGAATGACATTTTCATAAAGACATTCATTTATACATTAATGTAAATCAAATCTCGATGGAGTTGTGGCGGTGGAGGAATGTGATGGCGGTGGAGGGGAATGTTATTTAAACTATGAGACATGAAGGAGAAGAGGTCTTCTTTTCTTGCATGAAATTGGATGTTATTATCAAAGGGAGTGTTTTGCTAAATTCCGCTTGAAAGGGATAAACTATTTTGATGAAATTGATAAACTGTGGAAGGGAGACTCAGTGTTCTCGGAATTCTGGGCACGGGGGCAGAGGAGGTGTCCTCTAGATTTAGGATTGTTTCCTAAATTAGCTGGGAGGAACCGATTGGTTCTGTAATCTGTCCGCTGCGTTGAAGAGAAAAACGACGGTTCCAGCAATCATCAACTTGTTTAGGCTTTGATTTCAGTTTCCAGGTATTCCTCTATACATCAGCTAGTTTTTTTTTTTTTTTTTGGTAAACATAAAATTAAGTTTAAATTGTGAATCTCTTATTAGATTTTATGCTTTCACTTGAATTTCTGTTTAAATTTAAAAATTCAGATAAGTGTTTGTTTGAAATGATGTAATGAGTCCTTATAGAAGGAGTTGCAGTACAAATGAGGTAGTGACAGTGACAGTGTCATGGGCAACAGTACGGAGGGCAACAACGCAGCGGATAAGGGGCATCAGCAGCGTAGAGGATGCTTCAAGACAGAGAAGCATGCAGCAGGCATATTGCTAGAACACTTTCCTTGCTAAGAGGGAGTGTTGATTTTTGTAGCATTGGAAAGTGTTCCAAGTCTCAAAATTTGTGAGGAGGCTTGGACATCAATATTCCAAAAAACCCAGAAACCGTTTGTGAAAATTCCACTCAGTTCATGTTTTATTAAAATAATTAATTATTTTAATGGAGACCCTAAGTCTAAACTTGGGGAAATTAAATAATTAATGGGTATTAATAAAACAGGTTGTGAATCTTCTAGAGAACGAAGAACAAGTCAAGTTTTAATCTTAGCCATTTATTAGACTTCTAATCTAGGTCGTTAATTCATTAATGAGAAGATTATAAAAGAAGGTTTGAGGGTCATTTGGAAAGAAAGTCGGGCAAACACTCAGTAACCCGAAGGAAGTCGATTCTGAAGGAATTGTAGAAATTTCTTTTCCAACCCTAGTTTTCAATTTCTCCTTATTTCTCCCATAAAGTTAAATGCCCATTCCCATAGCCATATATTCAACAAGCTGGAAAAATAAATATTTTCTGAAAACACAAATTCTGGAAATTTCACAGTGCTGAAATGTAGAAATATAACTCAGAAAAATAAATCAGCCACACAAAAATTTGACATGCTGATTTTTGGTCAACTTGACCTTGGAAAAACCCCCTACAACTCTTGGGGAAAACCAGTTCGAAAGCTTCTCTTTATTTTCTGAATATTGCTTTTACAATGAAACAGAAACACATAGTAAAATTCCAGCAACCAAATTTACAGAGTTATCTTGATTTCCGCGCTTGCACACTACCTCAAAAATTGTGACAAATCAGCAACTTGCAAAACAGAAAATATTACAGCATTAATGACAGAAATAAATGTTGTACAGCCACCTTGGGAAGCTTGTCAGAACAAGTTGTATGGAACTGTACGGATTTGTACAGCAGCCCTCCTCGAAATCTAAGCTCAAAAACTGCCTGGAAAACCATGTTGCAGCTTCTATCCTTTTTCTCAGTTTTTGTGCCGAAAATATCAGCAACTCCTCTCCTCGTTTTCTGTGCCCAGTTCTCTGCCTTGGACTGCGTGCTTAACGCTGCTGCCCTCTTCCTCGGTTTTCATGCCTCCTTTCTTGGAAACAATGCCTCTCTCTCCTGTTGTACGGATTTTTTGCCTTGGGATTTGTGCCAATAAATGTTGTTGTACGGATTTGTTGAATCTCCTCACTGCTGCCCTCTTTCTTCTCACTGCTCAAAAAAATCTCCTTAGCTTTCTCTTCTCTTCTCTCAATCTGTTGATGAAAGAATGAATGATCTTTTCTCTCCATTTCTTTCTTTAACCTAACCCTAAGGGACTTTTGGGAAATCCTTAAATCCAATGGCTGATATAGCTTTAGATCTAGGACTGAGATTAAATGCTCATTTAAATCTCACTTTCTATTTTTTAATTCACCCCACTTTAATAAAGACCCTCTTAGTCATTTATTTCCAAAGTCACTTTTCACTTTTTAATTTCACATTGACTTTATTAAAATCACTTTAAAATTAGACTTAGTAACTTTATCACTTAAAGTCACTTTTAAATTAGATTTGACTTTATAACTTTATAAAGTCACTTTAGGAGAAAAATTAAATTCTTTTGGACACTTTTCCCTAGGTCAAAGATCAAAGCCTTAGGGAACCACCTGTCCTCCGGTACCAAATTTCAACACTCCCTCTTACCGAGGAAGGTGTTCCTCACCACACCCATCTTGTCTCTGAAGTAGACATGCTTGCCCCGTGGTAAGACTTTGGTAAGAATATCTGCAACCTGCTCATCAGTGGGAATATACTCAAGCTTCACAGCTCCTTTCTGAACATAGTCTCTGATGAAATGATATTTGATCCTGATATGCTTTGACCTGTCATGAAATACTGGATTCTCCATGAGTTTAATGCAACTCTGATTATCACAGTAAATCACTGAAGGTCTCAACGGCTGACCAAATAAGCCAAACAACATCTTGCGAAGCCAGATGGCCTCACAACTAGCTAGACTAGCTGCCATATACTCTGCTTCCGTTGAACTCAATGCTACTGACTGCTGCTTTCGGCTGAACCATGACACCACTGCCGAACCCAACCCAAAACAACACCCTGAAGTGCTCTTCCTATCAGAAGCACAACCCGCCCAATCAGAATCAGTGTAACCTGCCAATCTCACTCCATCCCCCTGCCTGTAGTCCAGACCATAATCCACTGTCCCCTGCAAGTACCGCAAAATGTGTTTTGCAGCCACCCAGTGAACCTTCCTAGGCTCACACATAAACTGACTCATCGTGTTGACTGCAAAACAAATATCTGGTCTAGTGTTGACCAAACACATCAAGGAACCAATCAGCTGTCTGTACAATGTGGGATCCACCAACTCGGAATCCAAAGCATGAAGCTTCTTCCAGTTGGTGATCATCGGTGTCGACATGGGTCTACAATCCTCCATGTGGAATCTGCCAAGGATGTCCACAATATACTTCTCCTGCCCCAGGAAGAAATGCCCCTCCTCCTGCCACACCTCCAAACCCAAAAAGTAATGCATCAAGCCGATGTCCTTCATCTCAAACTCCGCCGCAAGATCTCTCTTGCAGTGCTCTATGAGTCTCTCTGCACCCATAATGACCAAGTCATCCACATACAACACCAGAATGAGAGGCTCCTCACCTATCACAATATAGTAAAGGTTCGGATCTGCCTCACTCTTTGTGAAACCCATCTACTGCAAGTATGTATCTATCCTGGAGTACCAAGCTCTGGGAGCTTGCTTCAGGCCATAAAGGGCCTTCTTCAGTCTGCACACATGGGACTCCTTCCCATGCACCTCAAAGCCCTGTGGCTGCTCAATGTACACCTCCTCCCGTATGAAGCCATTGAGAAATGCGGTCTTCACATCCATCTGGTGGATCTTCCAACCCATCTCTGCTGCTATCGATATAATGGAGCGGATCGAAGTATATCGAGCCACGGGAGTGAAGGTCTCCTCATAATCAACTCCCTCTACCTGGGAGAACCCTCTAGCCACAAACCTTGCTTTGAATTTCTCAATGTCGCCATTTGCGTGATGTTTACTTTATAAAGCTATCCTGAAGCAAACGTACGGTTCTCACCCTATCACTTCCCTCTCAAACACTGTTTCCAATAGAAGACATTTCTCCCATGGCCAACTTCTGCACTGCTACCGCCTCTGCCAGCTAAAAGGCTCAAACAATTATGTTGGCAACCATTACATAGCTACAACTTCTGTGTGTCCGTTTCCACCAGCTCCTCATCCCGGCAGCAACAGATGTGGCCTCTTCTCAAGGTATCCCAAGCCACTGCCTGGCTTCTCTTCGAGCACACTTCTCCCACCGGAGAATGAACTCTTGACCCCCTACCGAAGAGCTCCAACTCCCGAATGTCCTGGCTCGTTGTCCTCCTGCCTGAACCTGAACATGTACCGTGTGAACTGTCCATCAGTGGACTACCTAGTGGACTGCTCTACATACTGCCCGAAGCACCATCCCTCTGACTCTGCGAGCCACTGCTCACTGACGGACCTGACATCGTAATCGATGTACCTCCTGATCCCTGCCCACTAGATCCATGTGCCTGACTCAACTGCTCCTAAGGGACTGGCCAATCCAGATACTCTAACTCCCGTGACCTCCTGAGAGCCCTGTCCTCCTCGAACTTCACATCCCACCTGACAACAACTCTCCTCAGTGCAGGAATATAAATCCGAAAGGCTTTCGAGGTCTCATTGTAGCCCACAAAGATACCCTTCTCTATTATGGGGTCTAGCTTGTTCCTCTTCTCCTTGGGTATGTAGGAGTATGCAATACACCCAAAGATACAGAAGTGACCAACATCAGGCTTCTTCCCAGAAAAAGCCTCCTTTGGAGTCACATGCCCCAAGGCACGATGCGGACTCCTGTTCTGCAAATATACAGCAATGTTGCAGGCCTCTGCCCACAAAAACAATGATAACCCCTGATCATGTAACATGGCTTTGGCAGCCCCAACGATGGATCTGTTCTTCCTCTCCGCAACCACGTTCTGCTGGGGGTTGTAAGGCCATTGCCTGCTTCCTGTTGGTTTCCGTTATTTTTCCACTTGGAGGATTTATCTATAACTTAGAAAGTCATTTGAGTCTCTAGTCATCTGATTTCTAGCTAGGAAATTGTTATTGAAACACTTATTTAACACTATTGTCCCGTTGGGAACTTTTATTTCTATCATAATAAATACTTTTGGAAGCAATTCAAGGTGTTCCATGTTCGTTGATTTGTGGTATGTACTGGCCATGAGCTTTCCTATGTTGTACCGGTAAATGATAAAAAATTGTTTTTCATTAGATGGGGATAAAGTCATTCTATTGATAGTTTTGGGCTAGTCTTGAATGATTTGATTCGCCATATGATTAACAGATTTTCTTGAGATATATACAGTGTTTGCAGGTACTTCAGTCCTTGGTCTCCAAGTTCACAAACTGTGTGCAGGAACCAACTTTGCTTGGATCCCGAATATTTATGTGATTGATTTAAACTTTGCTAAGGCTATAGTGTGCATTGGGTTTCTAAAGTATTTTTAGCCATTTATCATACAAAATATCCATAAAAAAAATATTTCTCAAAAAAAAAAACTCAAAACCCTTGTATATTTGTAAATTTTGTGAATAGATTTGTAAATTATTTTTGCTAATCGGGGTTTTTGGAGTTTATATATTTTGCATATATCTGGGGTTTTGGGTATTTTATCTCCAATTTTTGAGGTGAAGTCAAGAGAAGAAGCTGAGGTAGAGCTAGATCTAGGCCCTTGAGGGTAAGATCTAGTCTCTAAAATTTTTTATAGAGCCAGCCATAGGAAAATTCGCAACAGAATTCAGATTTGAAGGAATAAAATTTTCTGAAGCTAGGGTTTTGAGTTTTAGCCCTCCCAAGCCTAGATCTGACCTCTCCAAAGCCAGCATCCCCCTTTATCCACTCTGCATCAACCATAGGACCCCCTGCGTCATCTTTTGGAAGCTCCTTAAAGGGTATGCGTCAGCCTCTAAGGGCCAACGTTGGCCCTTTTCAGCCTTTTGGAGGCTGGTCGTAGCCCTTTTGAGCCTCGGCCTCCTTGCCTAGGTTGTGGCCCTCGTGGGGCCCACACCAGCACTAAAAGGGCTCCTTACCCTAGCTGCAGCCCTAAGAGGGCTTCCTCCTCCCTGGGTCAGGCCTTCTAGGCATTTTTTCGCTCCTTTTCCCTTCTCTTCCATAGCCATTAACTTTCTCAACCTTTTATCGGCCTCCTCCCTCCTTCCGTCATCCCCTTTGGCCTTTGCCTAGCCCTAGTCTGCCCTAAATCCATCTCTGATTTTTCTAAACTAAATACTTGGTGGTTTTGCAGGCTTTTGGCCTCAAAAATTTTATTTTCAGGTAGCAAGTTCATCTTAAAATTTCAACAAATTTGGACCAACGGATCTTCAAGGTCTTGGGCATAGGGTTTGCTCTCTACACCCTAGTTTTTTTCACTGTTTTTCTACTACTGTAAATTTTATTCTATAACATTGGTATAAGTGCCCTAAAACTACATCTAATTGGTCAAAATAACTGAAAATTTACAAAATTAAATTTTCTAAGATTTTGGCCACTTGTGCATCTAGGATCTAGCCTATACCCAACATTTTGCTTGCTGGAATTTTTTGCGTAAATCACTAAATCAGATCTAAAATTTTCTGAATAATTCACCAAAAGGGCTCTAAAACTCAATTTTTTTCAGTTTTGGAAAATTTTCCAAGTTTTGGGCTATTGATTTTCTGATCTAATCACTGTTGTAGCAAATTTTTTAGATCTGATTCATAAAAAATCAAAATTTTCAGTTTGGCAAACTAATTTTAAATGTTGGGCATGTTTTGGTACTTGTTATAACATTGACATGTCACTGTTCACATATTTTCTTTCTACTGAAATAAGTGAATCAGATCTGAAGATTTTCTAAATATTGCATTTTAAAGTGGGCCAAACTCATTGGCTAAAATCATTGGTAAACTTTTTGTTCCATATGCTTGGTAAGCTTCATGATTTGAAGCAATTTTCTCACTGCTGCCATAAGATAATAACCGCTGAAATTTCTTAAGTGTACTACTGATTTTGATTATTGAAAATCTAACATTCGCTTGTCTTGCCTTAAGTTATAAAGATTTCCAGATTTTACCCTTAAACACTCAAACATTTATCTCCTAGTCTTGTTGATGAACTAAGTCATTTTGGGCATCTTATGAATTTAATTGAACATCTAATTGGCATGGTGATATTGGCATAAGAATATCTTGAGTAATTGTTCATTAGTGGACAAGTGTTTTAAGTTCTTTCAATTGTATCATATTAGTTAAGCATCTTGTGGATTGGTTCATTATTGGCATTGAGTTGAAGAGCACATTTTCTTCGTTCTAAGATTGCATCTAATTTATAAGGACTTTTGTCCTTAAAAGTTTCATTAATAACCTAAGTACTTGAACAAATCTTGAACTAAAGATCTCACTCATCATCATTGCATAAGCATCCTAGGACTTAGTTTACATTAATAACTTACTTCCAAGCATAAGCTTGGTTGATAGACTCTTAGGGCAACCCTTTTCCAATTAGCTTGAGAGATTCAACCCTTCTTAGTGGTTAACACAGTGACCTTACAGTCATCAGAGCCACAGTCTATGCAGCACTGGAGGCACTCGGTGGTTGGAACACAAGGGGAGGTATTGTTAATCAGGCCATTGCCTGCTTCCTGTTCCTCTTCTCCTTGGGTACGTAGGAGTATGCAATACACCCAAAGATACGGTAGTGACCAACATCAGGCTTCTTTCCAGAAAAAGCCTCTTTCGGAATCACATGCCCCAAGGCACGATGCGGACTCTTGTTCTGCAAATATACAGCAGTGTTGCAGGCCTCTGCCCACAAAAACAATGATAACCCCTGATCATGTAACATGGCTTTGGCAGCCCCAACGATGGATCTGTTCTTCCTCTCCGCAACTCCATTCTGTTGGGGGTTGTAAGGAACTGTGAACTCCCTCCTGATGCCTGCCTCCGCACAATACTCAACAAACTCACCAAGGGTGTACTCCCCTCCATTGTCCGACCTCAGGGACTTGATCTTCCAACCTGTCTGAGTCTCCACGGGAGCTTTGAACTTCTGAAACCGCTTGAAGACCTCACTCTTGGTCTTCAAGAAATAAATCTAGGTCCTCCTGGAGTGATCATCAATGAATAAAACATAATACTCATATCCACTCATAAGACATCCGACCGCTAACATCGGAATGAATCAAAACAAGTATCCCAGTGGATCTGCTGTCACTGCTAGAAAAATGGGATTTGGCAAACTTGCCCATAGCACATCCTCTGCATGTATCAACGTGATTAGTACTAAAATCTGGCACACCTGTAGTGATCTCCCGCAATATCCTCAAGGTTCCATGATACATGTGCCCCATCCTGCGGTGCCAAATCTCGCACAGCTCTGAACTGCTAGCTCTGTTGTCGGTACTACTGCTCAATGCCAAAAGGGGCTGAAATGCAAACTTGTACACCTTTGCATGGTGTACACCAATCACTCTAACTGACTCAGCTGGAGCGCCCCTAGGATATATAAGCACCTGTCCTCTACTGAACAATATCTCATATCCTCTATCCTCCAATGCTGAGACGGATATGAGGTTCTTCCTCATCCCTGGCACATATAGAACATCAGACACCTTCAAGGGAGGTTTGGGTTCCCTATCAAATGTCAATGTCCCCACACCGACTGCTCTAATAGATGTCTCTGGGACTTTGGTCGAGATTACTTTGACATGGATCAACCGAATTGGCCATTGGAAATTTTATCTTATAAATTAGAAGTCTTTGTCAGCCTTTCGGTCATCCGATCTTTTGATCGTGTACTTGCTCTTGAAGCTCTCCTGTAATATTTTCTGGAATAATGCAAACAAAGTCTTATGGGGGTTTTATTTTGATGGTGGCGTTCCTCTTTAGCATTTTATGATCAACTTGTCCTTTATATTATGCTGGTAATTATTTTAACGAATTTTCGATTAATGAATCTTGTAGAGTAATTTATTGCACAGGTATCTTGCTTAGGTTACTGGATTTAGGGTAATTATATTAATTGGATTGAGTTAGCAGGTATCTCTAACTCTTGAAAATTTTATCTTTTATCTTATTTCTCTATTAATTTGACGGTTTAACTTTAAGTGTGCAGAAATCTTACGGATTTAGATTTGGGCGTTTAAGGAAGTCCTCGACTGGACCAGCCGACTCCCAAGGAAATAAGATCTGAAGAGCCCTCCAGATCTAATTCCCCAGGCTTATCTCAAGTTCCATTTTTTGCAGGGTTCCTTTTAGGGCTTGTGCCTCTCTCTTAATTTCGCTTTTTATTAATTGGGCAGAACGGTTTTAAATCTAGCCTTACGGGCTTTGATCTGTAAAATAGCATTGTAAATCCCGCTTATTTTTATTTTACTCACCGGGGTTTTGGGGTTTTTATTTTGTACATATACTGGGTTTTTGGGTCTCTTGTTTCTGGTTTTGTGCAGGTTGTACTAGGAGATTTTCAAAGAAAATTTTTGTAGATCTGAGCCAGATCTAAGCCCTGGAGGGTAAGATCTGGTCTCGAGATCAAATCTGGTTGCAGATCTGGGCTTGATCTCTGTCTTAAAGATTAAATCAAATTATGTCAGGAAAAAATTCGAAAATTTGTGTGCCAGCATTTTTTTTGCTGCCTGTCTGCTGCCTTTCTTTACGCTGCCATCCTCACTGCTTGCACACTGCTCTCTTCCAAACCTGTACGCTGCCCCATCATGCTTCATCTCCCTTCATCTACCCAACGTTGCCTCCCTCAGCACTTCACGCATTTCTCTGCCACCATTTCCTGCGTATGCTCTCCTTTCCTCACGCAGTTGCCTTAACATTCCTCCGACTCCTTCTCCATCCTCTGTTCGAGCCCTCTTTTCCTCTCGCTCTCGACCTGCTGCCACTCCCCCATCCTTCAAACGTTGCTTTCATGCTTGCTGCCGCAACCAACGTCACCTTATCCTTTTCCTTAACCTCCGTCCCTCAGCCTCTGCTCGCGTCCTTCATTTGTTGTGTTCCTGCCAGCTTACGCTACTCCTACCCACTGCAAATTTCACCTCCCCATCGCTGCCTTCAGCGTATCTCCTTATGCAGCCTTCCTTCTCTCTTTCGACCCTCATCTCTGCGTGCTCTCAGCCACATTCCCTGCTCGAGCCCTTGCTCTGTCGCGTCCAACTCCTCACACTGCCCTTCCTTTTACCTGCATAGTCTCAAACCTACGCACAATAAACAAACAACATTCACGCATTATTTATTTCCATTTAGATTTCGATTTTTTTAGTTTAATTTTTTACGTTAAAAACTTAAAATTTTAGTATTACTTGGAATATTTCATATTTGAATTTCGTTTTCTTTTTGACATATAAAAATTTTAAAAAAGAAACTTCTAACTTTGATTATTTTTTTTATGACATTAGCTTTTTAGTTCCATAGTTTTAGATTTTCATTAAACTTCTAAAAGTTTAATTCTAACTCTCTTTTGTCTATAGTTAAATTTTAATCCTTTTTGTATATAAATATTTGGAAAATCAAAAAATTTGGGACATTTGGATTTTTGATCTATTTTGCAGAGAGATCTAATTGCGGAGAAATTTCTATAGTTAAACAAATATTTAATTTTTAATATCCTAAGTTTGACTATAGACTAAATTCAAATTTTTGGATTGGAATTGCCAAGAAGATTATTTTAATTCGGAATTGTTGGAAATGTCTAGCATTTAATTCAGTGGTCCTTTCATGATAATATCTTTCGAAATTTAAATTGTTTAAAGATTGCATTTCGTTCAAAGTATTTTTCATGCTTAGCATCTAGTGAGATTGATGATCGTTCAACTAGCTCTAATTGTAGTTTTTAATTGCTTGAAATTGATATTAAATCCCTAGTCAACTTTGAGAAATTTTTGAGTGATGATAAATTGCATGTCTTTCATTCCTAGATTGAACATTGTTAATGCATAATATTTAAGGATTATGAAGGTGTTTAATCAGTCGTATTGTTAAAAGGGGGTTATCTTCCAGTTTGATAAATTGAGCATTTAATTTAAGAGTTGGATATTGTCGTGGTGGATTGGTATTTTCATAACAGGATAGTTGTCCTTTTTAGCAGCAGTTATCTATCAACTACTTGATCTTAATTTCGTAATGGGATAATTTGACTCCACAAGGCACTGGTCTTAAACTTTTAATCTAATTGAATCTGTAAAATCTCATTAAATCTTAACAAGTACTTGGTCGTTTGACTGTGTCTCCTGAATTGGTTGGTTTCCAACCAGTTCTCCTTCTTCTATTTGTTAGGGTCTACCCCCCTTAGTCTGCAAGGAGACAGCTTAAATAGAGAGATTGGGGATCAGGGTGACAGCCCCCGATCTGAGCCGTTGTCGCGGTGCCTAGATTTTCTATGCGACAACACAATGTATGTGACAAAATAAGAAGGAAAAATAGCATTAAATGTACTTACATGTATCAAGAGTATATCCAACCATTAAGAATTTTCCAAGTTAGAAGCTCTAAGACAAAACAAAAATAATCCAAACATCAAAATTCATTCCATGCTTTGAAATTCCGTCCACCAAGAAGGATAGTGAAGTTCTCTAGAGAGATACAAGTCCAACCAAGTGATGATGCTAAAATGAATCCTCATCACTTGTATTTATACACTCCAAAGGAGTTCGATTTAGCTCATTGAGCCTACATTAGCTCGTAAAATAAAATAATGTGCAAAATAACTTACTTTCGATGACAAGCCCACCAAACTAGCTCATAAACCAAATAATAAGCCTCTCAAGAGATCAAATGATGAATAATACATGTCGTTGGGCCCTTTAAGAAGCTTGATGAAGTCCATAAGTGTCATAATAATGAATAGGACTCCCAAAAGTGATGGACGAGGGGTTGGCCCCTTGTTCTCCAAACAATAAACCTATGGTGCTCCCAATGGGTGTGGGGGAAGACAAATAACCTCATGGGTCTCCAAGTAAGTCGAAGATGCCTGTAGACCATCTATAAGGGTTTAGATGATGGTGTAAGTGATGCCACATCAACATGCAAGTCCTGGGTCATCTGCCAAGTGCATGGTACAAATGTGGGGCTGGTTGGGCATGGTGGACCAGGTGCATCTTCCTCGTCCAATAGGTGAATCTCGAGCAATCTCGGAACATCTCTGGGGATCCATGGAGTGTTGTCTACTACTGTGGAGGCCCATGGCTCTCTATACACACCCTACATGTGACAATGTATCCCTTTGGAGAGTTAGGACCTTGTATAGGGAGACCAAACTCAAAATGGAAACCATCTGCAATCCTACATAAGATCCAATGTGTCCCCTAGACTTCTAGCACAACAAGTCATTAAAGTAATTGAGAAAAAAAAGCTTACAAACCATGGACAACAGGTGGATACTTCATAATGGCATGCCCTTTCATAGTGGGCTTTGGCATGTGTTAATGTCTCCAAGCTTCAAAGGGATTAACCAAGTACCTTATTAGGTGGTTTCTACCTTTAGAGGGGATAGTATGTTCAAGGTACATCTTTCAAATGGTGGTGGCATGTGATAAAATGGCGAATGGCATAGGGGATGAAAGGGGCAAACCTAGGCCACATATCAGGGTACAAGGGTAGCTCGGAAAAGGGAAGCACACACTTGGGTGTATAATGTATAGGAGGGAGCAATCGTGATACATGAGGTGCCCCGACCTTGATTTGTCCACCCTTCTTTATATGCCTTTTTCCTTTTGTTGTGGATCATTATCTGCATATCCTTTTTATATTTTATTTCGAAAATATAAAAAAAAAAAATTTAAAAAAATCGAAAATAGGCTATAGTATGAAGTTATTAATACTTTAGCATAAAAAACAAATGCAATGTATTTCGATTTTGTGATGAACATAAAGTGATCATGAGCTTTAGTTCAATATGTATGATTTCAAGATTAAGCCCCGAGCAGCTTCCCGAGCGGAAGTCGTGATCACAGAAAAGAGCTTATGGATAAGCTATTGCGGGGGAGAATTAGCTCGACAGTTATCAAATCCCGACCCCCCGTAGTTGACTAGTCAGATCTTGGTTCTGCCGTGATCAACGGCTTGGATTTATTACGGGGGGTATGGGTTAAAGTTTTCTGCCGTACTCACAGACCCCCCGCAATGACGTCATCAGCTGAGGTGGAAAGCAGCGGTCATCCACTCTCAACTGTTTTTCCACGTCATTCCAGCATTTATTACGGATTCCCGTAGCCTATTAAAGGGTTTTTTCGTCCCGTTGTTGTCTATTTGTGACTGTTTGTCCTTTTTTAACCGTGTCCCGCCACCTTTGCATTATCCGTTACCCCGCGAATTGCTTTCAAGTCCCTGTCAGTCATGGCAAAACGAACATCTTTGGTTGGTTCATCAAGCCTCAGTCTACTCCTGGATAGTGAAAAGGATGTTCATGATACCGCGTCGTCCGTCAATCATCCCCTACTGCATTACCAAGTAACCCTAAACACTGACAAATCCCCTGTGTTCTCTGCTATGAAAATTTCTGGTCTGTTATCCGCCTGTGTTATGAAAACTCACTTCTTCCCCGAGTTCATTTCATGGTTAGTCTCATCTATGTACCCTGGCAAGTGCTTCGTCATGAATTCTCAAGGGGAAAATGTCCTGCAGATATCAACACAATTGATGCGTTAAGCATTATGTTTTCCAGAAGATGAGTCTCCGATACAGTTCTCCGAAGATTCATTAGTTCAGTATTTCGAAGATCTATCAAATGAAGAGTTCGGTCGTTGTATGTCATTTTTGAAATCAAATCCAGAGAAAACTAAATTTGAAGGAGGAAAGTTTAGTTTGGAGGCGTTCAGTGTTCAGTATAGGCTAGTTCTTAGCTGCATTACGGAGATTTTGGGAAGAGACGATGATCACGAAATTGATAAAGCAGTCTTGGGGATGTTCGCTCTGATGATGAAACCAGGGGTGGTCCTAGACATTCCGTCTTTTTGGCAGGAAGTAGTAAATTCCCAATTGATCGCCTTCCCTCTAACAGGTTTCTTCAGATTTCCATCATTGGTTGTTTACTTATTTTTATATCAAAATGTTGAAGAGTTCATGAGTGTGGGTTTAAATATAGTTGATAGTAATAAAAATAAGCAGTCAGTTTTATTCTGGACCGATATGGTTAGAAAAGAAGAGAACGAAGCCGGGCTGTTTGAATTTGCTGACCATTTCATGTCTACTGCTTATAAAATTTTGAATGGAACTCTTCCTCCATGCTTTTTGCCAAAAGCCCGGGAGTTCCTACAGTTAGGACCCAATTGTAAATTTGGAGATTGGTTTGTATTCGAAGATTACTCTGAGATAAGGCTGTATGGAGTTAGTATTGAGCCCTATAGGCTCCCAACCTTTGTTCCCATGAGACTTTTTGCCCTGGAATTTATAAGGCAAAGTCTTAATGTAGACCAAGTTCATTTTCTGCCCATGAAGAAAGGTTTGATGTACAAGTTGCCTATGAGTGTAGGACCTTTTGTGGTCAACACGAGACAAGCTTTTGATGAAGTCTCAAAAATATTGGAAGGGACGCAGTTGTTGTTGAGAGAAAAATGGCCTTATGATCCGCATGGAATAATTTCTCAGAAAAGGGTTGAGAATGGGTATGCTGCATTTTCCCATGTAAGTAAACCTGATTTGGAGAAACTGGCTAATCCAGGAGAGTCAAGTTCATCAAAGACCAGTATTCAAACACCTGCAATTTTGGAAAGAATGAGCAAAAGAGGTAGAGAGGATGTTATTGAAATTGATGATGAGGAGCCCCAAGAGGAAAAAAGAACCAAACTAGCAGAAGACCATTCTTCCAATTCACCTGGTTTTACTCTCCAGGTCAATGAAGAAAAAGATTTTCCCCCATCTCCTAGAAGACAGGAACTTCATTTGGAAAAGGCTCCTTCAATAAAGCAAGTGTTCACACAGATTGAGGAAAGGAACGAGAGGATAAAATCCAATATAGAAGAACAAGCAGAGCACCATATATCTGCTGACCAAAACAGATTATTGACTGTGATGGATCTGGAAAAAGATCAGTTTAAGATGGCTTTGTCACATCCGACAGGAATGTCTCTTGGACCTTCGGGCAGCTTTAAGGAGGTAAACATAGTCATGGATGTTAAAAAGATCCCCTTGTGGGACAAAATGAATCTTCATATGCAGACCGGGCAGCTGATTGTAAATAATTTGAGCAAGACCAATGCTACAGCAGTCAAGACTGAAAACATGCTTGCAAAGGTCATCAGACAATGCAAAATGGAGAAAGCTAATGCAAGGGCATTAACAACTCAAAATGAAGAGTTGAAGAAAATCATTATGAAAATCGGTGTGGATCCAAATGATAAAGCTGCAATTCAAAAACTTATGAAAAGTGCAGAAGTGGAAATATCTTCACTAAGGAAAAAGTTAAAATTACCAGCTACAGAGCACTCATTGGCGGCCGAAGTAGCTGAGGTTGAAAAGGAGAAAGAGGAATTGCGACAGCAGTTGTTGAAGAAAGACGAAGAACTCACTAAGGTAAAGCAGACCGCTATATCTTTACAGAATCATATTGAGAACCATACTTGTACCTTTGATTTTTCTGCAGGTGAAGCTGATCCTCAAGCCCAGGTTATTCAACTAAGCACAGAATTAAAGATGGCGGAAAGAGACTGTAAACAAGCCCAGTCAAAATTGGAAACGGTTACCAAGATGATGTAGGGATGGGAAGAAAAAGCACATGAGAACAAGCAGAAACTACAGAAAAATGAAGATGAAATCAAAGAGCTCAAGGAGAGATTAAAGGGAAATATCTCTCTTATTAAAGCTAAGGATATCATCTGGAATGAGATTATTTCAGAAATGCAGTCAAAATGGGATTCCATGAATATAATTGCTAGAGAGAAAAGCATTGTTTCAGAGCATGAAAAGGAGCTATTATCTGAGAAGCAGGCCGCTATTAAAAGAGCGAATTGGGCCAGAAAATTCATAAACTTTATTAATGCCAAGACAGACGAAGAGTTAGGAGATATGGGGATATAGGATAGGTACTTCTATGCTGAGGAGGTGAATAAAATGATAATAAAAAATGACCTTCGAAAGGCCGCAGAGAAGCGGTTACTGGGAATTAAAGAGATAATTAAAAAAATTGATATATCATTTGACAAGTTGACGAGAACAGGTTTGCCCTCATGCTGGACGGAGAAAGGGGAGATTATGTCCTGGAAATTCTATGAAGATCAATTGATATTTGCAAAAAGCAGAGCAGATCGCAGGCATGAGAAGAAACAGGTTTTAAAGGGAGAAACGGTATTTAACTTCTTACAAAGGCATTTCCTTCTGCTATGGATGGTGAAGATATTATTCACAGGTAATCTTACTCACAGTCAGGTTGTTGCGTTTACACTGGAATATCATCGTTATAAAAATGCTTCGACGACTCAGGATAAGCTCTGGAAAGAATGCAAAAGATTCTCTATGGACACAGAAAAGGGAACTCCAGCCACTCAGCCACAAGTAGCCGTTCAGCCACAAATAGTCATTGAGACAGCCACTATTTCAGGAGCATCAACTCACTTAGATTAGGAATTATCACATTTTATCATGTTTTAAATGAAGTCATGTAAATGTAATAGAACTTTTCCGAGGCATGTACCTCCACTACAGTGAGTAGTTAAGCAGTTAGAGTTAGTTAGAATCGGTTTCATTACTGGAAACCATTTTGGTCATATTGTATTTAAAGACAATTGGAAGAAGAAAGAAGGTTCCGAGTTTTGGACCTTGAAGGCTAATTTTGTACTGAAAAATATTGAATGAATGAAAAGTTTTGCAAGTTTCCATCATTCTATCTGTGTTGAATAGTTTTCTGAGTTTTCATTTCATTTCCATATCTATGAATAAAGTAGAGTGATTTGAGCTGCAGGTCTCTTGATATCTGTGTATCTAAGAGTTAAACATCCTTAATGGGCGCTCCTCTATTTTAGCTTTATTGTTGCTCACTTCTTCAGGATTTTATAATGGTAGATTCTGTTTTAAGCAACATATCAATTTAAAATCCTTTTCTTTCTTCGTCTTCCATTCATTCACTTCAGCATAAAGAGAACATGGCATTGCAGAACTTGTAAATATTTGATATTTGGAGAATATATTATTAATATTTGAAGGTTTAATAAACAGAGACAGATATATACTTGTTTGTGACATAATCTTTAATGTCTTGAGCACGAATTCCTTTACACAGCAAGGGATTGTTTCTCAAGGAACAACACCTTTCATGATTTTTCTTTGATTAACTGCTCGGGGCTCAAAGGATAAGAGTATGATGTGTAAGATATAGCAGTGGATATCCCCTTTAAGGTAGGGTGGTTCATTGCCCACCAAGGGTTGGCTCAATCATGGGTTCTTGAATGATAAAGGAGGCTCATCTAGGGCCTATGGAACCAGGGTGATGGACATGGGTATGGGGTAGAGCTCATGCATTGGCTTTTGCCCACATGCTAAATATGTTTGTCTCGACAATCTTTTGCATTTTGTGGTACATTTTTCTATTGAATGTGGCCAATTATGCTTTTACTTTTCTTTTCAACTTCATTAACCTTTGGAGCAACATTCCAAACCCGACCCAAGGAGTGGGCAAGGTGAAGGGGAGGTTAACCCTATGTGGACGAAGTGGAGAAATGTGGACCCAAGTGGGAAATATGATGAATGGGGTTAAAAAAACGAAAGGGGAGTGATATATATGGATGAGGGAGCGGGACCACGCAACCAAAGTCGGGTTTCCCATGTAGTACCACCCTAAAACCCAATGGTTAGTAAACGAGATCCCACGGGACTAAGATCCAAAGGTAACATCCAAAAGAGGTCTAGGGGACAAAAGCACAAACCTAGCCCACTCTTTATGTCGAATGCCCCCATTAATCCATGCCCAGAAGTGTCCATGATAAGCAAACTCAATACTCAATTACCAAATGACAAGGCATACCTTTATGTTCGGGAGGCCCACCTTCAAACATAGGATCATGACAGATGGTGAGGGACCACATGGATGGCTCAAGTAGCAGAGAAATGGCACAACGAGCAAGTTGATGGTTGTAAGGGGCGACTGCTGGCTAAGGACCATCTTGGAGAAATTTTTTCTCCTAGGGATATCACCCACAAAGTGGTGGGTAACAAACCCTCTTGCCCAGTGTTACAAGAACTGTCCCCCCCCCCCTCAGTTCAGAACCCAAAATCGTGTCTCATACGAAACCGCAATTCCGAAAATCGGAACTGTAGTTCTCCTGAAAAAATGACGCTTCCTGGAGATTTGGGACCACGACGGTTCCACCACAGTTCTAACTCGTTTCCATCACGAATCTCGAGTGGTTTGGGACGCACCCGCACAGTTCCACGAGCTAATTTTTTTTATGTTTTTTTTCATCGACCTATTGTGAAAGTGGGGCTTCCGGGACACTCCCAAGGTGCTCCATTGATCCTCCTTAGATGCTTCCTAGATGTTCCTTCATGGTAATGTTAAATTCTTAAAGTAAAAGGATGGTAAAATCCTTTTACTTAAATTTTTAACATTACCATGAAATGACTCAGGATGTTTGACGTGGTTTCAACGTCATCGGACATCATATGGAGAAAATACAATTTCATATCCTACTTAAAATTCAACAGACTTAACAGTTTTCAGGAATTCGGGATCAATGGGATTGTGGCATTTCATTACATTATATCATGTATGAGAGTATGTGATTGGCATTTAATCAAGAGCACCAAGCCCTATATGTACCCTAGTGTTGGTGGTGTTAGTTGTTGAACTCCTTTGTCATGACCTTAGCAAAAAAATACCTTTCAATCAAGTCAAAGTCATTGATCAAGCATGTTAAGCTTCTTCTACCATATTTAAAGGCTTAAATTAGGTAGTTTGATCATAAAGCCAGTGCAACAAACATATCATCAAATCAATATAAATATATCGGCCTATATGATTGCTCATGTAGCGAATGTCAAATCGAAGGTGGACAAAATCACATGGATGATAAGGTCGGTGGGAAGTAGAGAAATAGGATGCCCACACATGAATGATTATGTGAGAAGAGGTAAGAAAAGGATATAATCTAATTCATGAGATCCTCTCTTCTAACCAAAATATTGAGATGTCAATGATTAGGCTTATAAAATTTTGATAAATGGCAATCTCGGGCATATTATTTCCATGATGGTCCTTATCATTTATGTCATATTTCATGGCCTCCATAGGGTTATGATTAGTAGGAAAGGGAGATTGATGAGATGGGGAAAATTCGTGGGCCTTGAAAAATTAATCTGTGGAGGTCCTCCACCAAGGAAATATTGGTTATTACAAGAAAAAATAGACACTTGGACCTTGGTGGTTAAGTCAAAGTCAAATTTTTGAAGAAATTAGCTCAAAATAATTAATTTTGAGCTAATAAAAATGGAATTAAAAGATAAATTCGAAAATTCCTCAAAAATAAAAATTCAATGACTAAGATTAAAAGATGATAAAGTATGTTTCGACGGTCGAGATTATTTTGATAAGGATCAAGCAAACTAGCCATTATTTTTCCACTTGAAGGATTTATCTATAACTTGGAGAGTCATTTGAGTCTCTAGTCATCTAATTTCTAGCTAAGAAATTGTTATTGAAGCACTTATGTAACATTATTGTCCCGTTGGGAACTTTTATTTCTATCATAATAAAGACTTTTGGGAGCAATTCAAGATGTTCCATGTTCGTTGATTTGTGGTATGTACTGGCCATGAACTTTCCTATGTTGTACCGGTAAATGATAAAAAATTGTTTTTCATTAGATGGGGATAAAGTCATTCTATTGATAGTTTTGGGCTAGTCTTAGATGATTTGATTCTCCATATGATTAACAGATTTTCTTGAGATATATACATAGTGTTTGCAGGTACTTCAATCCTTGGTCTCCAAGTTCACAAACTGTGTGCAGGAACCAACTTTGCTTGGATCCCGAATATTTATGCGATTGATTTAAACTTTGCTAAGGCTATAGTGTGCATTGGGTTTCTAAAGTATTTTTAGCCATTTATCATTGAAAATATCCATAAAAAAATTATTTCTCAAAAAAAAAACTCAAAACCCTTGTATATTTGTAAATTTTGTGAATAGATTTGTAAATTATTTTTGCTAATTGGGGTTTTTGGAGTTTTAATATTTTGTACATATCTAGGGTTTTGGGTATTTTATCTCCATTTTTTGAGGTGAAGTCAAGAGAAGAAGCTGAAGTAGAGTTAGATCTAGGCCCTTGAGGGTAAGATCTAGTCTAAAAAAATTTATAGGGCCAGCTATAGGAAGATTTGCAGCAGAATTCAGATCTGAAGGAATAAAATTTTCTGAAGCAGGGGTTTTGAGTTTTAGCCCTCCCAAGCCTAGATCTAACCTCTCCAAATCCAGCGTCCTCCTTTATTCACTTTGCATCAACCATAGGACCCCCTGCGTCATCTTTTGGAAGCTCCTTAAAGGGTATGCGTCAGCCTCTAAGGGCCAACGTTGGCCCTTTTCATCCTTTTGGAGGTTGGTCGTAGCCCTTCTGAGCCTCGGCCTCCTTGCCTAGGTCGTGGCCCTCGTGGGGCCCACACTAGCCCTAAAAGGGCTCCTTACCCTAGCTGCAGCCCTAAGAGGGCTTCCTCCTCCCTGGGTCAGGCCTTCTAGGGCATTTTTTCGCTCCTTTTCCCTTCTCTTCCATAGCCATTAACTTTCTCAACCTTTTATCAGCCTCCTCCCTCCTTCCGTCATCCCCTTTGGCCTTTGCCTAGCCCTAGTCTGCCCTAAATCCATCTCTGATTTTTCTAAACTGAATACTTGGTGGTTTTGTAGGTTTTTGGCCTCAAAAATTTTATTTTCAGGTGGCAAGTTCATCTTAAAATTTCAACAAATTTGGACCAACGGATCTTCAAGGTCTTGGGCATAGGGTTTGCTCTTTGCACCCTAGTTTTTTCACTGTTTTTCTACTACTGTAAATTTTATTCTATAACGGTGGTATAAGTGCCCTAAAACTACATCTAATTGGTCCAAATAACTGAAAATTTATAAAATTAAATTTTCTATGGTTTTGGCCACTTGTGCATCTAGGATCTAGCCAAGACCCAACATTTTGCTTACTGGAATTTTCTGCGTAAATCACTGAATCAGATCTAAAATTTTCTGAATAATTCACCAAAAGGGCTCTAAAACTCAATTTGTTTCAGTTTTGGAAAATTTTCCAAGTTTTGGGCTACTGATTTTCTGATATAATCACTGTTGTAGCAAATTTTTTAGATTTGATTCATAAAAAATCAAAATTTTCAGTTTGGCAAACTAATTTTAAATGTTGGGCATGTTTTGGTACTTGTTATAACATTGACATGTCATTGTTCACATATTTTCTTTCTGCTGAAATAAGTGAATCAGATCTGAAGATTTTCTAAATATTGCATTTTGAAGTGGGCCAAACTCATTGGCTAAAATCATTGATAAACTTTTTGTTCCATATGCTTGGTAAGTTTCATGATTTGAAGGAATTTTCTTATTGTTGCCATAAGATAATAACCGCTGATTTTGATTATTAAAAATCTAACATTCGCTTGTCTTGCCTTAAGTTATAAATATTTCCAGATTTTACCCTTAAACACTCAAACATTGATCTCCTAGTCTTGTTGATGAACTAAGTCATTTTGGGCATCTTATGAATTTAATTGAACATCTAATTGGCATGGTGATATTGGCATAAGAATATCTTGAGTAGTCATTCATTAGTGGACAAGTGTTTTAAGTTCTTTCAATTGTATCATATTAGTTAAGCATCTTGTGGATTGGTTCATTATTGGCATTGAGTTGAAGAGCACATTTTCTTCGTTCTAAGATCGCATCTAATTTATAAGAACTTTTATCCTTAAAAGTTTCATTAATAACCTAAGTACTTGAACAAATCTTGAACTAAAGATCTCACTTATCATCATTGCATAAGCATCCTAGGACTTAGTTTTCATTAATAACTTACTTCGAAGCATAAGCTTGGTTGATAGACTCCTAGGGACTCCTGGGGCAACCCTTTTCCAATTAGCTTGAGGGATTCAACCCTTCTTAGTGGTTAACACAGTGACTTCGCAGTCATCAGAGCCACAATCTATGCAGCACTGGAGGCATTGGGTGGTTGGAACACAAGGGGAGGTATCGTTAATCAGGCCATTGCTTGCTTCCTATTGGTTTCCATCCCACAACCTACTATGAAAACTGTTTCTCAAAACAATTAAGGGAGAGGTTTAACTTAGATTAGGCATTTAATCTAAAATTAACCAACATCCTAGCATCACACCTAGTTCTTAGGAGTTGCATCTCATATAGGTTAGTTTATCATATTAAGTAGTGGGCGTCCATCCAATTACTTTGTTTTAATTTGTAATAAGCAAGAATTGTGACTCCATAAGGCACTTGTCTCATCTCTAAATCTAATTAAACCCTTAAGTCTTGCTACTTTTAACCAAGTAGCTAGGCCACTCATCCGTGTCTCCCAAGCGAGTTGGTTCCCAACTTATTTTCCTTTACCTCATTCCATAGGGACTATCCCCCATAGCCTGCTATTGGGAGACAGCTAGAACGGAGTGGGCGGGGATCAGAGTGTCGCGGTGTGTGTACAATCCTAGAGACAATATTTTTTGGGGCCATTGTCGGGGACCAATTTATTAGACTTTGGCATTACGACAATTATCATCAATCTTCATTATCTTCTAATCCATTTTCATCTTCCTAATCCGTCAAGCACCACATTTGCTGGCACTTTGATATCTCACTAATCTTCTTATCGCCTTGTTCTCTTCTCCGTTTGCACCTTAGCACCTGAACATATGGCTTAGTTACCTGTTTGGGTGGCAACTCCACTTATTCATCCATTCACAAAAGCTTATATTAGAAAGAATCTTGCTAGCTTGGTTAACTCTGCTCTCAGAGCCCAGTTAATCAAATTACGTTCTAGTAAGCAGTCAATTTTTTTCAAACCGGAAGCCTTCTTTGATATCCACCTGCTTCTCCCTGGCTAACTTTTCAATTTTTCCTTCTGGATTTTAGAGATAGATTCATGTTCAAGTGGCGACTCCACTTCTTTCATTTTTACAAGAATTCCAGCTAGAGACTCGCCTCTTGTAGATCTCTTGATTATCTAGAACAGGGATATCTCTCTCTGACATCCATTAGCTTATCTTTCCCTTAAGAAAGTCATCATGGATGACTTGTCTGCCCCTTTTTGATTTACTATCACTCAAGGTTATCCTCATGACCTTCCAAAAAAGGAATATGGGATTAAAGAATTGACAGAGATCACTAAAAGTATGGGAGAAGAACAAAGAAAACAATTTGTTGAGATGTCAGTTTTCATAAAGAGGTTGCAAGAGTTACCACCTGATAGTAATCAAGAAGTACCATGTTGTAGATCTTGTGACCACATTCATGACGATTCCACTTGTGCCTTTGAAGGAAGAATCCTCGATAGTGGAAAGGTAGGGACTAGTAACAAAGTTAATCATTTTGATAATGAAAAGGAAAATGATAAGCATCTTGTTAAGGAATTAACTCAAATGATCAAAAACATGCAATCTACTCAAGCAAGATTATAGCAAATCACGCCAGAGAAATGAGTTTTATGGGGAACAGGTTACAGGCAATGGAAGTTACTCAGTATAAACAAAAGATCAATTTTCAGAACATGATAGATACCTTAGAGGAACAGCATGTTGACGAGCTAAGTTCAATAAAAGCAAATCATAAGAAATAAATATATTCTATTCAAGAAAATCATAATTGAAAGATAAAGGACATGGAAGCTAATCAAATCTCTCTTCAGAACAAGTTATTGGCTAGAGAAGAAAAGCATGCTAAGGAACTGAAAATCATGGAAACTAATCATTCTAATCAGATGACCACCATGCAAGATCATTTGAACACCATGGAGAAAAATCATGCTAAGGAAATCGGTGCTATTAAGGATGAACATTCCAACCAAATAAATGTCATTGAGGATAGGTTGCAGAACTTGATTAAGACCATGGAGGATGATCACGTACATCAAATAAAAATTATGGAATCGATACATGTTGACAAAATGAATGCCATAAGAATTGAACAGATCACTCTTCAAAGTAAGCTACAAATGATGGAAAAACCACAGGTTCAGGAACTCCAGCCAAGACCAAAGGATCCAATGCATAAACCTCCCATCTTACCAAAGTAGCCTTCATCTTATTATGAAGAAGTCAATGATTCCATTGATAAATGGTTAAATGAAGATGATCCAAGCAGGAAGGAAACTAAAGGAAATTAGATCGATGTTTGCAACACTGATCCAGTCATGTTGACAGAGCAGGGTCATGAAAATAAAGAAGAGCAGGACACAAAAATCAGGGACATTCCAAATCTTCCTAAGGGGCGTTGTCCAAATCAGATAGAAAATTGCACACCGATTACATCAGCATCAACATCGCATCCTATCGAGAGCAAGCATAAAAAGAAAAAGAGAGGAAAAAAGAAGTTTGATGCATCTGATAGCAGAGAGCAGCTCGATATTTGGATGAGTCAAAGTCCTAGCATTTTCAAAATTAAGCATGGCGCGTCCGAGAAGCAACCCAGAGACTTGTCGGAGAGTCGATAGATGCTCAGTATGCACTATGTTGAAGACATTTGATGCCATGGGGAATTGTTTGTATAGAATCTCTAACCCTACTCCTTTTATTCCCATGTCATTCGATAGTTTTATTTCATGCATTTATAATATGTCCTTTATATTTCAATTTGTTAGAGTAGATTTTTCTTTTCCAACAAGATTCACTATGAATACACGATGATTTTGATTTTGTATGGATATTTATTTGATGGAATTATTTTTTCTTGGATGTGGGATTCTGGGGTTCTCACATTACTTCATGAAAGCAATATGTCCCCATATGGAGCCAGATGTTGCACATTTTTTGTCAAAGTTCAACGAAGCAGATATGCCAAATATTTTTCAAGTAATCAGATCATCTTTCAGCAGTTATATGTGTCATTGTAAACCCAATCTACAAGTTTTATAGTGTAAATGATGCTAGTACAACTATGAATGAATGTAACAACCTAGGTAAGCCTATTATTTTGGCGATAATTTCATCCTAGGAGGTTTTTCGTCTCACTAACTCATGTGTTTCTAAACACGGATGGACGGAAGGGTTTTTCCCTCCAGCCTCACCCCAAAGCTAGGGTGGAATTCTTCGTTAAAGTCTTAGGTGAGTATTAGTGTTCTAGTCGAGTCTTATGTAAAATTGGTTTGGGAATAATTTAAGCTAGCTGGCTAAATTATTTTATTACAAATCACTTAGTCTACAAGATCAGGTTGTGTCCCAGATTGGGTATGTATTTTGAGGGTCTAAGCCGAACAGGTATTCCCCCTTTGAGGACTGAATTGTAAATCTTATGTAAAAAATATTTTAATGATGATTCCTCATACTTAGATACCATGGTTATGGATAAAACATTAAATCCCCTCAAGTGTCAATTAATTAATTTTTCTGGCAAAAATTAAATAAATCCTAAGCCAAAAAATTAATTAATTTAGAGTCAAAATTAATTAATTGTGGGTCTTGAAAGAATTAATTTGTGGAGGTCCTCCACCAAGGGAATATTGGATATTTCAAGAAAAAGTGGACCCTTAGACCTTGGTGGTTAAGTCAACGTCAATTTTTTGAAGAAATTAGTTCAAAATAATTAATTTTGAGCTCATAAAAATGGAATTAAATGATAAATTAGAAATTTCTTCAAAAATAAAAATTCAACGACTAAGATTAAAGGATGATCAAGTATTTGTCGACGGGCCAGATTGTTTTGACAAGAAACAAGCAAACTAGCCGTTATTTTTCCACTTGGAGGATTTATCTATAAATTAGAGTCATTTGAATCTCTAGCCATCTGATTTCTAGATAAAAAATTGATGTTGAAGCACTTATGTAACACTATTGTTCCACTGGGAACTTTTATTTCTATCATAATAAAGACTTTGGGGTGCAATTCAAGGTGTCCCATGTTCGTTGATTTGTGGTATGTACTAGCTATGGCCTTTCCTATGTTGTAATGGTAAATGATAAAAAATTGTTTTTCATTAGATGGGGATAAAGTCATTCTATTGATAATTTTAGGCTAGTCTTAGATGATTTGATTTTCCATATGATTAATAGATTTTCTTGAGATACATATATAGTGTTTGCAGTTACTTCGGTCTTTGGTCTCGAAGTTCACAAACTGTGGGCAGGAACCGACTTTGCTTGGATCTCGAATATTTATTTAATTGATTTAAACTTTGCTAAGGTTATAGTGTGCATTGAGTTTCTAAAGTATTTTTAACCATTTATCAAAGAAAATATCCATCAAAAAATTATTTCTCAAAAAAAATATTTTTCAAAACCCTTGTATTTTTGTAAATTTGTGAATAGATTTGTAAATTATTTTTTCTAATTGGGGTTTTAGGTGTTTTTAGATTTTGTATATATTTGGTGTTTTGGGTATTTTATCTCTATTTTTGACAAGTGAAGTCAAGAGAAGAAGTTGTAGTAGAGCTAGATCTAGGCCCTTGAGGGTAACATCTAGTCTCTAAATTTTTTTACAAGGCCAGCCATAGGAAGATTTGCAGCAAAATTTAGATCTGAAGGAATAAAATTTTTCTGAATCTGGGGTTTTCAGTTTCAGCCCTCCCAGGCCTAGATCTGACCTCTCCAAGGCCAGCGTCCTCCTCTATCCCCTCTGCGTCAGCCCTAGGACCCCCTATGCCATCTTTTGGAGGCTCCTTAAGTGCCTGTGTCAACCTCTAAGGGCCAATGTTGGCCCTTTTCAGCCTTTTGGAGGCTGGTTGTAGCCTTTCTGGGCCTCAGCCTGCCTTTTTCGGCCCCCTTTCCTAGGTCGTGGCCCTCGTGGGGCCCACGAAAGCCCTAAAAGGGCTCCTAACCCTAGCCGCAGCCCTAAGAGGGCTTCCTCCTCCCTAGGTCAGGCCTTCTAGGGCATTTTTCCCTCCTTTTCCCTTCTCTTCCATAGCCATTGACTTTCTTAGCCTTTTCTTGGTCTCCTTCCATCATCCTCTTTGGTCTATGCCTAGCCCTAGTCTTCCCTAAATCCATCTCTGATCTTTCTAGACTGAATAATTGGTGGTTTTGCAGGGTTTTGGCCTCAAAAATTCTGATTTTCAGGTGGCAAGCTCATCCTAAAATTTCAGCAAATTTGAACCAAGGGATCTTCAAGGCCTTGGGCATACAATTTTCTCTCTAAACCCTAGTTTTCTCACTAGTTTTCTACTGCTGTAAATTTTATTCTATAACAGTGATATAAGTGTCCTAAAACTACATCTAATTGGTCAAAATCACTGAAAATTTGCAAAATTAAATTTTCTAAGGTTTTGGCCACTTGGGTATCTAGGATCTAGCCTAGATCTAACATTTTGCTTGCTGGAATTTTCTGCGTAAATCATTGAATCAGATCTGAATTTTTCTAAATAATTACCAAAAGGGCTCAAAAACTCAAATTTTTCAGTTTTGGAAATTTTTCCATGTTTTGGGCTACCGATTTTCTGATCTAATCACTGTTGTAGCAAATTTTTCAGATCTGATATTTTCTGAATATCACACCTAAGGGTCCTAAAAAATCAAAATTTTCAGTTTGGAAAACTAATTTTAAGTGTTGGACATGTTTTGGTACTTGTTATAACATTGGCATAGTGAATCAGATCTGAAAATTTTCTGAATATTGCATTTTAAAGAGGGCCAAACTCATTGGCTAAAATTATTGGTAAATTTTTTGTTCCATATGCTAGGTAAATTTCATGATTTGAAGCAATTTTCTTACTGCTGCCATAAGATAATAAATGCTGAAATTTCCTAAGTGTACTACTGATTTTGATTATTGAAAATCTAACATTCGCTTGTCTTGCCTTAAGTTATAAAGATTTCCAGATTTTACCCTTAAACACTCAAACATTTATCTCCTAGTCTTGTTGATCAACTAAGTCATTTAGGGCATCTTATGAATTTAATTGAACATCTAATTGGCATGGTGATGTTGGCATAAGAATATCTTGAGTAATTGTTCATTAGTGGATAAGTGTTATAAGTTCTTTCAATTGTATCATTAGTTAAGCATCTTGTGGATTGGTTCATTATTGGCATTGAGTTGAAAAGCACCTTTTTTTGGTTCTAAGATTGCATCTAATTTATAAGTACTTTTGTCCTTAAAAGTTTCATTAATAACCTTGTTGAGAATTTGTAGGGCAAGTGATTAACTCAAATTCTCTTCTTGATAATTACTTGTGAGCTTGCTTATGTGTTCTCTTATTTCACTTAGTTAATCTTTCATCAAGTCAATTATCAAAGCACTTAGTCAAATGTAGAGACAGAATAATTTTCACTTGTAACTGAACATCTTGAAATGTAGTTAGGAAGGTAAATCATTTACCTTCCTCACTTTCTACCACCTTTAGATCACTGTCTTGACTTTGACAAATTCTTTCCTTAGATACTTTAAACTCAAATGTTCTTACTGTACCCTTCCTGCACCTTCAGTCATCGTGTACCTTCAGTGATCATCATACCTTCAATCATCATTGTATACCTTCCGCAAATTATACTTCAATCTGTACTGAACTTGTCCTTATATCCACAGCCTTTAGATGTTATGTAACCACAGACAGATCCGCAATTCTATTCACCAAATGAGCCGCATTATAGACATATATATATAGGAGACAAATCAACTATTACGCCGACCATTCATCTTGATACTTAGGCCGACATTATAACTTCAATTTAGGCTGACTTGAAGTTTATCTTCTCTGGCTTTTTATGAGGTATTACTTCTCATATATTCCAAGACTGTTTGAAGGTTGCTTCCGCCATATTTTGAGCTTGTCTTCCAACACTGTGGGTGGGTTGTTGTGAGCTTCTTTATAAGGTCTGGATCCTTCATGACTTTGACACTTAATCCTATACTTAGAAGACAGAACCTAATAGACATCAAGAAGAAGTCTATCTACATAAAATATTGCTCATGAAACCCATGAGACAAAAATACATTTTTATTATCATTGTCTTCTTCTTTTCATAATTACATAGACGTCATGAAGACCGACCTAGTTACATTTTACAACACTCCCTCTTAACTAGGAGGTATTCATATAGTTACATGATCATTTTCAAACTAAAGAATTTCATAAGAAAAATCGGATTGGTAATCGCATCTGTATAGCATTATTTCAACCAGCATTGTACTAGTGCAAGGCCTTGACTAACATCCCCATCTCTTCAACGAGACAATGGGCTTCAACGTTGGCGAGACACATGACTTATAGACACCTTCGTCATTGTCTCTCCAAGGTACATACTCCACCCGGGTGTTCCCAAAGTATGACCTTCCTGGACTATTCTTCTCTTGGGTAGCTAGCCCTCAAAGAATATCGGTCCCCGACTACTCTTATCTTGAATTCCCTATCACATTCTCAAAGAGTATCGAATGCCAGATGATTACCCAATCCTCCATTCTGTCTTCCCAAGACCAGAATGATGTGTCTATCTCTCCCTCCCAGGGAGGACCTTATTCCACAAGGGAATGTACTCATTCTTATACAAATAATGTACCTAAGCTCATCCTTAGGAATTACCAAGTTTCTTCCAAGTAAGAAACTTATCATCAGGCTCCCTCTTAATCAGGGACCTCCAGCAGCAATGGTGAGACACCCAGTTGCTCATGAAGAATTCTTGTTCTCGATGTCATGGATTTCGATATTGAGGAATCTCCAACTTTTAGCTTCATAGGACACAGATCATCCATCACTTCCATCCTGAGTCATGTTAGCTGTCAGAAAGTGATTCAACAATCTTTCTCATCTGGTCCATTGTTATGCCATGTTGCTTTCCTTCAAATCATTTCCAAGGATAATATATCATTTCTCATGATTGACAGCCCTACACAAACTTATTCAGATAAACATATACATATGAACTTTTTAGAACAAAAGTTACCTTAGTGATGATCTTTCACCATGACATCTTCCTATAGGTATCGACATTCTTCATACAGATTGACACATCTCCTAACGATATGTTTTGTCAAGAGTCTTCTTATTTACCAGACTTCTGTCAGAGTCTACATATCCTCCCAGGAGATCTCCTAGTCACATCTTCTTGTCTTTTGAATGATAGCAACCTTTTGATATGGTTGCATGTCATGATCTCTTCCTCTGCACATTCTTTATTCCCAGGAACTTATAACCTTTTTGGTTTCTAGTTCATATACAACCACCTCATATTCCATGAGAACATATTATGTTGATTTTATCTGTCCATGCACTGAGAGATACTCCTCCATAGATCATACTTTTTAAATACATAAGTTCATTACCTGCAACCATATAGCATGACATCACAGCATCCAATGTCAGCATATAAATATATACATACCTCATACCTTTTTTTTTCTTTTTTTCTTTTTTTCCCTTGAGTCATCTTGTAGCAATTTTTAGGAATGAATAGCTTCATTCCCTTGGCTTGTTTCATCAATATGTCATCACATCCCAGAAGTATGTTTCTATGATGACCCTTGCTCTTGATGACTACTTTCTTAAAGTTTGTCAAAGAGGTTTTTCTTGGAGCTGATTCATCAGGAGCTCTTGCCATGCTTAGATCAAAATGCTACATTGCTTCCTATCATATAACCAACAGAAGTCAATTCCTTATTCATAAGTTTGTGTGATTTTCCTTGAATCTTCTTTTCTTTCTCCTATTGAGATTGTCCCTTTAGGACCAACTTTCTTGTAGTGTCCATAAGTCTTCCACTTTTCCTAAACTTCCTTTTTCCTTCTGCAAATGTTGATTCTTTTTATCCTTCAACATTTTTGCCCTTGATTGTCTTTTTCCATCTAGGATGGAGACCACAAGTTGAGTGAGGTAATTTTCTTGTCTATTTGTTATGTTGTCCTTCTTATCATCTTTTCCAGATCACACAGTTGAGATCTTATGAAGATATCCCTTCATTCTTTGATATCTCAATTTTGTGTAAATCTGGTCTAAGTGACATAACCTTATTTATTGCATAGAATAGTTCTTTCAGCTTATCTTATATTCTCTTGATGTCTCCAATCCTTCATAAGATTTTCATGGCTTTACTTTCTTCGAGGACTGTGACTATCTTCCTCATGCAAGGATTCTTGGTAACCCAACCAGCTTATAGATCTCCCTGCAAAAACAAAGTCATGTTACCAAAATTGATTATAGAATAAAAGATACTTACTTGACAAGTGAAGAGTCTTCAGCTTGATTGCTTCAATGGTGGTTGAGAAAAGATGTATTAGTGCTCTCCTTTTGGATGATATTCTTCCAGATAAAGAAGTGGTTCTTGTTTCAATGAGAGGAAACTTGTCTTATAACCTTTGAAGATGATGGCAGTGCCTTTAGCTTCTTAGTTTTCAAGTCTTCAAGTTACTTTGACTTTCCTCTGGAGGTAGCCTTTCTTCTTCAATGTAGATCCACCTAGACCTTATGGTACCAAGTCACCACTGTAATACAGACATTATTATACTACTGAGTATCACTTCATTGAATTATTATGTTACTGTAATTTATGTTGTAAGACAACAAAACTACACTAGAAAATCTTTGCTGTGATATAGTGTCGAAACACTGAGGAGTTGTCACTGTGAGATTGCTCAAGATTACAATATTTGCATTATGCAGCACTTGTCGCATACCAAAACAGCATACTATAATACCACTGAGCCATACAATTATGACACGAAGTTATATTGTGATCATGACTGCAATCTTAAATGAGCAGCTCGAACTGTAATTTTTCCGAGACCGTGTTCCCTCCAGCTTGAGGTATCAAACCTATTTCAATGTTTGCATTGTCTTACTGTCATCTCACCCGAAGTTTCCAAGGATGTTCGAGCTCTGTGGACTTGTACCTTGAGTGTCTCTTAAATGCCCTTTCTTTGATTTTAGCATCATAGCTCTGATACCATGTTGAGAATTTGTAGGGCAAGTGATTAACTCAAATTCTCTTCTTGATAATTACTTGTGAGCTTGCTTATGTATTCTCTTATTTCACTTAGTTAATCTTTCATCAAGTCAATTATCAAAGCACTTAGTCAAACGTAGAGACAGAATAATTTTCACTTGTAACTTAACATCTTGAAATGTAGTTAGGAAGGTAAATCTCTGATTTATCTTCCTCACTTTCTACCACCTTTAGATCACTTCTTGACTTTGACAAATTCTTTCCTTGGATACTTTAAACTCAGAGATGTTCTTACTGTACCCTTCCTGCACCTTCAGTCATTGCACCTTCAGTCATCGTGTACCTTCAATCATCATCGTACCTTCAGTCATTATCGTACCTTTAGTCATCATCATACCTTTAGTCATCGTATACCTTCCGCAAATTATACTTCAATCTGTACTGAACTTGTCCTTATATCCACAGCCTTTAGATGTTATTTAACCTCAAACAGATCCGCGATTCTATTCACCAAATGAGCCGCAGTATAGACATATATATATAGGAGACAGATCAGCTATTAGGCCGACCATTCATCTTGATACTTAGGCCGACTTGAAGTTTATCTTCTCTGACTTTTTATGAGGTATTACTTCTCATATATTCCAAGACAGTTTGAAGGTTGTTTCCGCCATATTTTGAGCTTGTCTTCCAACACTGTTGGTGGGCTATTGTGAGCTTCTTTATAAGGTCTGGATCCTTCATGACTTTGACACTTAATCCTATACTTAGAAGACATGAACCTAATAGACATCAAGAAGAAGTCTATCTACATAAAATATTGCTCATGAAACCCATGAGACAAAAATACATTTTTATTATCATTGTCTTCTTCTTTTCATAATTACATAGTCATCATGAAGACCGACCTAGTTACATTTTACAGCAAACCTAAGTACTTGAACAAATCTTGAACTAAAGATCTCACTCATCATCATAGCATAAGCATCCTAGGACTTATTTTGCATTAATAACTTACCTCCAAGCATAAGCTTGGTTGATAGACTCCAAGGGCAACACTTTTCCAATTAACTTGAGGGATTTAACTCTTCTTAGTGGTTAACACAGTGACCTTGTTGTCGTAAGAGCCACAGTCTCTGCATCACTGGAGACACTGGGTGGTTCAAACACAAAGGGAGGTCTCATTAATCAAGCCATTGCCTGCTTCCCGTTGGCTTACATCCCACAACCTACTTTGAAGATTGTTTCTCAAAACAGTTAAGAGAGAGGTTTAACTTAGATTAGGTTAGTCTATCATATTAAGCAGCGGGTGTCCATCCAATTAGTTGGTTTTAATTTGTAATAAGTAAGAATTCTGACTCCATAAGGCACTAGTCTCATCTCTAAATCTAATTAAATCCTTAAGTCTTGTTAATTTTAAACGAGTGGCTAGGCCACTCATCTGTGTCTCCCAAGCGAGTTCGTTCTCAACTTGTTTTCCTTTACCTCGTTCCATAGGGACTACCCCCCATAGCCTGCTGGTTGGAGACAGCTAGAACGGAGTGGGAGGGGATCAGAGCAACAACACCCGCCTTGAGCGGTTGTCGCGGTGTATGTACAATCTAGGCGACAACATTTTTCGACATCGTTGCCGGGGGACCAATTTATTGGACTTTGGCATTACGACAATCATCATCAATCTTCATTATCTTCTAATCCATTTTCATCTTCTTAATCCGTCATGCACCACATTTCTTGACCCTTTGATATCTCACTAATCTTCTTATCGCCTTATTCTCTTCTCTATTTGCACCTCAGCACCTGCACATTTGGGTTAGTTTCCTGTTTGGGTGGCGACTCCACTTATTCATCCATTCACAAAAGCTTACATTAGAAAGAATCCTGGTAGCACAAAAGCTTACATCAGAAAGAATCCTGGTAGCTTAGTTAACCCTATACTCTCATAGCCCGGTTAAACAAATTACATTCTAGTAAGCAGTTAGTTTTTCTCAGACAAGAAGCCATCTTTGATATCCACCTTCTCCCTCACTAACTTTTCGGTTTTTTCCTTCTGGATTTTAGAGATAGATTCATGTTCAAGTGGCGACTCCATTTCTTTCATTTTTTACAAGAAATCCTACTAGAGGCTCGCCTCTTGTAGATCTCTTGATTATCTTGAACAGGGATATCTCTCTCTAACATCCATTAGCTTCCCTTTCCCTTAAGCAAGCCATCATGGATGACTTGTTTGCCCCTTGTTGATTTACTAACACTCAAGATTATCCTCCTAACCTTCCAGAAAAGGAATATGGGAATAAAGAATTGATAGAAATTGCTAAAAGTATGCGAGAAGAACAAAGAAATCAATTCGCTGAGATAGCAGATTTCATAAAGAGGTTGCAAGAGTTACCACCTTACCGTATTGTAGATATTGTGACCACTTGCATGACGAGTGCACTTGTGCCATTTCAGGAAGAGTACTGGATAGTGGAAAGGCAGGGACTAGTAACCAGTTTTATCATTGTGACAATGAAAAGGAAAATGATAAGCATCTTGTTAAGGAATTAACCCATGTGATCAAAGACATGCAATCTACTCAAGCAATATTAATAGCAAATCACGCCAGAGAAATGAGTTCTATGGGGAACAGGTTACAGGAAATGGAAGTTACTCAGTATGATCAAAAGATCAATTTTCAAAACACGATAGATACCATAGAGGAAGAACATGTTGAGGAGCTAAGTTCAATAAAAGCAAATCATAAGAAATAAATAAATTATATTCAAGAAAATCATAATAGAATGATAAAGGACATGGAAGCTAATCAAATCTCTCTTCAGAACAAGTTATTAGCTAGAGAAGAAAAAGCATGCTAAGGAACTGAAAATATGGAAAGTAATCATTCTAATCAGATGACCACCATGTAAGATCATTTGAGAACCATGGAGAAAAATCATGCCAACAAAATCAGAGCTATTAAGGATAAACATTCAAACCAAATGAATGCCATTGAGGATAGGCTGCAGAACTTGATTAAGACCATGGAGGATGATTGCGTACAACAAATAAAAATTATGGAATCTATACATGTTGATGAAATGAATGCCATAAGAATTGAACAGATCACTCTTCAAAGTAAGCTACAAACGATGGAAAAATCACAAGTTAAGGAACTCCAGCCAAGACCAAAGGTTCCAGTGCATGAACCTCCTTGCTTGCCAAAGCAACCTTCATCTTATTATAAAGAAGTCATTGATTCCAATGAGAAATGGTTAAACGAAGATGATCCAGGTAGGAAGGAAACTAAAGGAAATCAGATCGATGTTTGCAACACCGATCCAGTGGTGTTGACAGAGAAGGGTCATGAAAATAAAGAAGAGCAAGTCACAAAAATCATGGACATTCCAAATCTTCTGGAGGAACATTGTCCAAATCAGATAGAAAATTGCACACCGATCGCATCAACATCAACATTGCATCCTGCCGAGAGCAAGCGTAAAAATCAAAAGAGAAGAAGAAAGAACTTTGATGCATCTAATGGCAGAGATCAACTCAATATTCGGATGAGTAAAAGTCCTAACATTTTCGGAATTCAGCATGGCACATCCGAGAAGCAACCCACAGACTTGCCGGAGAGTCAACAGATGTTTAGTATGCACTATGTTGAAGACGTTTGATGCCATGGGGCATCATTTGCATAGTATCTCTAACCCTACTTGTTAGGGTCCAACCCTTACCCCTTTATTTATGTAATTAGCCCATAAGGGCCTAGTCCGAGTCATAGTTAGTTGGTTGAGTCAATAAAGCCTGTAAGCAATTATCCACATTAATAATAATTGTAAGTGGTCAACCCACATTCTAGAAAAGGGACCACAATTAGTTATAAATAGGCCTTAGTTAATAAATAAGGTGGTTAACGCATGATTATGTCAAGGACCACTAGTAGTTAGGGTTTTGGATGTCATTAGGCTATAAATAGCATTAGATAGAAGGAAGAAGTATTGTGTCGTATTGTAATTGGGCTTTGCTCTATTGGAGGTTGCCCCCTCGAAGAGGCAAGTGAACATTGTATCTTGTTTCTACATAATGAAACATCTTTGTTGCTTGTCTATTTTCTTGTGATATCTATCTATCTTGGCTATTTTGTTTCGTATTTCTTTTGTTCTAGCTCGTCTAACAGGTCAAGTGCATAACAAGTGGTATTAGAGCTCTTCCAGGGCCAACGGGACCTCCAGTTTTTGCAGAATTCATTTTTTAGGCTAGAGATGTGTTTCAACGTCTTTAAACCACGAAATCTGTCGTTGAGCGCATAAACCTACGAATTTGGGGAAGCATGCACGCGGGAACTACAAGAGGTGTCACGTTTGTTGGACTCCCTTGTAACCCCTGTGGGTAACCCTTCCAGTAGTAGCGCATTAGACAGAACCGCACACAGACTGCACTTCCACATACCCTCAGGTATATAGGAAGCCCCCTAGGAAACCCTGAAAGCTAACCATAGTTCAGCCATCGACAGTCTTGCTGCTACAGTACACTGAGAACAACACTCTAGGAGATTACTCGCAGGTACAACAAGGTAGTCGGGTAGTACGGCTAAGGGTACGATTGATCCTCCATAGTTGGTGCCCTAAAAGATTGGGTCGAGTACTATTGTTGGACCCCTACGTATATTGCGATCTGTAGCACCTGACACTCCTTGTGACCATAGTTTCCCCATATATCTGAAGCTCGCTCCTATTCTCTATCCTACTCAGATCTACCATTTCTGATCTGCCGACGTCGTCCATCTAGCATTCAGGTTATTCGCAGCACAGATTCGACTCAGAGTACAGTAAGGATTTCCGCTGCCATAGCCCAGATCTAATTCTTGCGGCACATATGACGGTACCCAGACATCCAGGTCCAACTACTCTAGTCCAGGCCTGATTTTTGCAGGACAATTGGCAGCATCAAGCTTTCGGGTATTTGGCCACTGCAGTATTGACCAGCAAGGTGTAAAACTCTGTTCGGAACTGAAGGCTTATCAAATGCGTTTTATTTGGAATGTTTTATAAGTGACCTAAAGGAAGCAATCCAAGCCCTTGTCCAGATGCACCACCCCTCTACTTGGTTGGACGCATGTCAAAAAGACTTAGAGGTGGAAGTTGCATTACAAGCTCAGTCTAATCACCCGACTTTTGTCGCAAAGACACGCCCCACCCAGGCCATGGGCCCCACCCAAACACTGAAGGTTCAGAAGGTGTCTCCAACAGAAATGGTCGAACGGCGGAAGCAAGGACTCTGCTACTATGATGATAAGTAGTAAGTACGCCCCAGGGCATAAATGGAAGGAACCAAAATTCTTCCAAATTGATGCCACTAAACAGTACATCAGAGGAAGCCCCCAACCCTGACATGGATGAGGAAGAAGTGGGTGACATTCAAATAGAACTAGACCAGGATCTCGTAGCTTCGCTAGATGAGCCAGTTATATCACTACATGCTTTGGCTGGAATTTCTTCACCCCAAACTCTTAAAATCCATGGCTTCATTAAACATAGGCCAGTAGTGGTGTTTATTGATAGCAGAAGTACTCATAACTTTGTCCATAAGCGTGTAGCGGAAGCAGCCCATTGTTTTATAAGGGTCGTCTCTAATTTCCAAGAATTGATCGTTGATGGGGGGACCATGACATGTAAGGTTCGTTGTGAAAACATTAAGCTTCAAATGGGGGATTATCACCTTAAAGCCCACATGTTTGCCATTGAAATGGGTGGTTGCGACATTGTCCTAGGTGCAAAATGGCTTTGCACACTAGGCCCTATCACAATGGATTTCCAAGATTTATATATGAGCTTTAAGCAAGAAGGCCACACTCATACACTGAGGGGACTCCACGCGGATGCTCCTACTATCATCAACTCGCATAGAATGGAGAAGCTTTTAAAAAGGGGCCATCATGGGGTAGTAGCTCAATTTAATGCTATCCAAGCCATTGAATCCACCCCTCCCCAAATTCATCCAGATATGCAACAGGTCTTAAATCGCCATCGGCGGGTATTTGACAAACCACAGGAAATTCCCCCTTCTCGAGGTGAGCATGATCATAGAATCCCTCTGATCCTAAGAGCTCAGCAACCAAATGTTCGTCCATATCGCTATCCTGTTGCCCAAAAGAATGAGATTGAAAAAATCATCAAGGAACTTCTAGAAGCAGGGGTTATTCGTCCCAGCACGAGCCCTTATTCATCTCTTGTGGTCATGGTATTAAAGAAGGATGAAGAATGGCACATGTGTCCTCACTTTAGGGCCCTTAACAAGCTCACTATCTAGGAAAAATTCCCTATTCCCAATGGATGATTTGCTTGATGAACTCCATGGTGCTAAAGTGTTTACCAAGCTCGACCTCCACTCAAGCTATCATCAAATACACATGAAGGAAGTTGAAGTCCCCAAAACAGCTTTCCGAACTCGGGAAGGCCACTATGAATTTTTGGTCGTGCCATTTGGTCTTTGTAATGCTCCCTCCACTTTTCAGAGCCTCATGAACCACCTTCTGGAACCTTATCTCAGAAAATTTGTCCTAGTATTTTTCGATGATATTCTCATCTACAGTCTCACCTGGGATACGCACCTTCAGCATTTTGACCAAATACTACAATTGCTCCAAGACCATAAATTGTTTGTCAAACTCTCTAAGTGCTCCTTTGGAATGGAAGAAGTTGAGTATTTGGGACACAGTGTGGGACGTGATGGAGTAAGGGTTGATTCGAAGAAGATTCAAGCAATGCAGGATTGGCCCCAACCCAAAACCTTGAAGAATTTGAGGGGATTCTTGGGTCTCACAGGTTACTATCGAAAATTCGTCAGCAACTATGGCAGCATTGCACGTCCCCTAACTAATCTCCTGAAGAAAAATTCATTCTTATGGACTGACATTGCGCAACAGGCTTTCGTGGCTCTCAAACAAGCCATGTGCTCCACTCCAATTTTGGCTCTACCTGACTTCACCAAATCTTTTGTGATTGAATGTGATGCTTTAGGTATGGGCATTGGTGCAGTATTAATGCAGGAAGGTAGACCATTGGCCTTCACTATTCAACAACTCAGTGGCAAACATTTGGGACAATCCACATATGGGAAAGAAATGAGGGCCATCTTACATGCAGTGGACACTTGGCGCCCATACTTATTGGGGAGATGATTCCAACAATGTTGGGATATGATTATGAAATCATATACAAAAAGGGACGTGACAATGTAGTAGTTGATGCCTTATCACGACAATTTGAGGATGAGGGCACCCTTTTATCACTCTCTCTACCCCGAGCAGGTCACAAAAATCATGGACATTCCAAACCTTCCGAAGGAACGTTGTCCAAATCAGATAGAAAATTGCACATTGATCTCATCAACATCATCATCACATCCTGCCGAGAACAAGTGTAAAAAGCAAAATAGAAGAAGAAAGAACTTTGATGCATCTGATGGCAAAGAGTAGCTCAATATTTGGATGAGTAAAAGTCCTAGCATTTTCAGAATTCAGCATGGCACATCCGAGAAGCAATCCACAGACTTGTCGGACAATCAACAGATGCTTAGTATGCACTATCTTGAAAACATTTGATACCATGGGGCATCATTTGTATAGTATCTATAACCCTACTTGTTAGGGTCCAACCCTAACCCCTTTATTTATGTAATAAGCCCATAAGGGCCTAGTCCAAGTCATAGTTGGTTGATTCAATAAAGCCCGTAAGCGGTTATCCGCATTAATAATAATTGTAAGTGGTCGACCCGCATTCTAGAAAAGGGACCACAATTAGTTATAAACAAACCTTAGTTAATAAATAAGGTGGTTAACCCATGATTATGTCAGGGACCACTAGTAGTTAGGGCTTTGGATGTCATTAGGCTATAAATAGCATTAGATAGAAGGAAGAAGTATTGTGTCGTATTGTAATTGAGCTTTGCTCTGTTGGAGGTTGCCCCCTCAAAGAGGCAAGTGAACATTGTATCTTGTTTCTGCATAATGAAATATCTTTGTCGCTTGTCTATTTTCTAGTGATATCTATCTGTCTCGGCTATTTTGTTTCGTATTTCTTGTGTTCTGGCTCGTCTAACAGGTCAAGTGCATAACACTACTCCTTTTATTTCCATGTCATTAGATATTTTTATTTCACGCATTTATATTATGTCTTTTATATTTCAGTTTGTTAGAGTATATTTTTCTTTTCTAGCAAGATTCACTATGTATACATGATGATTTCAATTTTGAATGGATATCTATTTGATTGACTTCTTTTTTCTTGGATGCAGGATTCTAGGGTTCTCACATTACTTCATGAAAGCAACATGTCTCCATATGGAGCTAGATGTTGCACACCTTTTGTCAAAGTTCAAGGAAGCGGATACGCCAAAGATTTTTCAAGTAATTGTGGAAATTTCTGAATCTTCACACTTTATGCAGAAATTATTTATTGTTAATCTGGTTATGCTCCTCCTACTTAGACAAGTTATTAACTGAATAAATTCAAGTTAAAATCGAAGCAAAACACATAACATATCTCCACCAATCCAGATCTAGAACAAGTTCATGCACACATAGACAAAGTGACACAGTTATTTCTGGACAAATAGTCCCCGAAAAAACCCAATGCGGGAAAACCGGTCTTCTGGCTGCTGGAGGGTTTTATTATTAAAAAATTTCTGAATACAACAAGCCTGGGTTCCAGATCTGGAAAACCCGACAAAGAAATATTAGATCTATAGCTCACTGGCTGATCTAGGGCCAAAATAGTGACTGATCCACACCCTCAAACGGGATTTACAGAGCTCAGCCAAAATTAGGGCCCGGAAACCCCAGCACTGCCCCTAAAAGCCTCTATGTCAGCCTCTGAAGCCCATCTGACCCTCAGCGTTGCTCCAGAAAGGTTTGCGTTAACCTAGACAGGGTGACGCAGGCCTTACGCTGCCCCTTAGGGTCTCTGCGTAACTCCTAAGGGCCTCCTGCTGAAATCCACGCTGTCCTTGAGGGACTATGTTGTCCTTGCTGCTGCTGCTACTCTCCTGCTTTTGCGCTGCCTCTCTGAGCTGATATCTGCCTCTTGCTGATTCTAGACCCCGGGATCAGATCATCTCCTTGGCCTAAATTCCCCTCTCTACAGCTGAAACATTTCTGAGAATTCTTAGCAAACCCTGCCCTAGAATCTCAGCTTAGCTTCAGTGCTCTGCCTCTGTGTATCTTTACAAATGACCCCAAGCCTTTCCTTTATACTTTTCTCGTTGGAAAACCAACGGCCATGATCAAATCTTGAATCAATGGCTAAGATTAAAATAAAGCTTGATCCGTGTGACTTAAGACAATTTCATCACATGTTAATTAAATTCACTTTAATTATTTAAGTTTCCTAAGTTTTAACTTAAGAAATACATTAAAATAATTAATTAATTTAATATCTCCTAAACCAGATGAAATTTCCCAAATCAATTTCTAAGTCTTGTAGATCAAGTGTACTCTAGTCCCTCCACAAAATTTGGGAGCTAGAGCACAACTAATGATACCCCAAATACACAAAATCTCAACAATAATCGGATCATCTTTCAGCAGTTATATGTGTCATTGTAAACCCATTCTGCAAGTTTTATAATGTAAATGATGCTAGTACGACCATGAATATATGTAACAACCTAGGTAAGCCTATTATTTTGGCGATAATTTCATCCTAGGAGGTATTTCGTCTCACTGACTCCTGTGTTTTTAAACACGAATGGTCGGCAGAGTTTTTCCCTCCAACCTCACCCCAAAGCTAGTGTGGAATTCTTTGTCAAAGTCTTAGTTGAGTCCCTAGTGTTCTAGTCAAGTCTTATGTAAAAGTGGTTTGGGAATAATTTAAGCTAGTTGGCTAAATTATTTTAGTACAAATCACTTGGTCTACTAGATCAGGTTGTGTCGCAGATTGGGTATGTGTTTTGAGGGTTTATGTCGAACGGGTATTCCCCCTTTGAAGGTTGAATTGTAAACCTTATGTAAAAAACATTTTAATGCATGGTCACTCATACTTAGACACCATGGTTAAAATATTAGAGAGTGAAAAAAAAATTAAATCCCCTCAAGTGTCAATTAATTATTTTTTCCAGCAAAAATTAAATAAATCCTAAGCCAAAAAATTAATTAATTTAGAGTCAAAATTAAATTGATAGAAAAATTAAGTGGAAAAAATCGTGGGTCTTGAAAGAATTAATTTTTTGAGGTCTTCCACCAAGGGAATATTGGATATTTCAAGAAAAATTAGACCCTTGGACCTTGGTGGTTAAGTCAAAGTCAATTTTTTTAGAAAATTAGCTCAAAATAATTAATTTTAAGTAATTATTTGGAGCTAATAAAAATGGAATTAAATGATAAATTCAAAAATTCCTCAAAAATAAAAATTCAAAAGCTAAGATAAAAAGATGATAAAGTATTTTTTGATGGTCGAGATTATTTTGACGAGGATCAAGCAAACTACCCATTATTTTTCCACTTGGAGAATTTATCTATAAATTAGAGAGTCATTTGAGTCTCTAGCCCAGGGTTGCAGGGAAGCTCTCCCCCCCCCCTCGTTCCCGCTCCCGAAATGCGCTCTGTGCGGGAGCGTTTTGGGAGCATTCGAAAACGCGCTCCCGAAAATGCTTCCTGAGAGGAGCGTTTTCGGGAGCGCGTTTCCGAACCTGTTAAAACGCTCCCTGCCTTTTCGGGAGCGTTTCCGGAAACGTTCGAGAGCGAACGCTCCTTGAGCGCTTCTGGCGTTTAAAAAATGCTTCGGGAGCGTTTTTTAAACACCGGAAGCGGTTGGGGAGCGTTCGCTCCTGAACGCTCCCTGGAACAAAAAACGCTTCTCGCTGGGCGGAAATTATTTTCAATGAAAAAAACGATTTGTTTATAAGGGGGGGGTCATTTAGCTACTCTTTCCCTACGCGGACCCACGCACGGCCAGAAATGGGTTTTAGGGCTGATGTGGAGGTAAGGGAAGCATTGACATTTCATGGTAATGTTAAATTCTTAAAGTAAAAGTGAGTCACTTTTACTTAAATTTTTAACATTACCATGAAATGACTCAGGATGTTTAAGAGTGGTTTCGACCTCATTGGATTTCATATGGAGAAACTAGAATTTTAGGTTTCACTCAAAATTCAGCAGACTTAATGGTTTTTAGGGTTTCATGGTTTGGGAATTTGCAATGTTTCCATTTGATTCTATCATGTGTAAGGGTATGATATTGGCATTTGATCAAGAGCATGAAGTCCTTTAAGAACCTTGATGTGCCCTTCAATCAAAGGAAAACAACTGGTTAGGCATGCTAATCTTTTTCTACCGCATTTTAAGGTTGAAGAGATGAACCCTTCACTCAAACCAAAATCATTGGTTAGGCATGTTAAACTTTTTCAATTTCTATCATGTTATAAGGTTGAGCAATCCAAGTCTGAAGACTTTGAGCTAGATGATGTTTATGTATCTCTTGTTGATGATCCCATTTCTAGTAGCGATGAATCAATGATGAGTTTCATGAGAGACCATGTTGCTTAGTGATTTGTAGTTTTGATGTCTATTTTTGCTACTACTACTACTACTAAAGTTGTAGAGGAGTTTTAGGAGTCCTCAAACTTTGAGCCATATTATTTATGTAGCTCATGTTGATGATCCCTTGTCTAGTAGTGGTGATTATTTTGATCATGATGAGGAGTGATCATGTTGTTGATCACTAATCTATAGTCTTGTATTAGGCCAATGGCCTCATAGCTTGTAGCATTGTTTTTGGACTTTATGGGCCATTTGGAGCCTCATTGCTTATGTATTTTTCGATGATACGTATTGCACTCGGTGCCATTTTGATATATTCACATTTGCATGGTATATAAATGAGCAAACTTTGCATATTTTGTCTCTATTGGCTTGGAATCATGGTTGCAAATCTTAAAAATAGTTTTTTTTATTAAAAAATAATTATTTAATGTATTTTTTTTAAAATCGGTTCATTGAGATATGACTGCTCCCGGTTAGACCAATTCCGGTTAGAAACCCGATTCATTAGGTCCACCGGTCCGGTCACCGGTTCCGGTTTTAATAACTATGCTCACACAAATCCAGAAGTACAAGAGGGGTACATGAAGGCATTGGACAAGTTGGTACCTGACAGGGAAGAGTGTGCTAGATTGCGCCTTGAATTAGGCAAATACTTCAGTTGCACTGCTAACTTTGGTTCTTTCCATGCAATGGAAGACAGAGACAGATTTGATGCTCTCACATGGTGGGAAGCATATGGCGGCATGGGACTTTTGCCAAAGTTGGCTAAAAAAGTTCTCTCACAGGTTGTGAACACTTCTTCTGGAGAGAGGTGTTGGAGCACCTACAGCTTCATACACAATGTGAGAAGAAACAGGCTGAATGAAAACCGAGTTGAAAGCTTGGTTTATGTGCATTACAACTTGAGGTTGTTGAGCTATTACTGTGATCGGGCAAATGAGGATCAATCATACAAAGTCTGGGACAACAACCCAGAGGATGATAATTTGGAGGACGACACAGTACATATGGAAGAATTGGAAGAAGAACTTTTTAGGGATGATGACGAAGCATCAGCAGCACCGCCACACACAGGGCCAGTCCCACCATCTACTGGTAGCAGTGCGGGTGCGGGTGCCAGTGCCAGTGCCAATGCCAGTTCTCGATATCACACTATTGTTCCTTTGCAGATCCAGCCTCCACCTTTTAGTCATGGTTGTGGTACTCCTGAGAGTACTAGAAGACCACCATTTCCTCGTGGCTCGCACAAATTAGACATTTCTCATGGGCGTGGCAAGGGGCCAGCCAGTAGATAAAATAGATTTTTTGTTTACTAGTCTTTTCTATTTGTTGTTGACAGTTGAACAGTTGAAACTTGACTCTTTCTTATATTTAATGACAATTTAAATTTGAAGTTTGAATTTGAAAGGTGAAACTTTGAAGTTGGCATTTATAAGTTTACAAGTCATTATGAATTATGAATATGATGCTTCATGAAAGTTATATGGTGATCAATGAATCAATGATGATAAATGTTATATAATATCAATGATGATAAATGTATATTGAATTTTGAAATCAATGAATCAATGATGATAAATGTTAGATATTGAAATTTGAAATCAATGATGATAAATGTTAGATATTGAAATTTGAAATCAATGATGATAAATGTTATATATCAATGATGATAAATGTTATATATTGAATTTTGAAAGCTTGAAACCTTCGGATTGATGATTCGCGAGACTCAAGAGTCAATATGTTGTATGCTTCCAACTTGTGGGCGTGGTTGATGAAAATTATAACTTTTAGATGATTGATGTTATATGATTCAATCTATGTTTTTATGTTTTTTATGTCTAATTCATCATTCTACATGTTTTTGTTGACATATATGCATCAAAATATAAAAAATATAAATATATATAAAAATGCTCCCGGAAACGCTCCGGACCGGAAGCTTCTAAAAATGGCGCTCCCGCTCCCGCTCCGCGTTTTCGCTCCCGCTCCCAAGTAACCTTGCGTAGCCCTCTGATTTATGGCTAAGAAATTGATGTTGAAGCACTTATGTAACACTATTGTCCTGCTAGGAACTTTTATTTCTATCATAATAAAGACAATGGGGTGCAATTCAAGGTGTTCCATGTTCGTTGATTTGTGGCATGTACTGCTTACGGGCTTTCCTATGTAGTACTGGTAAATGATAAAAATTTGTTTTTCATTAGATGGGGATAAAGTCATTCTACTGATAGTTTTGGGCTAGTCTTAGATGATTTGATTCGCCATATGATTAACATATTTTCTTGAGATATATACATAGTGTTTGCAGATACTGCAGTCCTTAGTCTCCAAGTTCACAAACTGTGGGCAGAAACCGACTTTGCTTGGATCTCAAATATTTATGTGATTGATTTAAACTTCGTTAAGGCTATAGTGTGCATTGGGTTTCTAAAGTATTTTTAGCCATTTGTCAAAGAAAATATCCATAAAAAAAATATTTCGCAAAAAAAATATTTTTCAAAACCCTTGTATATTTGTAAATTTTGGGAATAGATTTGTAAATTATTTTTGCTAATTGGGGTTTTCAAATTTTGTATATATTTGGGGTTTTGGGTATTTTATCTGTATTTTTTGCAGGGGAAATCAAGAGAAGAAGTTGAAGTAGAGCTAGATATAGGCCCTTGAGGGTAAGATCTAGTCTCTAAAAATTTTTGCAGGGCCAGCCATAGGAAAATTTGCAGCAAAATTCAAATCGTAAGTAATGAAATTTTTATGAAGCTAGGGTTTTGAGTTTTAGCCCTCTGGGCATAGATTCGACCTCTCCAAGGCCGGCATCCTCCTCTATCTCCTCTGTGTCAGCCGTAGGACCCCCTGCGTCATCTTTTGGAGGCTCCTTAAGGGCCTGCGTCAGTCTCTTAGGGTATACATCAACCTCTAAGGGCCAACATTGGCCCTTTTCAGCCTTTTGAATGCTGGTCGTAGCCCTTCTAGGCCTTGGCCTCCCTTTTTCGGCCTCCTTGCTTAGTCTGTGGCCCTCGTGGGGCCTACACCAGCCCTAAAATGGCTCCTAACCCTAGTCACAACCCTAATAGGGCTTCCTCCTCCTTGCGTCAAGCCTTCTAGGGAATTTGTTTCCCTCCTTTACCCTTCTCTTCCATAGCCATTGAATTTCTCAGCCTTTTCTTGGCCTCCTTTCTCCTTCAGTCATCCTCTTTAGCCTTTTCGTAGCCCTAGTCTGCCCTAAATCAATCTCTCATTTTTTTGGACTGAATACTTCGTGGTATTGCAAGTTTTTGGCCTCAAAAATTCTGATTTTCAGGTGTCAAGCTCATCCTAAAATTTCAACAAATTTGGACAAGGGATCTTCACGACCTTGGGCCTAGGGTATACTCTCTAAACCCTAGTTTTCTCACTATTTTTCTACTGATGTAAATTTTATTCTATAGAAGTGATATAAGTTTCCTAAAACTACATCTAATTGGTCAAAATAACTCAAAAATTGCAAATTAAATTTTCTAATATTTTGGCCACTTAAGCATCTAGGATCTAACATAGATCTAACATTTTGCTTGCTAGAATTTTCTGTGTAAATCAGTGAATGAGATTTGTTCTTAATAATTCACCAAAAGGGCTCAAAAACTCAAATTTTCCAGTTTTGGAAATTTTTCCAAGTTTTGAGCTAAATTTGGCCTTTGTGGTGGTATATCTAAATCACTGATTTTCTGATCTAATCACTGTTGTAGCAAATTTTCCAGATCTGATATTTTCTGAATATCACACCTAAAGGTCATAAAAAATCAAAATTTTCAGTTTGGCAAACTAATTTTAAGTGTTGGGCATGTTTTGGTACTTGTTATAACATTGGCATGTCCCTGTTCACATTCTTTCTTATTACTGAAATAAGTGAATCAGATCTGAAAATTTTCTGAATATTGAATGTTAAAGTGGACCAAACTCATTGGCTAAATCATTGGTAAATTTTATGTTCCATATGCTTGGTAAATTTCATGATTTGAGGCAATTTTCTTACTGCTAAAATAATAATCACTGAAAATTTTGAAGTGTACTACTGATTTTGATTATTGAAAATCTAACATTCACTTGTCTTGGCTTAATTTATAAAGATTTCAAGATTTTACCCTTGAACGCTCAAAGATTTATCTCCTAGTCATGTTGATGAACTAAGTCATTTTGGGCATCTTATGAATTTAATTGAACATCTAATTGACATGGTCCTATTGGCATAAGAATATCTTGAATAATTGTTCATTAGTGGATAAGTGTTTTAAGTTCTTTCAATTGTATCATTAGTTAACCATCTTGTGGATTGGTTCATTATTGGCATTGAATTGAATAGCACATTTTCTTGGTTCTAAGATCGCATCTAATTTATAAGTACTTTTGTCCTTAAAAGTTTCATTAATAACCTAAGTACTTGAACAAATCTTGAACTAATGATCTCACTCATCATCATTGCAAAAGCATCCTAGGACTTAGTTTGCATTAATAACTTACCTCCAAGCATAAGCTTGGTTGATAAACTCCTAAGGCAACCCTTTTTCAATTAGCTTGAGGGATTCAGCCCTTCTTAGTGGTTAACACAGTGACCTTGCAATCGTCAACACCACAGTCTCTGCAATGCCGGAGGCACTGGGTGGTGGAACATGTTGAATTTCCACGACCTTGGCTTAAAGGATAGAGTCTTAAAATCTGTAACACTACCAAACCAGGAATCTCAATAGAATTACTTTGCACAACGGAATATAAGTAGCAATAAATCACATATGCACAGAATATAGACAACTTCTTAATTTTTCAACCCAACTTCGTTATATTAAACAACATATAATACAAGAGTCTAGGGCTCATGTACCAGGGATAATGGCCCTCATACATCCACTAGTACAAGATACTCTGATCATCTAGTTGTAGCATACTCTCACAGCTCCTCTCGGTCGTACCCTCTACCTGCCCAATCCTTCGGCTCCCGATCTACAACTCCCGCCTCTAGCAATGCTCCAAGTCCATCTGGCTACTAAATCTCGACTGTCAATCTGCTCTCTAGTTGTGCCTTAGTCCATCAAGGCCATAAGACATCGAGACTCCTTTCGTGTTGTTCATAGCTCCACTTGTGAACAACTCTCAATTTGCCCATTGTTGTTCCTCAGCTACTCAGGGACTTTAGCCCACTATGGTCTTCTTGCGCTGCAACGATGAAGACCAACATAGGGCACAAGGGGTTGCCACCTATCACAGCAAGATGTCCATCTCCCATAATGAACACGGGCTAGGAGGACTACCCATCATCTGCTGTAGAATTCCTTCTCCACACACAAGTCTTGGGCTCAACAAACCTGCTCCTGGCTTATTAGACCCTTGAGCTCCAACAACTGTCACTCTAGCAACTACCTTTGTCCATCAAGGTGTTGCACACCGAGCTCCAACTTGGACACTATCACGTTGTCCTCCAGCAAACCATAAGTGCCCAATCATGTCCACACTTGGTCGACTCTCACGCTGCGCTCCAACAGTCCACGAGTGACCAAGTCCATGATGTAGCATCTGCACCTAGTTAGGGCATCCTTACACCTAGGAGACCCTTACATACGACTGCCAACAAACTTCTCATCAACTACCCTTTGCTCTACAATAGAGGAGCTATTGCACAAATCTAGGCACCAATCTTCACTGTGGAAACTTCCCACTGGTTAGGGCTTCTAACATGCCACGTTAGCCCTACCTCCTTGGCTTCCATAGGCTGCAACAACTATATCCACACTAGGACACCTATCCAACTATCATCAAGGGAACAGCTACAACTCTCCTTGTTGTTGTCCTCTTGCCTCTCATCTGATGTGCCTGCTGTCACCTTAGTTGCTTGGTAGGCTTCCCAACAGTCTACGTTAGACTCCTCCAAACAACTCCTAAGGCCTCCTACAACTGCCCATCAACCGATCCAAGCAATGGTCAAACTCTTTGACCCAACACACATCAAACTTCTGCTCCAAGTCTATTGTCCTCACGCTACACTTGACTGTCACTGGTTAGGGCTTATTTTGCAAGCTGCAACAGCCACTAACCGACCCCTAAACATCCCTTATCAACCTCCCAAAATTTGTGGCCTAGTCTTTCGAGACCCCTCCTCTATCACGTTGTTGTTGGAGCCTTATACCAAACCCTTTAAACCCTTCTTTGCACACTTTATTGCTATGATAATCACATTGCAAACCTGTAGCAGCTAGCTAGCACTTTCGGTAGTTTCCTGTCCCTAAAACATTGCCCAACATACTTGCCTTTGCCCTCACCTAACTTGGCCTCCCTGCAAGGCAAAACAAAACCCAAAATAGCCACCAAGAAGCTCCCACACTGCCTCTTTTCCACGATATCATGTCCTCTACCTGCGGCCCAAACAAGCTAGGGAATCTGAGCTCCCTTTCCCCTCCAACGAGTCTTTTTCTCCAAGTGTGTGTTGCCCAATGGATGAGAAAATGCTTCTCCTTCACCCTCTATTTATATCCAAATGAGGGTCTCCACGAATCAGTGAAGAGACACATCCATTGGACAAATTTTACTTCCAGCATACATGACTTGAAAACCAATAAGTACTTGTCAACTTCAAAAATTCATTTCTCCTCAACGACAACTCAGAATCGGATGATTCTCGTTGCGTTAGAATTGTCTCGACGAGCACGATCATCCTCATCCATAACATGTCGAAAACTCATCATGGTTTTCGCCCAAACATCGATGGGTGCAAAACCCCCAAGCTTGGGTTTCAAGCCCACAAGCCTACTTGTGGCGCTTTGACCTCCAACCCTTGAGCACCAGGGCTTGGAGTTCCTCCCAAGATAAACAAAAATCAACAGAACACAGGGGGAGGTATCGTTAATCAGGCCATTGTCTGCTTCCCATTGGCTTCCATCCCACAACCTACTCTGAAGACTGTTTCTCAAAATAGACAAGGGAGAGGTTTAGCTTAGATTAGGGATTTAATCTAAACTTAACCAACATCCTTACATCACACCTAGTTCTTAGGAGTTGCATCTCATATAGGTTACTCTATCATATTAAGCAACAGGTGTCCATCCATTACTTGGTTTTGAATTGTAATAAGCAAGAATTGTGACTCTATAAGGCACTGGTCTCATCTCTAAATCTAATTAAATCCTCAAGTATTGCTAATTTTAACAAAGTAACTAGGCCACTCATCCGTGTCTCCAAAGCAAGTTGGTTCCCAACTTGTTTTCCTTTACCTCATTCTATAGGGGCTACCCCCCATAGCCTGTTGTTGGGAGACAACTAGAATGGAGTGGGCGAGCATCAGAGTGACAAGCCCTGTCTTGAGCAGTTGTCGCAGTGCTTATACAACCCGGGCAACAACAAGACCAAAATGAGAGGCATGTCCTTTTAAGTTTTCATCCTTGAAGTATAGGTTTGGATTGCTCCTTGTGAATCCCAACTTCATAAGATAGCTATCAATCCGCTCATACGAAGCCCTAGGGGCTTGCTTCAACCCATAGAGGGCTTTCTTCAACCTGCACACATCTGTCCTTCGATCTTGTACTTCGAATCCTTGAGTTTGTTCCAAATAGACTTGCTTCTTAAGCGAGCCATAAGGGAAAGCAGTCTTGACTCTTAACGTCCATTTGATGTAGGCTCCATCCTTGATTGGTAGCGAGAGCAATAATAGATCGTATAGTGGTATATCGAGCAACTGGTGCAAATATCTCGTCATAGTCCACTCCTTCCTTTTGAGAGAAGCCTAGAGAAACAAACCTAGCCTTATATTTTTCAACACTCCCATTAGCTCCATGTTAAATTTTGTAAAGCCATTTAGAAGTGACCACATACTCGTCCTTGGGTCTAGGCACCACGTCCCAGACATCATTCTTCATGATCGACTCATACTCCTCATTCATTGCATATTTCCAAACTTGGTGCTTTACAGCTTCTTCGAACATGCATGGTTTAGCTTGAACAATAGTACTCATAGCAGCCAAGTACTCTTGATACATGTTCAATTTCTTACTTTCACGAAATGTCCCTCTTGGAGCAATATGTCTTTCAACATCTTCGAGAGTATCTTTGAGCCATAGAGGTATTTTCCTTGAGGTGGAGGAATCACTAGGAGGTGGATCAATAGGATCCATTGGGCCATCAACCTCAGGCATACGCTCATCTGTTGGGTGTTCATGCTATTTTTCCGCAGCATCATCATCGTCCTTCCTTGGGATAGGGAGATCTCTTGCTTTCCCAAGGGCAGTGTCTTCATCAAAGGTAACATCACGGCTCACTTCCACATCTCTTTGACCAGGCACATAGATTCTATATGCCTTTGAATTTTTACTGTAGCCAACAAATATACCCTTCTTCCCAAATGCTTCCAACTTGTTTCTTTTCTCTTGAGGCACATAAAAATACACGAGACAACCAAATATTCTAAAATGAGAAACATCAGGTTTCTTACCAGTGAAGACCTCCTTAGGTGTCTTGAAATCCAATGCTTGATGTGGGCTCCTATTTTGAACATACACGGAAGTGTAGGCAGCTTTTCCCCATGACAACTTTGGTAGTCCTTGATCATGGAGCATGGCACGAGTGGCTTTCTTGATTGTTCGATTAACCCTTTCAACAACTCCAATTTGCTCAAGAGTATATGGAACGGTTGTCTCCCTCTTACAGCTAGCCTCTCTGCAAAAGACATTGAATTCGTTTGATTCGTATTCGGTTCCATTGTCAATCCTCAATATTTTGATCTTCCTCCCTGTTTGATTTTCCACCAAGGCTTTGATAGAACGGAACCATCTAAATACTTCATCCTTCTTCTTTGCGAAATAGATCCATGTGATGCGTGAAAATTCATCCACAAAGATTACATAATATAGATATCCTCCCAATGATGTTATGGGCAACATACCAAACAGGTCAAAGTGGACCAAGTGAAGAATATAGGTTGTCTTGCTTTTACTAGAAGGCAATGGTCCCTTTGTAAGTTTCCCAGTTGCACAACCCTGACAAACACTTTCATGATTCATGTTGAACTTGGGCATACCTGTGCCCATCTTCCTTACCCTAGGTAAGGCTTTGTAATGTATGAGGGGCGAACCTTTTGTGCCATAACTCAGATTGAAGAGAAGTATCACTAGCCAAAGCTCCCAAAGGACTTCCTCTAACTTAATAGAGACCATCAACCCTAAATCCAAGATTAAATGCATCTTTAGGGTTTCTTTTCCAAATACATACCTTTCTATCAATGAATGCTACCTTGAAGCCTTTACCTTCCATCGTAGAAATAGACACCAGGTTCTTCAAATCGAGCACATACAACACTTCTTGTAGATTGATGGTTTGACCTTGATATAAGTGAAGAGTGACAGTACCTATCCCTTTCATGGGGTAGGTGGAATTATCTCCAAGTATGATCATCAAATTAGTCTTCTTTTCAACCAAATTTGAGAGGGCCTCCTTGTACCCAGTGAAGTGCCTTGAGGCTCCACTATCAATCAACCAATGATCCAAAGTATCAGAAGGAGAGGCAGTATATATAGCATAAATAAGATAGAATTCATCTTGTTTTTCTACGACATTACTTTCATCATACCTGGTATTTCTCGTCTTTTTGGGAGGTAGACCATTTCCATTTCGAGCAGTGGGAGCATTCCTCTTTTCTTTGATGTTGAATCTGTTGTTCCTTTGATTGTCATTTCCTTTGAAATTGTTGTTGTTGTTATTGTCGTCATCCCTTGGAGAATTCTTCTTGTGAGGACACTCTCTAGCATAGTGGTCGAACCTGTTGCAATTGTAGCACCTTCCTTTTCTTCCTTCTTTGAATCCCTTCTTGAATCCTTGACCCTCTCTTCTTGGACCACCATTATTCTTCCTCTTTGCATGAGCAGAGAAAGCCATAGGTTCATTTCCATTTGAGGGCTTGTCTTTCTCCATCATCCTAGTCTGCCCCTGAGTGCTTCTAGCCAATAACTCATCGAAACCAGGTATCCTATCATTGTTGAGAATAGTGGTGACAAATACATCCCATGGTCATGGAAGACCACCAAGAGCAATGAGCAAGAGCTCTCTAGTCAGAAATATGTAGAAATTTCTCATTTCCCACCCCGGTTTTCAGTGTCACCTTATTACTCCAAAATAGTTAAATGCCCTTTCCCATATCCATACATTTAACAAGCTGGAAAATAAATTTTGCTGAAAACACAAATTCTGGAAAAAATTACAGAATGCTGAAAATACAGAAATAAAAATCAACAGATGCAAACAGCTATTCAACACATTTAAAAACAGTGATTTTTGGTCAATGTGACCCTCGAAAAACCCCCTACAACTCTCGGGGAAAACCAGTTCGAAAGCTCCCTCTTATTTCTGGAAAATGCTTTTTACTGTGAGAGAAATATTCAACAAAAAAAAATCAGCAAACAAACTTTACAACTTATCTCGTTTTCCGTGCTTAACCACCGCCTCGGAAAATGTGCAAACAGCAAAAACAGAACAGCAATAAATGTTTTACGTCCTCGATTTTTGTGCCCAGAAATCTGCAATAAATGCAGCTGTACGGCCTCCTCAAAATCTGTGCAAACAGCAATAAATGCTACTGTCCAAAATCTAGATTTTTGTGCCAAAAACACAGCAGCACTTTGATGTATGGAATCAGCCTCGATTTCCGTGCAAGAGGACAGCCAATTGTTGTACGGCCTGCCTCGAAATTCGTGCCAACTGAACCAGCCTTCTGCTGCCTCGATTTCTGTGCCAAACTTGCTGTACGGCCTGCTGTACGGCCTCCCTTTTTAGAAAATTGTGCCCAAAAAAATCTGCCTTTCACTGTGCTAACTCAGCTGTACGGTCTTGCTGAAATGCTGCCTTGGAATGTGTGCCAAGCTGCTGCCTCCTGCTCCTCACTACCCAGAAATCTCCCTTGCTCTCTTGCTCTCCTTCTCTCAATCTGCTCATGAAAGAATGAATGATCTTTTCCTCCTTTTCCTCCTTTAACCTAACCCTAAGTGACTTTTGGGAAATCCCTAAATCCAATGGCTGAGATATATTGAGATCTAGGGCTGAGATTAAATGCTCATTTAAATCTCACTTTCTATTTTTTAATTCACCCCACTTTAATAAAGACCCACTTAGTCATTTATTTCCAAAGTCACTTTTCCTTTCTAATTTTACATTGACTTTATTAAAGTCACTTTGAAATTAGACTTTAGTAACTTTATCACATAAAGTCACTTTTAAATTAGATTTGACTTTATAAAATTATAAAGTCACTTTAGGAGAAAAATTAAATTCTTTTGGACACTTTTCCCTAGGCCAAAGATCAAAGCCTTAGGGAACCACCTGTCCTCCGGTAACCAAATTTCAACACTCCCTCTTACCGAGGAAGGTGTCCCTCACCACACCCATCTTGTCTCTGAAGTAGACATGCTTGCCCCGTGGTAAGGCTTTGGTAAGAATATCTGCAACCTGCTCATCAGTGGGAATATACTCGAGCTTCACAGCTCCTTTCTGAACATAGTCTCTGATGAAATGATATTTGATCCCGATAAGCTTTGACCTGTCATGAAATACTGGATTCTCCGTGAGTTTAATGCAACTCTGATTATCACAGTAAATCACTGAAGGTCTCAACGGCTAACCAAATAAGCCAAACAACATCTTGCAAAGCCAAATGGCCTCACAACTAGCTAGACTGGCTGTCATATACTCTGCTTCCGCTGAACTCAATGCTACTGACTGCTGCTTTCGACTGAACCATGACACTACTATCGATCCCAACCCAAAACAGCACCCTGAAGTGCTCTTCCTATCAGAAGCACAACCTGCCCAATCAGAATCAATGTAACCTGCCAATCTCACTCCATCCCCCTGCCTGTAGTCCAGACCATAATCCACTGTCCCCCACAAAGATTAGAAGGAAAGCTTTGCAGCCACCCAGTGAACCTTCCTAGGCTCACACATAAACTGACTCATCGTGTTGACTGCAAAACAAATATCTGGTCTAGTGTTGACCAAATACACCAAGGAACCAATCAGCTGTCTGTACAATGTGGGATCCACCAACTCGGAATCCGAAGCATGAAGCTTCTTCCAGTTGGTGATCATCGGTGTCGACATGGGTTTACAATCCTCCATGTGGAATCTGCTAAGGATATCCACAATATACTTCCCCTGCCCCAGGAAGAAATGCCCCTCCTCCTGCCACACCTCCAAACTCAAAAAGTAATGCATCAAGCCGATGTCCTTCATCTCAAACTCCGCCGCAAGATCTCTCTTGCAGTGCTCTATGAGTCTCTCTGCACCTGTAATGACTAAGTCATCCACATACAGCACCAGAATGAGAGGCTCCTCACCTATCAGAATATAGTAAAGGTTCGAATCTGCCTCACTCTTTGTGAAACCCATCTTCCGCAAGTATGTATCTATCTTGGAGTACCAAGCTCTGGGAGCTTGCTTTAGGCCATAAAGGGCCTTCTTCAGTCTGCACACATGGGACTCCTTCCCATGCACCTCAAAGCCCTGTGGCTGCTCAATGTACACCTCCTCCTGTATGAAGCCATTGAGAAATGCGGCCTTCACATCCATCTGGTGGATCTTCCAACCCATCTCTGCTGCTATCGATATAATGGAGCGGATCGAAGTATATCGAGCCACGGGAGCGAAGGTCTCCTCATAATCAACTCCCTCTACCTGGGAGAACCCTCTAGCCACAAACCTCGCTTTGAATTTCTCAATGCCGCCATCTGCAGCATGCTTTACCTTGTAAAGCCATCTGGAAGTAACCACGGATTTGCCCTCAGGCCTCGGCACCACCTCCCAAACATCATTCTTCATGATAGAAGAATACTCCTCCTGCATGGCCTCTCTCCTGACCTGCTGGCTAGCTGCCTCCTCATAGCTAGAAGGCTCAGAGTCAAGGATGCCGGTAGCCATTGCCATATAGCTACAAAACCTCTCAGGTGGTCTGCTCTCTCTGACCGGCCTCTTAGGCCCAACAACAGATGTGGCCTCTCTCAAGGTGTCCTGAAGCCACTTGGGCTTCCTCTTCCCTGAGCATACTTCTCCCATTGGAGAATGAAACTCCTCCTCATCATCATCATCAGGAGCCTGAACTCCTGACTGCCTGTCTGTTGTCCTCCTGCCTGCACCTGAACCTATAGAAGCTGAGGTACCATGTGAACTGTCCATCAATGGACTCCCTAGTGAACTGCTCTGTGGACTGCTCTGCATGTTGCCCGAAGCACCACCCCTCTGACTCTGTGAGCCACTGCTCACTGACGGACCTGACATTGTCATAGATGTACCTCCGGATCCTCCTGATCCCTGTGACTGACTCAGCGCTGCTGAGGGTCTAGCTGATCCAGATACTCTAACTCCCGTGACCTCCTAAAGGCCCTATCCTCCTCGAACTTCACATCCCGCCTGACAACAACTTTCCTCTGTGCAGGAATGTAAATCCAAAAGGCCTTTGAGGTCTCACTGTAGCCCACAAAGATACCCTTCTCTACGGTGGGCTCTAGTTTGGTCCTCTTCTCCTTGGGTATGTAGGAGTATGTGATACACCCAAAGATACGAAGATGACCAATATCAGGCTTCTTCCCAGAAAAAGCCTCCTCCGAAGTCATGTGCCCCAAGGCACGATGCGGACTCCTGTTCTGCAAATAAACAGCTGTGTTGCAAGCCTCTGCCCACAAAAACAATGGCAACCCCTGATCATGTAACATGGCTTTGGCAGCCCCTCCGATGGATCTGTTCTTCCTCTCCGCAACCCCGTTCTGGTGGGGGTTGTAAGGAACAGTGAACTCCTTCCTAATGCCTGCCTTCGCACAATAATCAACAAACTCTCCAAGGGTGTACTCTCCCCCATTGTCCGACCTCAGGGACTTGATCTTCTGACCTGTCTGTGTCTCCACAAGAGCTCTGAACTCCTGAAACCGCTTGAAGACCTCACTCTTGGTCTTCAAGAAATAGATCCAGGTCCTCCTGGAGTGATCATCAATGAATAAGACATAGTACTCATATCCACTCAAGGAAACATGAGACATCTGACCGCTCACATCGGAATGAATCAAATCAAGTATCCCAGTCGCTCTGCTGTCATTGCTGGGAAAAGGGGATTTGGCAAACTTGCCCATCGCACATCCTCTGCAAGTATCAAAGTGATCAATACTGAAATCTGGCACACCTGTAGTGATCTCCCGCAAAGTCCTCAAGGCTCCATGATACATGTGCCCCATCCTACAGTGCCAAATCTCACACAACTCAGAACTGCTAGCTCTGCTGTCGGTACTACTGCTCAATGCCAAAAGGGGCTGAAATGCAAACTTGTACACCTTTGCATGGCGTACACCTATCACTCTAGCTGAATCAGCTGGAGCGCCCCTGGGATACATCAGCACCTGTCCACCCCTGAACAGTATCTCATATCCTCTGTCCTCCAAAGCCGAGACGGATATGAGGTTCTTCCTCATCCCTGGCACATAAAGAACATCTGACACCTTCAAGGGAGGTTTAGACTCCCTCTGAAATGTCAGTGTTCCCACACCGACTGCTCTAACAACTCTATCATCACCGAGTACTACCTCTATATCAGTGCCACTCTCTGAAAGCTCTGAGAAGTACTCACGGACTCCTGTCATATGACGTGAAGCCCCACTGTCCACATACCAGATACCCAAAGATGCTCCGCTAATCGAGGGAAATGCATGCTCCCTCTGAACCTCTATGGCAGATAATCCCGCACTAGAGGATTCACACGCAATGAACCCAAACTCCCGGTCAAAACGATCTGCAAAGTCCTCAACCTCTGCTGAAGCTGCCATGCTCTGGTTCTTCCCCTTCTTCTTCTTCTTCTCCGGACACACAACTGCATAGTGTCCCATCTTCCGACAATTCCAACACTTCACTTTGGAATAGTCCTTCTGTGAGTTATCCTGTTTACCTTTACCTTTGCCTTTGCCCCCACCATTGCTTGTGGAAGCCTGCTTCTTCCCTTTGCCTTTCTTGCGTCCTGCCAACAGTGCTACATCCTCATCCTGCTCAATTGGCTTGGCTGCCCCAAGCTGACCTTTCCTGATCTCTGTCTGAATGCAATCATCCCAAAACCTCTCCCATGTGGGAAGGGTCTCACGTGCACAAACCCCATCAGCAAAGTTCATCCATGAACTGGGGAGGCCATTCACTGCAATCCGCACCAACTCAGTGGGTGGAATGGCCTCTCCAATCGCCGCCAACTCATCTCTCACATTAGTAATCTTTGTGAGATATCCAGCTGCACTATCATTACCCATCTTAATGGTCTTCAGCTTCTCCTTCAGGACCATTTTCCGGTTCTCATTGGTACTTTGGTAGAGATTGGACAATGCTGTCCACATCTCATGAGCATTTCTCTTTCCTCTCACATGAGGAATGCAATGGTCTTTGATTCCGTTTAGAATCAGTCTCTTACCCTTGTTGTTCTTTTTATTATATGCTGCCAACTGAGTAGCATCAGTAGGCACATTTACAGGGTTCTGTGCGGTATGCACCATTATGTCCCAGACTTCAGCCTCCTCAAAGATACTCTGCATTCTCTCCTTCCAAACACTGTAATTGGTATGCCCATCCAACCTATCCTCCACCCTCAGTCCCAAAGACATCCTGCTGTCCTAAAACTGAAAAATAGCACTGTTATAGTAAAGGTAAAAATTATGTTTGTGAAAAAATCAGCTTGCTGGAATTTTCTAAGTGAAAAATCAGCAGGTTGTATTTTTCTCCTTGCTGTCCCAAACTGCTCTTTCAGCACTCAAGCTCTGATACCATGTAGAAATTTCTCACTTCCCACCCCAGTTTTCAGTTTCACCTTATTACTCCAAAATAGTTAAATGCCCTTTCCCATATCCATACATTTAACAAGCTGGAAAATAAATTTTGCTAAAAACACAAATTCTGGAAAAAATTCCATAATGCTGAAAATACAGAAATAAAAATCAGCAGATGCAAACAGCCATTCAACACATTTAAACACAGTGATTTTTGGTCAATGTGACCCTGGAAAAACCCCCTACAACTCTTGGGGAAAACCAGTTCGAAAGCTCCTTATTTCTGAAAAATGCTTTTTACAGTGAGAGAAATATTCAACAAAAAAAATCAGCAAACAGACTTTACAACTTATCTCGTTTTCCGTGCTTAACCACCGCCTCGGAAAATGTGCAAACAGCGAAAACAGAATAGCAATAAATGTTGTACGTCCTCCTCGATTTTCATGCCCAAAAATCTGCAATAAATGCAGCTGTACGGCCTCCTCAAAATCTGTGCAAACAGCAATAAATGCTGCTGTCCAAAATCTCGATTTTTGAGCCAAAAACACAGTAGAACTTTGTTGTACAGAATCAACCTCGATTTCCGTGCAAGAGGACAGCGACTTGCTGTACGGCCTGCCTCGAAATTCGTGCCAACTGAACCAGCCTTCTGCTACCTCGATTTCTGTGCCAAACTTGTTGTACGGCCTGCTGTACGACCTTGCTGTACGGCCTCCCTTTCTAGAAAATTGTGCCCAAAAAAATCTGCCTTTCACTGTGCTAACTCAGCTGTACGGTCTTGCTGAAATGCTGCCATGGAATGTGTGCCAAGCTGCTGCCTCCTTCTCCTCACTGCCCAGAAATCTCCCTTGCTCTCTTGCTCTCCTCTCAATCTGCTCATGAAAGAATGAATGATCTTTTCCTCCTTTTCCTCCTTTAACCTAACCCTAAGTGACTTTTGGGGAATCCCTAAATCCAATGGCTGAAATAGATTGAGATCTAGGGCTGAGATTAAATGCTTATTTAAATCTCACTTTCTATTTTTTAATTCACCCCACTTTAATAAAGACCCACTTAGTCATTTATTTCCAAAGTCACTTTTCTTTTCTAATTTTACATTGACTTTATTAAAGTCACTTTAAAATTAGACTTTAATAACTTTATCACATAAAGTCACTTTTAAATTAGATTTGACTTTATAAAAATTATAAAGTCACTTTAGGAGAAAAATTAAATTCTTTTGGACACTTTTCCCTAGGCCAAAGATCAAAGCCTTAGGGAACCACCTGTCCTCCAGTACCAAATTTCAACAAAATAACTTCTCCAATAGATAGCAAGTCATTCTTGATTTGTGTTATTCTCATGAAGAAGGATTGAATAGACTCCCCTTTATCCATCTTGATATTTTTCAACTTAATCCGGAGAAAGAGGATTCGATTTGCATTGTTTACTTTGAACATCCCAACCAGCTTATCATACATCTCCTTAGATTTTCCTAAATCAGAAATATAGGCAACCAAATGCTTTTGAATGGAGTCAATGATAATTTTCTTAGCTTTGACCTCACCCTTCTTATACTTCGTCTTAGCAGTAGTTGGTGAATTTGGAGGTTCCACCACTTTTCCCTGCACATAGTCCATTGCATCATGCTCTTCCAAATTCAAGTCCAAAGTCATCTTCCATGCATGATAGTCATATTTGTCCTTGAGCTTATCCTTAGTCTTGAAGTAAGATGTAGAAGCCATTAAGGCTTGTCCTTGTCCAACAGATCTCTCTGTGTTTGTTTTTCTCTCTCTTTCTTGGGCTTTGTCTTCACCTAAGTTTTGATACCATGTTAATTTTAGTTAACAATGGTATGTTCTATGCTTAGCACAATTACTTCAATGTCCTTTAACGACCCAATGACAATTTCCAGTTTAGTTTTACAAAAGCAATCACATTGACACTACAATAATTGTAGATAGAATATGAATAACAAAATGCAAAAGAAAAGCCAAGCAAGAGAACACCAAATTTGGTAGATGCTAGGGGAAAACCCCAAGATGGGGAAAACCCTTTGATCAATTTTTCTTATTATTATATCAAATGTTCAGCAGAGAGAGTCCAAAAAGTCAAAATTGACTTGCCAAATCAAAGTCAAAACAACCCTGTCAAATCTGCAATCAAATTCAGCCCTAATCGGAAAGTCAAAGATGGTCAACGCAACAGTAAAACATCCCCTTTGAAGCTCGATCAAAGGCAGTCAAACTCAGCCTCCTTAGCTGGTCAAAGTTAACCCAAAACAGTCATCCAAACAACAGTCAAACTTGATCAACCTGAAGTCAACTCTATGATCAAACAGGCCTACAAGGTCAACTTAGGTCAAAGTACCCAAAAATTCTCAGTTTTTGTGCCAAACAATACAGCCTGCTAAAAACGAAATTTTCCCACAAAAATTGCAATCAAAGTACAAGTCAAAGTACTTGGTCAATGTTGGTCATGTTAGTCATTTGTATCTTTCACTATCTTTAGATGACTATAGGATGGTTCTAGTTTTCTGAAAACAATATTCATTGAATATCTTGAGTTTCAGAAATCTCACTGTCTTCATTATCCTTCTAAACCTATATTTTCACTATTCCTCAGTTTGCCATCTCAAGGTCACCCTATTGCTCCTGAAAGACTCATTATGGGCTTATACTTCTCAATTTCATCCTCTTTTCCTACCTAAGACTTCATTGCCTTATTTGCCCCTGTCAATGAACTCCACCCTCCCTCTGTTTTTACTTGAAAATCCCTGAGCCAAACTTCAGTCAAAATCAGGTCAAAGGACCCTCCCATTAGGTCATTAGGGTTTTACATTGTTTAAGGTCATCATTGGATGTTTCAGGCACTGCTTTTCCTTTGCTAGAATTTGGCTCAGATGTAATAGAATGTCAAGACATGGTTGTTCAAGAAGTACCTAAAACCTTCAAGGAGGATTATCTTCTCAATACGGAGTCTGCAAATGAGGAAAATGGACAAAGTTTAACACTTCTGCAGGAGTGTTGGAAGATCTATCAGTAGAAGGTACTAATGAGGTAGATTGTCTAATCCTGAATGAAAACAACTTACAGCAAGGGAAAGAAGAAAAACTTGGTTTTGTAGATGACTAGGGTTATGAGTTGATCAGTCCATTTCAATATCAAAGCAATGGTCACTTGCAGAAAAATGACATGGAGGAAGCACACAAGGCCAAACATGAAGAAAGTCTTTCAGAAAATATTGATGAAATATGGAAAAGGTGAGGTGAACTGGACAGAAATGAATGAACTTGAAAGGGCTATAGAGAACTTAGAAGACAACACTGATGATTGCTGTAAAGAACTGCAAACACCTAGGGTTTTGGAAAAGTGGCCAGAGAAGGTGGAAAAGATGAGTTGAACTCCATGGTGGAAACAAGAGAAGATTTTGAAGATACTGCCATGTGATCAAATCCTAAAAGTTGTCAAGATGAACCTGACAAACCTTAATGAGCAAAAGTAAAGCCACCTCATGACTTCAGCAAACCTACATGCAAAAAAGTGTAAAGGGTTAGTGAGAGAAGAAAAAGGGCTTTTAAACTTTAGAAAGTGGGTTTTCAAAGATTAAATCAAAATCCCATTTGCCTATAAAGCTCATTGAACATTTCAAAAGCCTCATTGTTACCTTTCAAAAGATCAAGAGCATTCAATGGAGAAGAATTTGTGAGTTTTATGAGTGAATTTGGGCAAATTTGCTTGGCGCTGCGCACCTGGGAGTTGGCGCTGCGCCCCTGGCATTTTTCCTCCACGCATTTTCTGAAGGCGCTGCGCGCTTGGAAGTGGGTGTTGTGCTCTTGCCCGAAAAGACCCTGTGCTGAAAACCCTTGGCGCTGCGCGCTCAAAACTGGCACTGTGCATTTGGGATTGGCGCTGCGCCCTCAGCATTAGCATTGCGCGCTTGGACAGAGAGGGTTTCTCCCTCCTCCAATCACCCAAATCAAATCAAAACTCCTTCAAATCTTTGCTCAAGTCTTCTAAGGCACTAATAAGAGGTAAGTGCATACCATAACCCACTTTGAAGCTATTTTGATCATCATTTAATCAATGGAAATGAAACCATGATGAAACCCTAATCAAACCCTAAGTGTTTAGCTTGAAGTCACTTTTCCATTCCTATTTCATCCTCCTTGAAGAAAAACAATCATAACAAGGGAAATTACATTGTTTGGGGGCTCCCATTCATCTTGCTTGTCACAAACATCCATTCCCTTCATTCACTCATTCCCTTCATTTGCAAAGTTGCCATTTCATTACCCTCCCTTCATCTCCTTTCAAATCATCCCTAGGGTTTCATAGAACAGAGTTTTAAAAATGTCAGAAGAGGGAGACAGTGGCAGTGGTGGAGAGGCACAAATGCCAAGGAGGCATGATCGCAAGGGAGGAAAGATAAACAGATTTGAACCCCTCAATACAAGGGAGCTTATGGCATCTCCCCTTACTGTTTCCTGCTTCAAACATGTAGGTTGCTTTGAATTTTGTGAGAAGGTGCAGCAAGTACAAAACCACCCAGAGCTAAGAAGACTATTTATCATTAACCTACATGACAAGCAAGTCAATCTTGTTGGGGTTACATTTGAGATGTCTACAAATGCCATTGCAGATGCTACAAGAATACCTAGTGTGGGGGAAAAGTGGTTCAAGCAAGCAAACCTGGACATGAGTTACTTTGAACCATACTTGAAACCTAGGTATAAAGATCATCACAAGTCCATCTTCCCCTTTTCTCATTTGCTTGATAGATATGCACCCATGATGAGGATCATAATGAAGTATTTTACATGTGAGGGAAGGTTCTCTCGCCTCTATTCATACCACATCTGGCTTCTTATGCATTTCACTAGGGTTAGGATGTTGCATATACCATATTACCTTTTCCGAAGTATTGACAAAATGGCCTACATAGTGCAGAAGAGAGATTACCATCAGCAAATGCAGAGCCTATTTCATCACTCACTCATCAAGATGGTTTTCATCACTCACTCATCAAGATGGTTGTTATGCACCAACTGCAGCAAAAAAACATTCCTTGGGATGCCTTCATTGCCCATGAGTTTTCACTACTCCACATGGCCATCATCAGCAAGACATTCCTTCATCTTCTCATCCTCCCATTCCTACTTCTCCATCACATCCCACTACTCATGCATCACCATCCACTAACATTCCTTCACCCCATGATGACCCTTCCACATCACCATCCACTCACATTCCTTCACCTCATGACGATCCTCCTTCATCACCTTTTCACAATCCTTCACTATCATCTCATGATACCAGAGCATCAAACAGTGAAGAGAGCAGTGAGACAGATGACACTGAGATGATTGACATAAAGCCTTTTCCTTTGACCTATCAAAGAGGCCACAGGCAGGTGTTTGCTCCACAGATTGTGGAAGGGGCCCTGCCTTCATCATCAACAAAACAGCTTGATAAGGGTAAGGAAAAGGTTTCAGAGCAGGTCATTGTTGAAAAGGAAGATGAACATGAAACTGAACAAGAGTTTCAACTTATTGACCTTGAGGATGAGGAAGAGGAGAGGATCACCAATATGCTAATCAAGAGCAAGGATGCCAGGATTAGTGAGCTACAAGCTAATCTTGGTAGGGAAAAGAATGTGATCAACTTCCTTGAGGTAGAAAACCAGCAGTTAGAGACCGAGAAAGCCATCAGTGAGGTCAGAGCTATCAGAGCTCGAAAAGAGGCTGGAAAATCCAAGGCTATGCTAGATGAGACCTTGGGCACTTTTGATGACAATGAAGATGAGAAAGAACAGTTTCCTAGAAAGAGGCCAAGGCCGATTGGGTTGAAGAAGGCTTTAGCTTGGGAAAGAGAGAAAAAGACAGAATTGGCAGAGCAGCTCACTCCAAGTGAGCTGCTTGCCATGGAGATCAGCTATGATAGAGAATCTTGGCTAGGGAAGGCAAACTTGCACTTACAGGGTCAGCTAAAGAAAGCCAAGAGAGAAAGCCAAGAGAAGCACTGACATGCAGAGGAAGATGGCAAAGCATTATGCCATGAGGAACAAGATTGCAAGGGCCAAGCTCAAACGAGCCCTTGCAAAGATTCAGGCCTTGACCGAGGCAAAGGAGAAGGAAAAGCTTGACATTCTTGCTGATGTGTCCCTCCAAGCATCCCAACCATGATCAGCAAGCTAGTTTCCAAATTTTGGCACCTTTTGCACATTTTATATTTTTGACTGTTTGGCTTGCAGGAAAAAAGGGCCAAATGCGCAGCGCTGCGCTCTTTTTTGGGACACTCAAATGGGAAAAAACTACATTTTCATGTTCCTCATGCCAAGGACATCATCCTCAGAAAATTTCAGGTCATTTGGAACAAAACTGGTCCCTCAAAAGGGTCAAAAACTAGCAAAAAATCACCTTTCTGCCCTCTTTTCAGCACTGCCGCTGAGCAGTCTTGGGAGAAGTGATTTTTAACTAGGCAAATGGGCACCATTTTGCAAACTAAAGGCAGATCCAGAAACTAGACAGGACAGGCTTTCCAATGATCTATCATGAGCTCATTTGGACACCACGAAGGCCTCCAAAACTCAGCTGCAAAACAAGCAATTTTTCCAGTCTTGGCATTGCACCCTTGCCAGAAAGTCAACAAAACACATCAGAAGTTATTGAAAAAGATATTTTGAAGGCCTTAAGGACAAATAGCTCCAAAGTTAGCTCAAATAGTTATGTTAGAAGTTATTTTTGCCATAAACGTGTTTTAGATATTTTGCCTTGGGCCTTGCATGGTCTCAAAGGTCAAAGTGACTTAACTATGTAATTAATGACTTCTAAAACCCTAGCTAGGGTTTACTTCATCATTTTGCAGTTAAATACTGCATGTAAGCTTCGTTATGTGGTTGGTTGATTGATAAGCTAAATGCCTAATAGAATTTGAGTTGTGAAGAAATTGGCTTTGGAGCTTTGTGACTGTTTTGAATTAAATGATAATGGAGCAAGCAAATTCATAGGATTCGTGAACTTTGTTGAATGGTGATGTTGTTCTAATCTTGTATTTGTCCCTTTTTGTTTTCCATATTGTTCATCTTTTCTCTTGCAATAGAATAGAAAATTTAGGCTAAGCCGCTAAGATGTGTTGTTACAGGCACCTTAGGTCTGTCTGCTTCTATTGCTCTAATGTTTTCCTCTGCTAGGCCTGATTAGAGAATTCTTAATTGCTCTCTAGTTCCCCTTAGCTTGTTTGCCTTGAAAATGATTTAATGGAGTCAAGCCAAAGAAGTTTATGGTATGCCCTGTCCTTTGGTGTAGCTTAAAACATTGTTTTTTAGGCCTTTTCTTTGAAGTTTACTAATTAGAGTATGGCTGAAGAAGTTTATGGTTTGCCATGTCCTTTAGTCTATCTTGAATGGTCACTTTGGAGGTCTTTATAGTTTGATTGAAGAAACTTAGGAGTTTCCTTCTCTTTGATCATCACTTATGTGTTATCTTGAATGTTTTATTTCTCTGAAGGTGAATAACTAGAGAATTTAGGAGTTCCTTGCTCTCTAGGGTTTGTTGGATTGTTGCCTCAAAGTTTACTTGATAAAGCTAGGTCAAAGAAGGCTATGGTGTGCCATATCCTTTGATTCTTTCTTAATGCATAGTACTCTTAAAGACTCTTCTTGTTATAATATATGTTAAAAGATTCTTAACAACCCTTTAAACCTACTATATTCACCATTTAATGTTCATTTCACACTCACCTAAGCTTTTAAGATCCATTTGGCTTTGTTAACTTGCCCTATGAAACACCCTTGATTTGTTGTTGTACTTTTCAGACCTTCACAGACCCCATAACCCAATGGTTTGAATCTCTCTTACTCTATCCTTTCTACTTGACAAGCAACCCAACCAAACAAAACAAAACAAACAACCCTATCACTTTACCTAGCCTAAAATCAGTACCCTAAATCAATCAAGTTACATCTTTTATACAAATATAGAGAGAGCCCTCTCTGAGTCCAGGAAGGCTAGGTCCTAGGACTCCAAAGTTGGTTTGATGTTACCCTTGTTCAATTTGGTCTTGCCAATCTGACAAATTACAGGGACCTAACATAATGGCGACTCCGCTGGGGAATCTGAGTAAGTAACAACTTAAATATTCCTTAAGAACTCACAAATCCCCTGTCAAACTTAGATAAATCAAGTGTTAGCCAAGAATGGTATCTGATTGATTCACCATACTAACATAATGGTGACCATACTGGAGAACACTTATTGAAAAGCTTAATGTTACATAAAGACTTAGAAAACCCAAAAATATCTTTAGATTGGTATCCAATTGTTGATGGTGGACAACAAACAAATCCTCAAAACAGTTAGCATCATCCACCTGGTGACTCCACTGGTCCTCAGTAGGCCTGTTGTGATCCAGGTGGATATCGGTGGCCTCCCACCTATTCCATTTGGACCCGCAGCATCAATTCTTCCAGTTTTTCAGCTTCAGCACAGCTTACTATTTATAGAAGGTTTTCGAGTCCTGCACACCCGGAGCCGTTTTGGGGCATTAATAATCCAGGGGGATATTGGTGGCCACCCATCGAATCCATTTGAACCCCCACCATCAGTTATTTCAGTTTGTAAGTTTCGGCACAACTTACTATTTTTAGCAGTTTTTCGGGTCTTAAACTTCCGGAGCCGTTTTGAGGCCCTAAACGACGTTTTTTGGGAAAACGGAGAGCAACATGGATCCATGGACCGATGTTGCTCGTTCAAAATTTATACTCCTCGGACAGATCTTTCTAACGAGCTATTGAGCGCGTCAAACGGAGATCGGATGCCAAAGTTACGCCCCCGGGAAGTTGAACCACCAATTTACCCAAACGGGCGCCCACAGTTTTGGCGCTTCATCTCCTACGGTTAGGGTTTTGGACGTTTTGGATTCTACATTGTTTCTCAACAATAAATAGGCCCTCGAGCCTCATTGTAATACAGTTCAGGGGGCTGGGAGCCGATACATCTCTTCTCAGAGATAAGCGCTACCAGTGCCCTAGCTCGCCACATCTCCATCATGTATGCATTGTAACACAGTTCAAGGGCTGGTAGCCGCCACATCTCTTCTCGGGGATACGCGCGTTACCCTAGCTCATCTATTCCATTATGCGTAATAGAGTGAGCCTCAATGTAACACGGTTCGGAGGACTGCGTACGCTACATCTCTTCACAGAATACGCTACCGGCGCTCTAGCTTGTTTCCATTATGTTTGTAATCTTATTGCGATCATTCTTTTATTAATAAAATGAAGCATTATTTCATTTGCATCTACGTATCTATGGTTATATCCGCCATTACATTGCGTTCTGCATAAATCCAGGAATCATGTTGACTCCTTTTCTCACAAAATCCCTTGGGAATGTATCAATCAGTCATAATAGTGTAAGCCCGAGTCACATACGTATTGAATCGGTATTCTTACGGATCGTCACATTTTCAAAACTCTCATAAAATTTCAACCTCTCTATGTTGTAGGTCTAAAATCTAGCGCTTCACAAAGAATTAGCACCAAATCTCACCTTGACCCAAACCCTCCTACCATAGTTGATGACCCAGAAAGAATCTTAAGAAAAACTTCTAGGACTGAAGATTCAACTTTTGTTAGACCAATTCACAAAGCAAGTTTTGTCCCTGAAAACCTCACATTCTTACAAGATATCCAATTTGACTTACACCATAGAAAAAACCTATTCAGAACTAAGTCTCAAAGTTGGATAGACCAGACAAACCTTGAGCCTACAAGCTTACAGCAGAGTCCTAGTAGAGAAGCCTCTCCTTGCACTCCTCCTGATCTTCAGCTTCTCCAACACTTTGACTCCTTTTGTTCCAAATCTGCTCAAAATCAGCTTGTTGGTCCAAGTACATTTTCCATCCCCATTCATACATCCACTGTGCAAACCACTCCATTTCATCCTCCACCTCCACTCATAAACCATCCCCTTATAAACCACCCCCCTTGGGTTCCTTTACCTCAAATCATGGCAGCATGGTTTGCCCCATTGGTACTACCACAACCTTTACTATCTATGCCACAGGACTATCAATCTAGAATCCCACACTTTAATGGAACTAACCCTACCACTGCCCAATAGCATGTAGACAAGATGAATGATGCTTTTGATTATCACGAAATAGAGGATGAGACCATACAAATGAGAATGTTTGCCCAAAGTTTAAGAGGAGAAGCAAAGAAATGATTCAAGAGCTTAACCCCTAACAACATTCATGATCTCCCTTCCCTTCATCAAACATTCCTAAACAAGTGGGAAACTAAGAAAAATCCTCTTCAAATCTTATCAGAGAATGAGAACTTTAAGAGAAATACTGGAGAGAGTGTCCAAGACCACTGCACTAGGTTCAATAGTGTTTACAATGCACTCCCTCCCACATGAAACCCCCACAAGGCCTAGCCTTAGTAAAGTTTCCAGATGGATTTGATCCCGACATGGCTTACCAAGTAAGAGAAAGAGATCCCCTCACCTTAGAAGACATGCAAAGGGGAGTTGTAAGTGTAGAATTCAATCTAATTGCTAAGAGGGCTAGGATGAGAACAAAAAAGAGGGTTACATACAAAGAAGAAACTGTGGCCTCCACATCTGATGCTAAAATTGACAATCTAGTTAGGGTAATGGAAAGGATGATGGAGAGAATCAACTTGAATGAAAGAGCACCCCCTAGGGAAAACCAAGCAAATCCTCAAAACAGAAACAGAAACCAAAACTTCAGAAGAGATCCTCCTCAAATAAGACAAAGAGAAAATGACCAGCAAATCAGACCTCCTTTCCAAGAAAACTATGTAGATGAAGAGGAAAGAAAGACTAAAGAGCCGAAAGAAAACCATGTGAATTTAATAGGCTCTGATAGTGAAGATGTTGTTTTTCTCACAGAAGAAGAACAAGGTCCGTTTTCCTCAAACAAAGATGACGGGACATATGAGGATTTTGAAGAATACAAACTAGGATTTGAAATGCTATCATGGAGGTGCATAAGCAGTATGACCTCAGAAGTAGGGAAACCCAAGATACCCCAAAGAAGAACAAACCAGAGATTTATGCTAGAAAGACCCCTGAAAACATTCTTAAAAGAACAGCAGAAAATACCAACATAATGGCTAAGAATCCCAATCAAAGCAAAGACAAAACCAGCCAACATAATGGTGACCAAAGCTGCCCTAGTACATCAACTAGTGGCCCTAAAAAAACTGCTCTAACTGAGATGCCAAATAAAACTCAGCAAGCTAAAGTTGTTGAAAAGACCATGTATGATAAAACTGATCTAACTTTGCCAAGAACACAAGCACCATTCAGTGTTGAGAGTGAAATTGTCAACATCAAAATAGCCATACCCCTTACTGAATTAGTGACTCAAGATGTATATAGGTCTCAAGTTCTTAGGGCTTTAAACATAGGAAATGACACTGATACTCTGAATCTGACTAATGACAAGCCAAAATTGTTGTTTGGACCTGAGGTAGATGGAAAGTTTCAAGAGAGAGCTATCCCTCCATTCTATGTCAGTTTGAACATTCGTGACAAAATCCTACACAATGTCATGCTAGACTTCGGTGCTTCACATAACCTCATGCCAAAGGTAGTGATGGAAAGATTAAGTCTTGAAATAACAAGGCCATACAAAGACTTGTACTCTTTTGATTCAAGTAGAGTTAAATGTCTGGGTCTAATCAAAGATCTGTGTGTCAATCTGGCACAAATACCAGCCAAGAGCCTGGTGATGGATATTGTAGTCGCTGACATCCCCCCAAAATATGGCATGATCTTATCTAGATCATGGGGAGCCAAACTCCAAGGAACCCTCCAAATGGACATGACATATGCTACCATTCCAGTCTTTAACCAAACAAGAAGACTATACAGAGAATCTCACATGAAATACATGGTAAGCAGCCAAGATAAGCCAAATAACACTTCTCTCTATTCTATCCATTCGGACTTTGATTCATTTAATTTATACAATGAAGATGACATTGATGAACAAGTAGTTGAAAAAGAGGAAGAGCTAGACTTGTCAGAACAATCAAACCAAACACAAAATGAAGAACATAATAGCCAAAATCTTAGCAGCCATGAACAATAACATAATGGCGAATCTGAACTTGAAACTCTTTGGAACATGAGTTTTGATGGCTCTTGTGGCAAATCTGGTTCAGGAGCAGGTGTTTGGAAACACAACACCAATGAAGATCACTCATACAAACTAGATTTTCAATGTACAAACAATATTGCAGAATACGAAGCTCTTCTCCTAGGTTTACACTTGCTGAAAAACATAGGAGCTAAGAAGATTTATGTTCAAGGATATTCCGAGCTAATCATTAGGCAAATCAAAGGAGAATATTCAGCCAAAAATCCTAGGCTAAGAGAATATAGAAATGTTGCCTTAGAACTGCTAAAGACATTTGAGAAATATGAACTTACCTCTGTCCCAAGAACTCAAAACAGCCTAGCAAATGAACTAGCCTCTGCTGCCAACACTTGCCAACTACCTCATGCCAATGAACAATACACGGTAAAAATCAAAAGCAGACCTACAGTGCCTGATAACATAGATTATTGGCAAGTTTTTGAAGGTGACAAACATATTGAGGATTTCTTGCAATCCAAAAATGAATTTGAAATGCCAAAACCAAACTCAGATCATGAAGAGGACTGCCCTAATGAGGAACAAACACACAATACAGAGCCACCTTATACTGTTGATATAAATTTGTTAGAACACCCTCATGAGGCAAAATTGTGTGGGGATCCAGATCAAAAAGACCTTGAGGTATTGCAATGCAAAGATAACCTATTTCCAAGAGGACTTTCCCCCTTAGAAGAGTTGTTTGATTTCAATGATGTTGCTCAGAAGCCAAAAATGGAATCCATCAAAACTGATGTAGAAGAATGCAACATAGGCAGTATAGAAGAACCCAAAATGATAAAGTTGTCCAAAACTCTTCCACCTCTTATAAAACAGAAATACATTGAATTGCTCAAAGAATTTAAAGATGTGTTTGCATGGGGCTATGAGGACTTGAAGTCCTATGATAAAAACATCATTCAGCATAAGATTCCTCTCAAGGAAAATTAGAAGCCATTTAAACAGAAGTTGTGCAGAATAAACTCTGTCCTAGTGCCTCTGGTTGAGAAAGAAATAAAAAAGATGTATGATGCTGAAATTATAGTCTCACTTAGGTACTCAGAATGGGTCTCAAACCTTGTGTCAGTGAGGAAGAAAACAGGAGAAATTAGGCTATGCATAGACTTTAGAAACTTAAACAAAGCCTCCCTGAAAGATAACTACCCTTTACCTAAGATGGATCATATACTGCAAAGGATGGTAGGCTCTAAAAGAATATCTTTGCTAGATAGTTTTTCAAGGTATAATCAGGTGCTAGTACACCCAGATGATCAGCAAAAAACCGCTTTCACTACACCTTGGGGCGCCTTCATGTATATCAAAATGTCTTTTGGGTTAATAAATGTCGGGGCCACTTTTCAAAGAGCCATGGACATTGCTTTTCCGAAGACATAGGTTACTTCATTGTGATATACCTTGATGACATCACTGTCTATTCTAAAACCGATGAAGAACACCTAGTTCACTTAAAAAAGGTCTTTGAAAAGTGTAGAAAGTATGGCTTATCTTTAAATCTTAAGAAAACTTTGTTTGGTCTTCAAGAAGGAAAACTCTTAGGCCACATCATATCTGAAAAAGGGATTAAGATAGACCCAAAAAGGATTGAGGGTATATTGCAGATCGGTCACCCTAGGAACATCAAAGAGCTGCAATCTTTCATTGGAAATATCAACTTCCTAAGAAGGTTCATACCAAACCTTGCAGAACTCCTAAGAAACATTACAAACATGCTGAAAAAAGAAACAAGAGTCAAATGGACCATAGAAGCAAAGCAATCCTTTGAACTAGTAAAACAAACACTTACCCAAACACCAGTTCTAATCAGCCCTGATTTTACCAAGGACTTTTTCATCTTCTCATTTGCATCAGAACACATAATTGTTGCAGTATTGTTACAAAAGAACATAATGGGACGAGAACAGCCCATAGCTTTCTTCAGCAAGGCACTAAGAGATGCACCTCTGAAATATAACATCATGGAAAAACAAGTCTTTGCCTTAATCAAAGCATTAAAAGATTTCAGAGTTTACATCTTGCATTCACATGTCATTGCTTTTGTTCCACATACAGTTGTCAAGGACATACTGAATCAAGATCCTAATGGTAAAAGGGGTAAGTGGATTGTTGTCATCTTAGAATATGGTTTGGAAATCAAGCCCACTAAACTGATCAAAGGGCAAGGACTGGCCAAACTAATGGTTGAAGCAAACTTTCAAGCACTAGACATAAACATGATACATTCCTTGGATGAACAAGAGGAACTGGCGACTTCACCCATTGAAGAAGCATTTATGAACTCAATCTGGTATGCTGATATATTATATGTGCTTTTTAATCTAAATGCTCCTCCTGCTTTGTCCAAAACAAAAACTAGATTCTTGAAACTAAAGGCTGTAAATTTCTGCATTCTAGATAAAGCTTTATATTGGAAAAATTCTATTGGCATCTTGCTTAAATGTTTACTTGAAGAAGATGCAGATAGAATCATGCATGAGTTTCATGAAAGAGAATGTGGAGGTCGTCTCTATTGGAAAACCATTGCCAATAAAATCCTTAGAGTTGGTTTCTATTGGCCCACTCTTTTCTCTGATATCCACAAGCTAGTAGTGACTTGCCATAAATGCCAAATCTTTGACGAAAAGATAAAACTATTGCCTTTGCCTTTACACCCTCTCAGTGTTGAAACTCCTTTTCAACAGTGGGGTTTAGATTTCATTGGAGAAATCCACCCTACCTCTTCTGCCCAACACAAATGGATCCTCACTGCAACTGACTATTTCACCAAATGGATAGAAGCCATCCCTTCAAGGAATGCCACTGACTCAGTAATTATCAAATTCCTTGAAACCAACATCTTGTCCAGATTTGGTTGTCCAAGAAAAATCATCATCGATAATGCTGCTGCATTTAAGTCCAAGAGAATGGTGGACTTTTGCCACAAGTATCACATTACATTAGGGTATTCTAAAGCTTATTACCCTCAAGGTAATGGATTGGCTGAATCCTCTAACAAAAGTTTGGTAAATATCATCAAGAAGCTGCTAGAAGAAAACAAGTCATGGCACAGCAAATTAGTGCATGCATTATGGCCTGACAGATTAACAAGCAAAAAATCAATTAACATGTCTCCCTATCAACTAGTGTATGGCATGGATGAAGTTTTTCCAACATCCTTTGGGGTGCCAGTGATGAGGTTTATTCAAGAGGTACAATCAGAGGAGAATGATATACAAAGGAGGCTGAACCAAACCATTCAATTGCAGCAATCAAGGGAAGAAGTATACAACAGAACACAAGCAGTACAAGAGAGTATCAAGAAAATATTTGATAAGAGGGACTAAAGCCAATGATTTACAGATTGGAGACAAAGTTCTGAAATGGGATTCAAGAAGAGAGGACAAAAGCAAGCATGGGAAATTTGAAAATCTATGGAAAGGTCCACACATCATCCATTCAGCAAGAGGTAACAATGCATTCTTCCTACAAGAACTGGATGGAACAAAATTATTTGGAAGTCCTGTCAATGGCAGGATGCTCAAGCATTATTTTTGTTGAAGTTCTTAGTTTTAAGCCTCATTCATTGTACATAACATTGTTTGAGTAAAAGATCAAAAAAATGAAACACAAAAACAAAGAAAAGAAGAAAAAAAGGGCAAACAAAAAGAAAAGGTAAAGCCCCATACCAAAAAAGAATATTGCTGAAAGTGTGCAAGCCTAAATGCCACAACTTTTGAGAAAGGAAAGTCTTATTCAGTCATACAGTCTAATCATGATTGAACATGTTTTGAATTTCTGCTAATAGGTTAATGAAGAAAGATTTGCCAAACCATGTAAACTTGGCTTGTCAGTAGACTAGATTAGGAAAAGATATTTGGTTCTCAAAGTTCAAATCTGAACCAAGGAGAAAGGAGAGGGATGAATAACAAATTCTAAATTACAGCCCTCAGTCTTCAGTTTCACTTTTTTGCAAAATAAATTTGTGAGCAGCTTGTCCAAAATGCCACAGCTCATGACAAATCAAACTACTTAAACCTTGATTTGGTCATCTTTTGAATTTCATGTTAGTAGATTAGAGAATGAAGATCTATCAAACTGTTTAACCTTGATAGATAAGTAGATTAGGTAGAGAATAAAAAGCTCATCAATCTAATTTGAGCCTTTGGATGATATAAGGGTAGAAGTAGATAGTTTAGGCTTTCAAAAGAAAAATGGTGTCAAGGGTTTGTCAGTCCAAGTGCACCCAAATGAAGAAAAATTGCTAGGAAAAGTATGATGGGTAAGTAGAGTTGGTATTGAAGCAATCATGTTTTTTCAGATTTTAAGATCATAGCTTCAAATAACAGCAGCAAAATAGCAAGTGAAGAAAGAGGGATGTTAAAATTGGACAACTAGGTCCAAACTCCGGGTTGTGCTGCTCAGATGACAATCGCAATATTTTTATTGGATTCCTCTTTCGGAGAGGTGTAAGATTGATCTAAAGATCATCTCGATCGGATGAGCAGAACATGTACTTTGAATTTATTCCACTTATGTGCTAGGTCGTCCTGGAATAAAATATTGACTTAAATGTCTTAAAGGACGTGTCACACACCCCCAAAGATTCCTATATATTGGAGAGACTTAGAGTTCATTTGACACACATTGGTGTGGAGGAATTCTCTCTCTCTTGATGGCGTTTGTAGAAATTTGCTGAATAATGAAGATTTATTCACCGAGATTATCCTGGTCACACACTAATTCGAATTCATGCATAACACATAACCTCTTCTACAATTGATCATCATTATGCGGAAATAGAAAGCAGTCGCATGCGCTCATTAAAACATAATCAAGCACACATATCAACAAAGTATGTAATGGGGAAAGCTTATAGCTGAAAACCCCCAGCTATTTTGTATATTGTAATGGAAGAGAACATGTAACAATACATAGCACAATCCTCCTCACAAGTACTCAGTACTATCTCCAAAAGTTACACACAAACTAGCTCAGTTTTGAACAAGTCACGGGTTCAAAACTCCTCCACAGTTTGCCTGCCTCTACTGCGCAATCCAAAAAGATTATGGATGAGATCCAAGTTCAAATCCCCCTAGCTCCAACTGCGCAATTCTCATTGGCAATCTCCTCCAATGCTTGTGCAAATCTCATGCACAACTAATGTCACAACTAATAGCAAACCGGCTCTTTCACCTATCTCTTCCACTGGTCTCCACTGAACTGTCCATGCACTGGTGTTAATTGATGTGTTCTTTAGTTGAATAATGAGTTAATAATTAGTGAATTAATTAATAATTAATTCACACCACTCATCTCTAGTGTATTAGCCAGTTAAACTAAATACAACTAGTTCAACTAAGTTAAATCGAACACAACTCCATCAACTCCTCAATCAACTCCACCAAAACTCTGCCACATGAGTCTAACTGAAGTCAACCATGCAATAGCTCAACCAAACCCCTAGGAATAGTGTAATTCCTTTGTCAGCTGCATGGGCCACATCCGTAGCTCAAACTGAAGTGCGCCAAGAGAATAAGATAATGTTTATAGTCCAAATATTATTAAGAGCTAATAATATTTGACTGTTCTATTTTTAGCTCGACAGTCTAAAAATAGAAACTGCCCAATGTCTAAAAATAGAGGTCCATCTATTTTTACCAACTCGACCAATCATCCATAAATAGCATCCGCAACTCATAGAATATGATCCATATGTCTGAAAAATAGACATAGTCTAAAAATAGACTTTGCGCCAAAAATAGTCACCTCGTGGCCCCTTAAGGAAGGCGACTTCATTTCACTAAGCTCCATCATCTTGTTGCATTTTCAACACTCCCTCTCAACAAGATATGGATTATCTGCAACCCCTACTATCCTGCCTCTGTGGAATTCGAATTTGCTCCTGGTGAGTGCCTTCGTCAAGATGTCAACATCCTGATCCTCCGTGGGAACATATGAAAGTAACATGATTCTCCGATGAACACAATATCTGATATGATGGTACATGATGTCGATGTGTTTGGATCTATCATGAAATATTGGATTAGCCGAGAGTTTTATGCAACTCTGGTTATCACAATAAATCATAGTAGGCTCCAAGTGCGACCCGAACAATCCGACGAGGATCTTCCTCATCCAAATAGCCTCGCATGCACCAAGCGTACGTTATACTGCCTCCGTTTAACTCAGTGCTACGGATCTCTCGCTCGCCGTACTCAGAACGTCGTCGACCCCATTATCGAAGATCCCTCCAGATGTGCTCTTTCTATCCGTTGCCTAAAACAACTGGCACTCGTGAAGCCACATAGCTTCACCTCATCCTCCTATCTGTACCACAAGCCATATCCCGATGTGCCTCTAAGATAACGCAATACATGCTTGCCTGCCTTCCATAAGAGCTTGGTAGGCTTAACCATAGCTTGCGAAAGCTGGTTAACAGCATAGCATATATCGGGTCGTGTATTGACCAGATACATAAGCGACCCCACCAACTGTCGATAAACAGTGGCATCCACTACCTCCGCCGAAGTAGCATCCTCCTTCCTCCATCCACCAGGAAGAGGAGTATCAACAGGCTTGCAGCCATGCATGTTGAACTTCTCCAATATCTCCCGGGCATACTTACCCTAAGAAACAAACAGTCCATCACTGCGCTGCCAAATTTCCAATCCCAGGAAATAATGAAGGAGGCCCAAGTCCTTCATCTCAAACTCTCTGGCAAGATCCTCCTTGCATGAAAGTATCAATAGCTCATCACCCGTCAAAATCAGATCATCTACATACAGTACAATGATTAGCAACTTCCCCTCCACCACAATTTGGTACTAGTTAGAATCCGCCTCACTCTTGGAGAATAATCCAAGTCCGGTGAAATAACTGTCTATCAGTGTGTACCAAGCACGAGGTGCTTGTTTCAACCCATACAGTGCTCTCTTGAGTCTGCACACATGTGACTCACTACTGAAGATCTCGAAACCTTCGAGCTGCTCTATGTACACCTCCTCCTCAATGACTTCGTTGAGGAACGCAGTCTTCACATCCATCTGATGGATGTGCCATCCCATCTGCGCTGAGAGAGCTAGGATCGTCCATATGGAAGAGTACCTTGCGACAGGTGCAAAGGTCTCCTCATAATCGATCCCCTCGATCTGTGAGAAGCCACGGGCAACAAATCTTGCCTTGTACTTCTCCACACTCCCGTCAACCGCCTGCTTCACTTTGTAGATCCATCGCGAACCCACCACTGATTTCCCTTCCGGTCGCGGGACAATCTCCCATGCATTGTTTCTGACAATAGAATCATACTCTTCCACCATGGCATCTACCCATGCGGGGTCCTCCACAGCTTCCTCGAAAGAGGATGGCTCTGTCACGACACATTTGCTCATAAGAGCCATGTATCCAGTGTACCGGTCTGGTGACTGTCTCTGTCTGCACTGTGCTATAGGTGGTCCTACAAACTTCTCTGCATATTGAGCCAGTCGCTCAGCTTCTGTAGTGCGCTTGCACCCTCTGATGGTTGGTGCTGCATGAGTGGTCTCTTCCACTCCATGAACTTCCTCATGTGGCTGATCCACATCCTGAAGCTCATCCTTAGGAACTAATAGCTCCTCATCTGCATGCAAGTGTGGCTCCCTCTCAAGCGAACACTTCATGGCTTTCTCCTCCTAAAATTTGATATCCCGTCGCACAACAGTCTTGCGACTGTCTGGAAAATACACACGATAGTTGTGGGGCGTATCAGTGTACCCCACAAATATTCCAACCTCTGCGGTCGGATCCAGCTTCTTTCTGGCATCCTTCGTCACATGCATGTAGACAAGTGAGCCAAAAATTCTCAGATGAGAAATATCAGGCCTCTTGCCAGAAAACGCCTCCTCCGGTGTACTCATGCCAAGAACCTTGTGAGGACAACGGTTCTGCACATACACTGCTGTATTGCATGCCTCAGCCCACAAGTGAAGGGGTAGGCTCTGATCATGCAACATCGCCCGTGCAGCACCCACGATCGTTCTGTTCTTCCGCTCAGCCACCCCGTTCTGCTGTGGGTTATGGGGTGCGATGAGCTCTCTCCGAATCCCTTCTGCGCTGCAAAAGTCCTTGAATTCAACAGAGATGAATTCACCACCATTGTCGCTCCTAAGAGCCTTTACATGCTTCCCCGATTCCTTCTCAACCAGCGCCTTGAACTCACAGAACTTTGAGTATGTCTCGCTCTTCTTCTGCATGAAGAAGATCCAGCACTTCCGAGAGAAATCATCAACAAAGATCACATAGTACTTGTGCTTTGCTGTCGAAGCTACTGAGAAATGTCCACACACGTCTGTGTGAATTCTCTCAAGGATCGTCGTGGCGCGACTATCCTTCTCGTGAAAGGTGGCTTTCACAAATTTTCCCAAGGTACACCCCTTGCACTGATCTGACTGCACAAGAGTGCCCTTAGGAAGCCCAGTAGAAATCTGCTGCAGTATCTTCAAAGCTCCATGTTGAAGGTGGCCCAATCTCCGGTGCCACAGCTCGCCATCATCCCGGCTCACCACTCCTTCCGCCTTGCATGCCATTGCTGCGCAGCCATCTACTTGCAACTGATAAAGGTTCTTGACTCGAACCCCTATCTTACGGGTCTCTCCAGTTGTCTTACTGCGCAAGAAAGCTTTTCCTTCGCTGAAGACCACATCATACCCCTTGTCTTCCAACATTGCCACAGAGATCAGATTCTTCATCAATCCTGGAACATGCAATACTTCCTTCAATACGAAGGGTTTACCAGACTCCCTCTCAAAGGAAATGGTACCGATACCGGTTGCACTGTATCTACCATCATCGCCCATCTCGATGTGCACTCCAAGATCTTTCTCCTCCAGATCTGAAAACAAATCCCGATCTCCGGTCATGTGAAATGATGCACCACTGTCCAAGAAACATACTGATCCCATCACACTTGAGACCAAGCATGTGATCAGCAAAAAATCCAGCTCAAACTGTGAGGCTAAGGCCTCTCCCGCTGCAGATCCAGCAACATGCTTATTTTTCTTCTTCTGCGGACAATTTGTGGCATAATGTCCGTGTTGGTGACAGTGAAAACACTTCACCTTGGACATGTCTTGCTTCTTGCCTTTCGCACCAGACTGAGAAGCTTTCTTGCTCTTCCCCTTCTTTGCTTTGGCAGCCAAAGCACAATTTTCTTCATCAGATACCTTTGATGAAGATCCGTCCCCGGTAGTCCGCCTTATCTCCTCTTGCATGAGATCCGCCCAAAGTCGCTCCCATCCCAGCAACTTCTCCTGACCATTGACAGAGTCCTGATATGAATGAAAACTCTTCAGAAGACCAAGGAGATCCAGTTCCACCAAGTCCTCTTCATCGACAGTCACCCCCACACTTCCCAGCTCATCTCTGCATTGAGTGAACTTCGTGAGGTACTTAGCGATACTGTCGCCTTTCTCCATCTTAATGTTTCTGAGTTTATCCTTGAGCGCCAGCTTCCTTTGGTCGCTCTTGCTCTGGAATAGATCTGTCAACGCTTTCCACATCAAATATGGAGAAGCTTTTCCATGCAGGCTGGATATAATGTGATCCTTCACGCCCTCCAACAGAATCCTTCGACATTTCGCCATCTTCTTTTGCCAAGCTTCAACTTGAGCAGCATCAGTAGGCTTTGGGATCTCAGCATCTATGAACTCCTTCAGCCCATTATCATCTAATACCGCCTCCATTTTGTCCTTCCATGCAACATAATTCAAACTGCCCTCAAGGGCATATTCCAGTCGCAATCCGTTGAAAGACATTTCAACTCTAGCACCAAGAAAACAAACTGCTGCAAAAATTCGAATTCCAAGCTCAAAACTCAGCTGCTTCTGGATCTGTGAGAACAAATTATTTCTAGCACAGAGATCGACTGTAAGGGCATTTACTGGATATATCACCTTTCAAGGAAAGGATGGATCCAGAGGCTACCTGGCCCGTTACAGACTCTGTCTACTGAAATAATTGCAATCACTGTAATAGATCCCGATGATCAATTTTTCGCTCCGATACCATGTAGAAATTCGCTGAATAATGAAGATTTATTCACCGAGATTATCCTGGTCACACACTAATTCGAATTCATGCATAACACATAACCTCTTCTACAATTGATCATCAATATGCGGAAATAGAAAGCAGTTGCATGCGTTCATTAAAACATAATCAAGCACACATATCAACACAGTATGTAATGGGGAAAGCTTATAGCTGAAAACCCCCAGCTATTTTGTATATTATAATGGAAGAGAACATGTAACAATACATAGCACAATACTCCTCACAAGTACTCAGTACTATCTCCAAAAGTTACATACAAACTAGCTCAGTTTTGAACAAGTCACGGGTTCAAAACTCCTCCACTATTTGCCTGCCTCTACTGCGCAATCCAAAAAGATTATGGATGAGATCCAAGTTCGAATCTCACTAGGTCCAACTGCGCAATCCTCATTGGCAATCTCCTCCAATGCTTGTGCAAATCTCATGCACAACTAATGTCACAACTAATAGCAAACCGACTCTTTCACCTATCTCTTCGACTGGTCTCCACTGAACTGTCCATGCACTGGTGTTAACTGATGTGTTCTTTAGTTGAATAATGAGTTAATAATTAGTGAATTAATTAATAATTAATTCACACCACTCATCTCTAATGTATTAGCCAGTTAAACTAAATACAACTAGTTCAACTAAGTTAAACCGAACACAACTCCATCAACTCCTCAATCAACTCCACCAAAACTCTGCCACATGAGTCTAACTGAAGTCAACCATGCAATAGCTCAACCAAACCCCTAGGAATAGCGTAATTCCTTTGTCAGTTGCATGGGCCACATCCGTAGCTCAAACTGAAGTGCGCCAAGAGGATAAGATAATGTTTATAGTCCAAATATTATTAAGAGCTAATAATATTTGACTGTTCTATTTTTAGCTCGACAGTCTAAAAAAAGAAACTGCCCAATGTCTAAAAATAGAGGTCCATCTATTTTTACCAACTCGACGAATCATCCATAAATAGCATCCTGCAACTCATAGACCATGATCCATATGTCTAAAAATAGACTTTGCGCCAAAAATAGCCTGCGGGCCCACTTAGTGAAGGCAACTTCATTTCACTAAGCTCCATCATCTTGTTGCATTTTCAACAGTGTTGAGCTGCGTATTCTTTGTTTGGGTTGTTCTGGGGTTATGTGTGACACGCTTGGCTGTATGACCTATTGGAGACTTTGTTGGTAGAAGCATCCTGTTGATCACCGTAACGCCACCATTTCTTATCTCTGTTTTGGCTTGTCTTCTATCGATCTATTAGTATGTTCTATCTTCTTCAGTATTATGCCCTAATCTGAAATGGCATAGAACATGTTCAGAAATTAACATGGTATCAGAGCCTAAGGAGAAGACAATGCCCAAATTTGTGTTGGAAATCTGTTGATCCATCAAGTGCATCCCATCTGGCTGAACAAGGAGACTTGGAACAGCGTGAGAAAGTCTGCCTAGACAATGGGGAAGCAGCTGTAGTTGACAGCGTATTATTTAGGCATGTTTTTGGGCTTAATAAGATCTGGTTAAAGGCTAGTTTCAAGTTCGGTTAGCAGCTAGGAAAGGTTCAAGACAGCATGGAAGAAAGTCTGCTTCAAAGGTCTGAATGAAGGCCGAATTGCTGTAGGATATGCGAACCAAAATAAAGCACTGTTTGAAGGACAAAACAAGTCCATGAAGATTTGTTTTAAGAGCCAGTCTGCTAGGCATTTAAGCCGAGGAAAAGAGGAACTCAACGCTACAACCGTAGATTGTCAAATCTAAACCCTAACCGTAAGCAACCTGTTCTCTCTGTTTAATCCGAATCCTGAGCTTTCCACGATTGAATCTGAGATCTTTATTCTATTCAAATTTAAAATTGAAAATGTAAATAGAAAGGGCAGATCCGGACCACTGTTGTTCACGTAACATGGAAATAGAGGTGGAAGATCCGGAAGAGTGCTCAGCGTGGTGGTCTATTTGGCATTTTTTTACAAATTTTATCGCACGAATTGCTAAATTGCAGCGTTGACTATGGCTGCATTGCATATTGTTCGAGTTTTCTGTCAAGATTCGCTTTGGAGGCTCGAATAACAGCAACCGCAGGCCATTCGTATTTTACCGTAACTTTTAAAATCTCCTGACCGAGGTGTGGCATTTTATGTCGACATTAAAATCTGAAATGTGTAAGTTGCCAACAACAGATGTTGTGTTGAAAGCCAATAACAAGCGGTTTTTGGTTCCACGCATCACTTTTATGTTTGTTGTAGCATTCGCTTCTGCTGAGGAAGGCGAGGCTCTGTCAGCATTACATTAAATTAAATACTGGGATTGAAGCGGATTTGCGGTAGAGATTTTTTTTTTTTTTTTTTTTTTTTTTTTTTTTTTTTTTTAACGGTTAACATACTTCCGGACGGGAGTTTTCACAGGTCCGGGGTTTTAAAATTTAAGGTTTCATCGCTCGTGGGTGACTAATTCACCGGATGCTCAATAGGGATCATCGAACCCCCATCTATCTTAGCTTCCCACGGTGATTTGATTGGATGGAAATACCTTTAATAAAGTTCAAGCTTCTGATCGATTCTTCAAACGGGTTCTATGTGAACGTTACTGACAGTAATCAGAGAAGGCATAAATCGATTTTTTCTACCGAAAAACCATCTCCAGAAGACCACAAAAGTGCCATACAAATAACCAACATACTACAAGTAAATAAATGGGGTGAAGACATGGAAGCAGCCCTCAAACCGTTTGTTGGGTCACTCACACCTCCTCAAATAACATTGGTTGTTCAACGTCTAAAAGAGCCAAAAAAAAAAAAATGGCTCTCAAGTTCTTTCAGTGGAGTTGTCAAGCAGAGAGCTTCAGGCAAGGAGGAGCTTCCTCTGCATATCATGCAATGATTGAACTTCTACTCAAAGAAAACAATGGCCACAGGGAAATAGAAATCCTGCTGGATAAGATGAGAAAGCATGGATGTGCAATAAGGCCTGACTCAGCTGGAGCCCTCATCAGATGCTTTGGAAAGGCTAACATGGTGCAAAAATCAGTAGAATTATTCCATGAGGTAAGAAAAACATCCCCAATGCTTGATGCCTACACATACAATTGCCTTTTGGATGTTCTTGTTAAAGCAGGTCATATCGATGATGCTGTAAAATTGTTAGATGAAATGTTGAAAAGTAAATGCAGGCCCAATAAAACCACTTTCTCTAAAGTTTTACCTGGTTTATTGAAAAAGAAAGGATGGCAAGAGGCAGAGAGGATTATACTTCGCATGAGTGAGAAAGGCTCTTTCCCCGATGTTAGAGACTTTACCCAATTGATTAATGCCCTTTGTAAATCAGGGAATAGAAACAAGGCAACATATCAGAATGACATAGAAGGCTTAATGGCCTGGGAGTTCTGTGCACTCATAACTGAATAATGCCCGAACTGAGGGTCTCCTATGTATTAATGACTTGAGGAACAGTGCAGTGCCTCATCTAACAATATTATGATACTGACACAAGTGACAGTGGTTGTGAACCAGCATATACCTGAACTTAACCTACTGGCAATGACCTTAGAAAGAGTCTTGACCAGATTTATCTTGTTGGATGGTTGGGGCTGAAACATTGATGAGCAGGGGTACCATTATGACTGTGCTGAATCTGCATGGACTGACATGGAGAAGGGCATAAAAAAAATCTGTATGATTGGTTCCTAGATCTGTGAAATTCAGGAGAAAAATCGCAGAACTTGGATCTACAATCTTGGGCAGATCTATAAATAAGAAGCAATGCTGAATGAGAGGCCAGATGAAGAAGATGAAGCTCTCAAGTGCAGAGAAGGAATCATGTTTGGATTCCTAGTTCTGTGGGTCGCAGTAAAGAAGGCTGGTTGAGGAAGCTACAGCAGACCTCCTTAAAATAACAGGACTTCTAACACAAGCTGGGGCTTGTTGGTACATTCTCCCTGTTGAACAGTGACATAGATAGTCACCTATGTAGCAGTTAGCATAGACACCTATGTGCAGCCTGGAGCATAATGGTAAAATGTGTTTCGACAGCTTCTAGATCTTGAACCATAATCAGCAAAGGCTGTTGGATGGCTTTGACTGTGGAAGATTAAGTCACCTTTCCAAATTGGTGTCTGGGATGCCCTCATTTGAAACAAATGTTTTTCTCTCGAGAGAGAAGCTGGCATTAAGAGGGAGAATACATCTCTGTATATACTCCTGAGCCAATATCATTGCCGAACAAAAGAAGATCCTTATGGCCCATAGATATATGGCTTTAGAGGGGGAAATTCCGGAAGAAAACCGAGAAGCCATATAAATGCCAGGGGTATCTAGCAGCTATGAGTACAATATGAGCCTAGATCATGTGAAGAAGCTGTAAAGTATCTAAATCTGCAAGGATGCAAGGGTGATGGTTCCAAGACCACAGATCAAAGCTGTTGTCACCTCAATACAAAAATCAAGCATGGATCTAATGAAAGTACTGAAAAGTTCAAGGCAAGATTCGTTGCCTGTGAGGAAGGTATAGACTATGATGACATATTTGCACCTATGGCCTGATATACCACCATTCGATCTGTCATAGCCCTTGCTGCTACGCAAGGATGGAGTCTTCATCAGATGATGAGAAGACCGCATTTCTGCATGATGCGATAAAGGAAGAGATATATGTGGAGCAACCTCTGGGGTTGGAAGTCCAGGATCGGGACACCCATGTCTGCAGGTTGAAGAAAGCCCTTTATGGGTTGAAGCAAGCACCCAAAGATTGGTACAAGAGGATAGATAGCTACTTGATGAAGCTGGGCTTCACTCGAAGTAATGTTGATCCGAACCTTTACTTCAAGGTTGTCAGGGGAAAACCTCTCATTCTGGTGCTGTATGTGGATGACCTCTTCCTGACAGGTGTTGACCTCTCATTCATCAGTGCAAGAGGGAGCTCGCTGTTGAGTTCGAGATGAAGGACCTAGGACTGATACCTAGGCCTGGAGGTCTAGCAGAGACCTAGCGAGATTTTTTTTTCCTTTCTCAAGAAAAATACATTATGAAGCTTCTGGTATGATGGACTGTAAATCCGTGTCGACACCGATGGAACATAACTTTAAGAAGTTGAGTGGCAGCGCTGTTGGGCCCGTCCTACTGAGTATCGTCAACTCATAGGGACCTTGATGTTCTTAGTGAACACCTGTTCGGACATATGTTGTGCAGTGAACACTTTGAGTCAACACATGGTTGATCATAACATTCACTGGGTTGGTGCCAAGAAACTCTTGAGATATCTCTGACGCACGATAGACCAGGGGCTGAGATACACTGCCGGGAGTACGACACTCCATGGATATATTGATGCCGATTGGGCTCGCAGTGTGGTGGATCGCAAGAGCACATCTGGATGCTACTTCACATGTAGATCTGCTTCGAGCAGGAATCTAAAAGTCGGTAGCCTTGAGCACCGCTGAGGTCAAATACATTGTAACATGTATAGCCTATTGTGAAGTCACTTGGTTGCGAAATCTCTTCTGTAAGTTGTTCGAGCATGTGCTAGATGCCACCGTTATCCTTTGTGATAACCAGAGGGGGATTCATTTGTCATAGAATCTCGGGTTCCACGATTGATCCAAGCATGTTGATGGCTGGTACCACTTTATCCGGGATATGGTACAGTGAGGCGCCGTAAGGCTCGATCATAGGAACTGATGAGCAGGTCGCGGATATTATCACTATGCCCTTGGGGAAGGTCATGTTCATAACCCTCTGTGAGAATCTTGGAATCATGGAACGATCCTATTCTGAGGATCCTGTTGGACGATGAGCTCTGGGAGCTCTGGGGGGGCTTTAGGGACAGCTTCTCGGAGTTATGAGCAATCACAAGGCTAGGCTTGCCGAACCTTGTTGGTGTGCTTGGACCCCACCGTTGTGATTATTGAGTTGGTTTACCTCTCATTATCTATGCCCCATATGCATCATACCCATTGAGTTTAGGGCTCATGGGAAGTACCTCTCATTTGGCCAATGAGATGGGAAAGGCTAGAGACTAGTAGCAAAGACTGATGGACACATCAGAAATTGCCGTACTCTCTATCTAGGATGGCACGGTCCAACCACTTGATCTGGGATCAAGTCTTGTGAGGTCTTGGACCTCCGCCTGACTTCGGGTCAGATGAACCAACTTCGGGTTGGTTGGAGACTCTTTGTGAGTCCGATAGAGGTTTTGACCTCTGGGCTGAATCTGTCAGCCGGGAATGATGTCTTTGTGACTGACCCACTTCTGTTCTGAAATAAAGAGGCCAACAAAGCAAGTTACGGCGGGATGACGCACGATGTTTGGATTGCACTAGTGGACGGAGTTCTCCCTAGTTGAGAGGGAGTGTTAAAATTGGACAACTAGGTCCAAACTCCTGGTTGTGCTGCTCAGATGACGATCCCAATATTTTTATTGGATTCCTCTTTCGGAGATGTGTAAGATTGATCTAAAGATCATCTCGATCGAATGAGCAGAACATGTACTTTGAATTTATTCCACTTATGTGCTAGGTCGGCCTGGAATAAAATATAGACTTAAATGTCTTAAAGGACGTGTCACACACCCCCAAAGATTCCTATATATTGGAGAGACTTAGAGTTCATTTGACACATTGGTGTGGAGGAATTCTCTCTCTCTGGATAGCGTTGGAGCTGTGATATATATAGACTGTTCTTTGTTTGGGTTGTTCTGGGTTATGTGTGACATGCTTGGCTGAATGACCTATTGAAGACTTTGCTGGTAGAAGCATCATGCCGATCGCCGTAACGCCACCATTTCTTATCTCTGTTTTGGCTTGTCTTTTATCGATCTATTAGTATGTTCTATCTTCTTCAGTATTATGCCCTAATCTGAAATGGCATAGAACATGTTCAGAAATTAACAAGGGATCTGCCAAGTACAAGTAAGGTATTGATCTTCAAAACTCAGAGATCTAAACTCTGAGGTTCTGGACACCTCCTGAAAGGAGCTGCCCTCCCCAAGTGGAGCCACTATTAGTCATCAGTATTTTTCACTATCTTTAGATGACTATAGGATGGTTCTAGTTTTCTAAAAACAATATTCATTGAATATCTTGAGTTTCAGAAATCTCATTGCCTTCATTATCCTTCTAAACCTATTTTCACTATTCCTCAGTTTGCCATCTCAAGGGCACCCTATTGCTCCTAAAAAACTCATTATGGGCTTACACTTCTCATTTTCATCCTCTTTTCCTACCTGAGACTTCATTGCCTTATTTGCCCCCTGTCAATGAACTCCACCCTCCCTCTAAGTTTTCTTATTGCCAACTCATTCCCATGTCCTTTTGAGGCATAATAACCCATAGCAATACTCTGTTTTTACTTGAAAATCCCTAAGCCAAATTTCAATCAAAATCAGGTCAAAGCACCCTCCCATTAGGTCATTAGGGTTTTACATTGTTTAAGGTCATCATTGGATATTTCAGTGTTAAATTTGGACAACTAGGTCCAAACTCCATGTTGTGATGCTCAGATTAAGTGGCTAGTATTTTTGTTGGATTCCTCTTTCGGAGAGGTGTAAAATCCATATAAAATATATCTTAATCCGATGAGCAGAACATTTATTTTGAATTTATTATTTATAATAAATTATATGTGCAGGTCGGCCTTAAGGTTTCACACCCCAAGCAGATGTGTCACACACCCCAATGATGGATATAAATACAGGGAAAGTTGGAGAGCATTTCACCACAACTCAACACACATCTTCTTCTCTCATCTGATTTAGTACGAGCTCCTTGGAGGACATTTCCAGCCCACACGTGTGAAGAAGAAGGACGAATTTCTGTACGGCCAAGAGGAAGGACGAATTTCTGCAGCTAGGGTTTTGCAGGAAGTTTGACCAGCGTTGACTTTGGTCAACGCATGGTCCGAAAGGGCTGAAAATTGTTGGGAAGTTCGATTTTGGTAGGTCGTACTGTTTGGCACAGAAATCGAGGTCAAAGGGTTGACCAAACTGTTGCTGCGTTGACATTTGGCTTGTTGCCCTACGTTGACTTTTCTGGACAACGTTGACTTTTTTGGAGTTGACTTGGGTTGACTCGGTTGCTGATTGGAGGACTGTTGTGACACATTCTGGGTTGGCTGACCAAGGAGACTTTGCTGGTTGAAGCATCCTGTTGACCGCCGTAACGCACCACCACATTTTTCTGTTTCCGGTTTGTCTTCTATAAGATCCACTTATATGTTCTATCAGCATTTTACTTAACTATTTGTGTGATTGCTGTAAGAAAAGTAAAGTTGCTTCAAGCATAGAACATCTACAAAAATTTACATGGTATCAGAGCAGAGGTGAAGACAAGCCCTATCTTTAGCAATCACCACTGGAGGAAATGGGTTCCACAAGTTTTGAATTCAAGGAGAATGACAAGCTGACTGGAAGGGATGACTTCCATGCCTGGAAGATGATATTAGATCTCAAATTGGAAGACCATGATCTCTTGGATCATGTACTGGGTAAGATTCAAGAAACTCCATCCAATGCCACCGCTGCTGCTAAAAACAAGTATAAAAAGGGAGAGATCAAAGCAAAGCTGATGATCAGGGAATCCATACATAAGAGTCTGGTTGCCTATATATCTAAACTAGGCACATCCAAGGAGATGTATGATAAATTGATCCTTATGTTCAAAGTAAACAATGTGAACCAAGTGCTATTCCTCAAGAATAAGTTGAAGAATATGAAGAAGGGCCGGGATGAGTCTGTTCAAACTTACTTTCTGAAATTGACCAAAACAAGGAACAATCTGCTGGCTATTGGGGAGACAATAGTTGATCGTGAGATGGTTCTCACCGCACTTGGAGGACTCCCATATGAATGGCAAGTATTCACCACTACCATTCTCAATAATAATACCATTCCTAACTTTGACGAGCTTCTGTCTAGATGTATGCAAGAAGAAACAAGAATGAAGGAATTCAATAATGACAGAAATGCTGCTTATGGTGCTCATTCTCGAAAGAAGAACTCTGGTGGTCCTAAGGACAAAGGAAGAACAAGGACTCAAGAAAAGAAGGGTAAGTGTTTCACTTGCCATAGGCCTGGTCACTATGCTAGAGAATGCCCCTTCAAGAAGGATTCTCCCAATAGTGATGATAACAACAACAACCGAAGGAATGGGAATCGAAGAAACGACAAATCCAAAGAAAAGAGGAAGGCTCACTTTGGTGGAAACAATCAACCTTCTAAAAGGTCTAAGAACACCAGGTATGAGGAGTCTAATGCTGTTGATAAAAGAAATGAGTATATTCTTGTATCTACTCTCTCTGCTACATCTCCGCCCGACACTATGGATGTCTAGCTAATCGATAGTGGTGCCTCAAGACACATCACTGGATTCAAGGAAGCACTCTCTGACATGGTTGAAAGGGATACTAATCTAGAAATTATCCTTGGAGATAATGCCACATACCCCGTGAAAGGGACAGGGACTGTGACCCTCCACTTATCTCAAGGACAAGTCCTACATTTGCAAGATGTACTCTATGTACCAAAATTGAAGAAGAACCTTGTGTCTGTATCAGCCATGGAAGACAAAGGGTTCAATGTAACATTCTCTGATGGAAAGGTGCTCATGTGGAAGAAGAGCTTCAAGGAAGCTATCTCAATTGGTTTTAGAGTTGGCACACTCTACCAGGTTGGAGGGAGTCCGCTGGGAGCAATGACATGTGATACTATCCGACAAACCGAACTATGGCATCGGAGATTTGGACACCTTCATTACAAGGCCCTTCCCGAAGCAAGGAAGGTGGTGACAGGGATGCTTGACTTTGGAAATAATCATGAAGGTGTATGTAAGGGTTGTGCCGAAGGAAAGCATACAAGGGGACCTTTCCCCTCAAGTGTCACAAAGACATCTGATATTTTGCAACTGGTCCATTCTGATCTATCTGGTATGTTGCCCGTGCATCCCTGGGAGGATGTTCCTACTACATGACATTCACTGATGACTTCTCTCGCAAAACCTGGATATACTTCTTGAAGAAGAAGGATGAGGCTTTCATGTGGTTCCGTACCTTCAAAGCCTTGGTGGAAAATATGACCGGAAAGAAGATCAAGATTTTGAGGACCGACAATGGCACTGAATATGAGTCAAATGAGTTCAAAGACTTTTGCAGAGAAGCCGGCATTAAGAGGGAGACTACCACTGCATATACTCCTGAGCAGAATGGTGTTGCTGAACGCAAGAATAGGACTATTGTGGAAGCTGCCCGTGCCATGCTATGTGACCAGGGTCTACCAAAGTTTCTGTGGGGAGAAGCTGCAAATACTGCTATGTATATTCAAAACCGATGCCCTCATTCCGCTCTGGACTCCAAAACTCCCGAAGAGGTTTTCTCTGGTAAGAAACCTGATGTCTCACATTTTAGAATTTTTGGATGTCCTATCTATTTTCATGTGCCGAAAGAAAAGAGAAGTAAGCTGGATGCTATTGGGAAGAAAGGAATGTTTGTGGGCTACAGTGAGACTTCTAAGGCCTATAGAGTCTATGTACCTGGTCAAAGGGAAGTAGAGATAAGCCATGATGTCACTTTTGACGAAGATGCTTCCCTGAAGAAAGTAGTAGATCTTCCAAGATCCGAAGAAAATCATGAAGAAAGGCCTGGAAATCAAGAAGAACCGCAGGATGAGACAATGCTTGATATTGAAGGACCAATGGACCCTATTGATCCATCTCCTTCACTGGGAAAGAGACCATCATGGCTCAGGGACACCCTCGAAGATGCTAAGGGTCATGCTGCCCCAAGGGGGACATTCCGGGAAAGCAAGAAGCCGTGTAGATACCAAGGGTATCTAGCTGCCATGAGTACTATTGTACAATCTGAACCTGGATCTTTTGAGGAAGCCGTAAAGCATCAAGTCTGGAAGGATGCTATGTACGAAGAATATGAGTCCATAATGAAGAATGATGTCTGGGATGTGGTCCCGAGACCGAAGGACAAATCAGTTGTCACCGCGAAATGGCTCTACAAGATCAAACATGGATCTGATGGGAGTGCTGAAAAGTTCAAGGCAAGATTTGTTGCCCGTGGCTTCTCTCAAAATGAAGGAATAGACTATGATGACATATTTGCACCTGTGGCACGATATACCACCATTCGATCAATCATAGCCCTTGCTGCTACGCAAGGATGGAGTCTTCATCAGATGGATGTCAAGACTGCCTTTTTGCATGGTGCAATAAAAGAAGAGGTGTATGTAGAACAACCTCTGGGATTTGAAGTTCAGGATCGGGACACTCATGTCTGCAGGTTGAAGAAAGCCCTATATGGGTTGAAGCAAGCACCCAGAGCTTGGTACGAGAGGATGGATAGCTACTTGATGAAGCTGGGCTTCACTCGAAGTAATGCTGATCCGAACCTTTACTTCAAGGTTGTCCAGGGGAAGCCTCTCATTCTGGTGCTGTATGTGGACGACCTCTTCCTGACAGGTGCTGACCCTCTTATTCATCAATGTAAGAGGGAGCTCGCTGCTGAGTTCGAGATGAAGGACCTAGGACTGATGCACTACTTCCTAGGCCTGGAGGTCTAGCAGAGACCTGGAGAGATTTTCCTTTCTCAAGGAAAATACATTGTGAAGCTTCTGGAAAGATTTGGAATGGTGGACTGTAAGTCCGTGTCGACACTGATGGAACTCAACTTTAAGAAGTTGAGTGGCAGCGCTGCTGGGCCTATCTTGGCCAATCCTACTGAGTATCGTCAACTCATAGGAGCTTTGATGTTCTTAGTGAACACCCGACGAGATATATGTTTTGCAGTGAACACTTTGAGTCAACAGATGGTTGAGCCTCATCACTTTCACTGGGTTGGTGCCAAAAAATCCAAAAATCTTCGAGATATCTTCGGGGACGATAAACCATGGCCGAGATACACCGTCGGGGAGTGTGACACTGTGATATACTAATGCCGACAATGGTAAAGGTGACTGTAAGAGCACATCGAGATGCTGCTTCAATCTTGGTTCTGTTTCGATCTCATGGATGAGCAGGAAGCAGAAGTTGGTGGCTTTGAGCACCACGGAGGCCGAATACATTGCTGCAAGTATGGCCTGTTGTGAAGCAGTTTGGTTGCGTAAGCTCTTTAGTGAGCTGTTTGGACATGTGCTAGATACCACTGTGATACTCTGTGATAACCAGAGTGGGATTCGTATGACTGAGAATCCTGTGTTCCATGACCGATCCAAGCATATTGATATCAGGTACCACTTTATCCGGGATATGGTACAACGAGGCACCGTAAGGCTCGATCATATAGGAACTGATGAGCAGGTCGCGGATATTCTCACTAAGCCCCTGGGGAAGGTCAAGTTCCTAACCTTCCGTGAGAGTCTTGGTGTCGTGGAACTACCCTATGATGTGGGTCCTGTTGGACGATGAGCTCTGGGAGCTCTGGGGGGCTTTGGGGATAGCTTCTCGGAGCTATAAGCACTCATAATGCTTCTGCCCTACCCTTGTGATTATTGAGCTGGTTCGCCACTCATTTATCTGTGCCCCGTATGCATCCTACCCATTGAGTTCAGGGCTCATGGGAAGTACCTCTCATTTGGCCAATGAGGTGTGGAAAAGCTAGAGACTATTAGCAAAGACTGATGGACGCATCAGAGATTGCCGTACTCTCTATCTAGGATGGCACGGTCCAACCACTTGATCTGGGATCAAGTTTAGTGAGGTTTGGGACCTCTGCCTGACTTCGGGTCAGATGAACCAACTTTGGGTTGGTTGGATACTCTTTATGAGTTTGATAGAGGTTTCGAACCTCTGGACTGATTATGTCAGTCGGGGGATGATGTCTTTGTGACTGACCCACTTCTGTTCTGAAATAAAGAGGCCAGCAAAGCAAGTTACGGCGGGATGACGCACGATGTTTGATTTCACTGATGGATGGAGTTCTCCCTAGTTGAGAGGGAGTGTTAAATTTGGACAACTAGGTCCAAACTCCATGTTGTGATGCTCAGATTAAGTGGCTAATATTTTTGTTGGATTCCTCTTTCGGAGAGGTGTAAAATCCATATAAAATATATCTTAATCCGATGAGTAGAACATTTATTTTGAATTTATTATTTATAATAAATTATATGTGCAGGTCAGCCTTAAGGTTTTACACCCCCAGCAGATGTGTCACACACCCCAATGATGGATATAAATACAGGCAAAGTTGGAGAGCATTTCACCACAACTCAACACACATCTTCTTCTCTCATCTGATTTAGTACGAGCTCCTTGGAGGACGAGTTCAGCCCACACGTGTGAAGAAGAAGGAGGACGAATCTGTACGGCTGCGTTGAAGGACGAATTTCTGCAGCTAGGGTTTTGCTGGAAGTTTGACCAGCGTTGACTTTGGTCAACGCATGGTCCGAAAGGGCTGAAAATTGTTGGGAAGTTCGATTTTGGAAGGCCGTACTGTTTGGCACAGAAATCGAGGTCAAAGGGTTGACCAAACTGCTGTTGTGTTGACTTTTAGCTTGCTGCCCTGCGTTGACTTTTCTGGACAGCGTTGAATTTTTTGGAGTTGACTCGGTTGCTGATTGGAGGACTGTTGTGACACATTCTGGGTTGGCTGACCAAGGAGACTTTGCTGGTTGAAGCATCCTGTTGACCGCCGTAACGCACCATCACATTTTTTATGTTTCTGGTTTGTCTTCTATAAGATCCACTTATATGTTCTATCAGCATTTTACTTAACTATTTGTGTGATTGTTGTAAGAAAAGTAAAGTTGCTTCAAGCATAGAACATCTACAAAAATTTACATTCAGGCACTGCTTTTCCTTTGCTAGAATCTGGCTCAGATGTAATAGAATGTCAAGACATGGTTGTTCAAGAAGGACCTAAAACTTCCAAGGAGGATTATCTTCTCAGTACGGAGTCTGCAAATGAGGAAAATGGACAAAGTTTAACACTTCTGCAGGATTGTTGAAAGATCTATCATTAGAAGGTACGAATGAGGTAGATTGTCTACTCCTGAATGAAAACAACTTACAGCAAGGGAAAGAAGAAAAACTTGGTTTTGTAGATGACTAGGGTTATGAGCTGGTCAGTCCATTTCAATGCCAAAGTAGTGGTCACTTGCAGAAAAATGACATGGATGAAGCATACAAAGCCAAACATGAAGAAAGTCTATCAGAAAAGATTGATGAAATATGGAAAAGCTGAGGTGAACTGGACAAAAATGAATGAACTTGAAAGGGCTATAGAGAACTTAGAAGACAACACTGATGATTGTTGTAAAGAACTGCAGACACCTAGGGTTTTGGAAAAGTGGCCAGAGAAGGTGGAAAAGATGAGTTGAACTCCATGGTGGAAACAAGAGAAGATTTTGAAGATACCTGAGGTGAACTGGACAAAAATGAATGAACTTGAAAGGGCTATAGAGAACTTAGAAGACAACACTGATGATTGTTGTAAAGAACTGCAGACACCTAGGGTTTTGGAAAAGTGGCCAGAGAAGGTGGAAAAGATGAGTTGAACTCCATGGTGGAAACAAGAGAAGATTTTGAAGATACTACCATGTGATCAAATCCTAAAACTTGTCAAGGTGAACCTGACAAACCTCAATGAGCAAAAGTAAAGCCACCTCATGACTTCAGCAAACCTGCATGCAAAAAAGTGTAAAGGGTTAGTTAGAGAAGAAAAAGGACTTTTAAACTTTAGAAAGTGGGTTTTCAAAGATTAAATCAAAATCCCATTTGCCTATAAAGCTCATTGAACTTTTCAAAAGCCTCATTCTTACCTTTCAAAAGATCAAGAGCATTCAGAGGAGAAGAATTTGTGAGTTTTCTGAGTGAATTTGGGCAAATTTGCTTGGCGCTGCACCCATGGCATTTTTCCTCCACGCATTTTCTGAAGGCGTTGCGTGCCTAGAAGTGAGCGTTGCTCCTTTAACAGAGCATTGCTCTCTTGCCCGAAAAGACGCTGTGCTGAAAACCCTTGGCGTTGCGGGCTAAGAACTAGCGCTGCGCGCTTGGACAGAGAGGGTTTCTCCCTCCTCCAATCACCCAAATCAAGTCAAAAATCCTTCAAATCTTTGCTCAAGTCTTGTAAGGCACTGATAAGAGGTAAGTGCATACCATAACCCACTTTGAAGCTATTTTGGTCATCATTTAATCAATGGAAATGAAACCATGATGAAACCCTAATCAAACCCTAAGTGTTTAGCTTGAAGTCACTTTTCCATTCCTATTTCATCCTCCTTGAAGAAAAACAGTCATAACAAGGGAAATTACATTGCTTGAGGGCTCACATTCATCTTGCTTGTCACAAACATCCATTCCCTTCATTCACTCATTCCCTTCATTTGCAAAGATGCCATTTCATTACCCTCCCTTCATCTCCTTTCACATCAGCCCTAGGGTTTCATAGAACATAGTTTTAAAAATGTCAGAAGAGGGAGACAGTGGCAGTGGTAGAGAGGCACAAATGCCAAGGAGGCATGATCACAAGGGAGGAAAGATAAACAGATTTGAACCCCTCAATACAAGGGAGCTTATGGCATCTTCCCTTATTGTTTCCTGCTTCAAACATGTAGGCTGCTTTGAATTTTTGTGAGAAGGTGCAAGCTGCCGCAAATTCTGATCCTCTCAAGGTAGGACGTCTAACTAGGGCTTAGAGTGAATTACCTTATGAGAGGTTTTACGGGAACTTGAGAGCCTAAACATCAAGCTTAGGGTCTAGGCTACCTATTCTCCAAGTTTGGTGGGCATCCACTTAAGTTTACTCCATAAAATCTCTTGCCCTAGTTGTTGCCCTAAGAGGGAAACCCTAGTTATTCTTCCTCAACTTGGAGACTTCTTTTAAGGTTGTATGAGCTTAGGACTTGTTGAAGTATATCATAAGAAGCCTTTTCTCATCATTGCCTTAATCTTGGGAGTGCCTAGAACCACGCAAATTCATGAAACCCTAGATCTCATGTCTCTTATTTTGAGGTCTCTCATAGAAAGCGAACTACCTTTTGAGTCTTTCTTGAGAGGTCTTAGTCCATCACCTTGCACCTTAAACCCTAGAATACCTTACATAGGTGATCATAATTCTATTGGGACTCCTCTGATCGGTGAAATTCCGTAAATAGCAAGGGACCTTTGGTTGTGGTGACAGTGGGCCATTGTCCCATTGTTAACACTTAGTCTAACTATTTGTCTTGTAGGGATTCCCTCTCCAAGGCTTGCTAGATTTTGTGGTAACAGGCCTTGGGCTGGAAAGTATTGTAGGTATGTTCAGGTCCGAACTGTTGCAAGTGGGTTGGTAGAGAGCCACAACATGTCTAAGGAAGGACGGCAAGGTTAAGAGGTATGTCTAAAGGGGGTTGAGGCTTGTTCAAGTGACCACGGGTCTCGAGAGAGCAGGTCGCACCTATTTGAAGGATAGTTACAGGGTTAGGAAGCAATTATGAGCAATTTAAGGCCTGGTTAGGGCCTGGCTAGGAACAGTAGTCAAACAAGGAACTACGGGTTAGATTAGGACCTGTTGATGCCCTAATATTGATTGTTGGAGTTGTTAAAGGAACCAAAACCATTACATGTTTGGACAGCAGCCTAAAAGGAGCTAGGTAGTTGAGGAAGGAAGGCCATTAGGCCCACGAAAAGGTGCCAAAGAGACCTAGAAGAAGGGCTAACCTGTGCAAGGTGCCCTAAGACAAGAGACAAAACAATTGTAAGTTCTTTGTGTATTTGGTCTTTACGAAGGATTGTAAAGGGCCACTTTTCCTCGTACGGGAGCCCTAAGTTTTCTTATAGGACTAATAAGAAATAAATTTTCGGCATTAAATTGTGTCTTGTGAATTGATCTAATTGTTGGTATATTCCTCTTTGCAAAAGTTTTGAAGTTAGGCATTTTCAATGTGTTTGTGTTTTCTAGCTTAAGACATACACCAGACCTGTGGTGTGTAGAATTCTAACATCCACTAGGTTTTTCCTCTTTACCTCACCCTTTGTCATATTGTGTTTCGTATAGTTGTTTTATTCATGAGTACCTAAAATAGCTGGAAATTGCCAAGACTCATTTATTGTGCGCACCCTAGTTATGTTTCAATGGGGGTGTTTGTGAACATGCACATTTTCCTAAATTTTTCCATTGTTTAGGAGGACTGCTACATTTAACAAGTGACCTATTTATAGCAGGTCTACTTTTAGCATGTGTTGCCATGCATGATGACCTGTGGCAGTGGCAGTGGCATGGCATCATAGTGCACTAGCATTTCCTTGACCACTGGCCTTATCTATTAGCTTTATCCATTAGACCTTAGTCCAATTTTTGGAGTTTAGAGCTACGAGCATTTTCCCATGCATAATATGTAATACCATGGGCCCATAAAGCACCATTGGTACATTCTTATTTTCTAGGAATAAGTGTGCTTTTAAGGAAGGGTTAGGCCCTACTTTCTAAGTGTGAAAGCACACTTCATTTAACATGTTATGCTTACTTGAATTCTCACTCTATTTATGGTGTTAACTTCATTTGTACTAGCTAACTCCATTCTTGAGCTAGATAACTGAAAATAAGGGGGAGTTTATTTTTGTTCACGTGTATGCACTAAGAAACTACACCTAGTGTCAATTGCTCCTCTCTCCAAATGACTTATAAATATGTATTCATGGCTTTCAATGTAAAACAAGAAATTCCATTGGTCTCTTGGCGTCACAATTTGAATTGTTCTCTTTGTCTCTTTGGTCTAAAGAGTGGTCTTTTTTTCTCTCTTTTTTCTCTTGTCTCAAACTTGCAATTGCTAATGTTGCTTGTTTTTCACAACTAAATTTTTGCATGTTTCTGATTAAAATCTAGCATGATATTAGAGCTCTATGATATCAAAGATTCAAAAATCTAACAAAGTCTAGAGTCAGTGATTGGCTTTGTAAGTCAATGGAGGTGGATGGGTTCATTTAAAGCACATAATAGAAAAGAGATGAGTTCATAGACTGACACATGGCAATGCGTGATTACTTTATATAGCTTGAGTTCACCATGGCAAGCCTACCACACAGTCCATTTAATATACTTACAGCATTTGCATGCCTAGCCATTCACTTATTGGGCTTTAGCCTTGACCTCTGTACTAAGAATCCACAATATCTTATAATTACAGATGGATTCACATAGTTAAGTTGACATGGCTTAACAACTATCATTATAACCATGCATTTACAAATTACAAAATCTGATCCAATACATTCCATGGGTTAAAAACAAAGCATTTTACAAGAACCTAAGGGAATGTTGATGTATCAAGAAACTCATATAGTAGGGTAAAGGTTTTTTCATGATCCCTAGACAGCACCTACCCAAGATCTTTAACATACTTAGCTTTTATTCAGACAGTTCCTGACTAGTGAAGTGACACATGACCATAAGACATGATAACAAAGTTTTATCTATTAAAATTAAGGACACCAACAGTCAATGAAGATATCAACTACCAAGTTCTGATGACTTGGAGAGAATGGGGTCCTAATCAGTCATTTTGCATGAACAACCAGAACTAGCATATTAATGCATGAAGAATGTTTTGCAGACCAAATGAACTCAGACAATAGTCTATAATTTATTAGGCTAGAGACAAATTGAAGTGATAATGCCAAGGTCACAGAAATATCACAGCAAAAGAAGTCACAAAGATTATAGTGAAATTCTCTTTCAGTTTTGTACTAGTTAATATATTTCTTGTCATTGATAATTCAATGACTTTATACTACTTTTTGTGAATAGATCTGTCTGAAATAGTTGATCTCCATCTTCATCTCATGTTTACCTATTTATCTATGCATAAAGTGACATCAATATGGTAATAATCAAGGTAGAAAATTTAAATTAAGACACCACACAATAACTAGACAGAACCAGAAGTAAATGGCAAATGTTGCATGCCCATATTACAATAAACAAGCATACTCCTTTGGGAAGAATGGGAAGAATTATGTTCCAAGAAGTAACACACCATGCACACCATTCATTATTTTCCATCTTAGTCATATTTATTTCCATTTTTCTTCAGGGACCATTTAAAGAAAATTACCAGTTCAAGAGGATGAACAACATGCTAGAAAGCAGAACCAGTACTAGAACATGGAATGCCATAGCCGAGCTACTAGAATAAAAGGCAGCATACAGCATGATTGCAAGGCATGCACCTAGGGCCAACATCACACATTTGAGAACCAGCCATGTCGGTCTCTGAAATCTCTTGCATAGGAACTGTATTAGTATATAATGCAGAAAATGAAGAGCCCTGTAGCTTAAATAATTTAATGTAAACAAATAATCACAAGTGTACGCACATTTACACCAGGAGCCAAAGCACCAAGTAGAACTGCTTCTGCAGCTGATGGTTTTTCAAAAGCGACACAATTCTGAGATTCTCCCATGGCCAAATCTGGAAAAGTGATCATTATATGTTATCATATGATCAGAATTTTATTTTCTTTAACCAATACTAACTATAGAAAAGAATGGACTAATGGGTGCTTAAAGCCCAAACGTTAATTTGCATGAAATTTGGAAGGAAACGGGGGTATTAACAGGAAAAGTAAAATTGAAACTAAATAATAGAATCAAAATCTTATTTTATTTATCCTTTTATCTGAGACAACACATACAAAAGCAGCCATAGGCTGCTTACCAGCTACTGAACTGAAACAAAAATGCTGAAAAGTTTGAAACGGCAACTCATTTAAACTGTCACAACTGAATATCGAAACACAATGTTTATCCAACATGGAACAGTAAACTAGAAAAGCCTGAAGGTTTAAGTTAAATAGATTAGAGGATTTAGATGCTTTTAAAGCCAAATTAAAAATAATATTTCTTATGACAAAGAGAATTACCAAAACCTAAAAATCTAGATAATACATATCAGACAATTAGCAAAAGAGAAAAACACATCAAGGCTCTGAAGCTAATATTTATTATTTTCAATGTATGCCGAAATTAAAAATAATAACAATAATAGTAATAATGGAAAAAATAATATTTCTTATGACAAAGACAATTACAAAGCCTAAAAATCTAGATAATATGTTTCAGACAATTAGCAAAAGAGAAAAACAAATCAAGGCTCTGAAGCTAATATTTTCAATGTATGTCGAAAGACAGCTCATATTTGAAATGACCTAGCTACCAATGGTGCAGGAGTCAGCACAGACTGTATTATTATTTCCCTATGCTACTTTTGGAATAACCTGACCAGAAATGGTGCAGACGCTATCTTTGAAAAGACACAAGCATCTATACAATGATTTCCACAAGCTCAATCCATGCAGGTTTTGCTTGATTGTTTTATTAAACTTTGGCCAACAAAGGCTGTTTTTGTGCCCTTTTCTTGCACTTGGAATGCTGAAACATCCCAAATCTGAGAAGGTGGAGTGGGACAAAGGAACTTGTCAGGCAATGGGGAAAGGCCTCCATGACCCACGGACAAATTTTCCTCTGTACTTATTAATAAAGCAATGAAACAATGGTTTTGACACTTCTAATATAAACTAAACATTGGCAAAAAGCGTGTTGGCAAGCCCTTGTAAATCTAAGTGATCGGAAGTTCAATCCCCTGGAGATGTCTCACCAGCCGAACTTTAAAAAAAAAGTAAAGAATTGTTCATGTAACAAAGCCAGATATTGTTTTAAGTATGTCAAGCTGTTGCCTAGTGGCAAGATGGAGATGGCTTATAAGTCTGTCATGCTGTGGCCTAGTGGCAAGTTGGAGCACTTGCAGCAATAATGTCCCAGGTTAAAAACCTGACAGGTTCACTCCCCATGTTAATATAATCTTCTATGCAGATGATGCCAGGAGCAAGTCCTGGGTGAGTTTGACAGAACAGATATCCTCAGTTGCGACTCTTAGCTAAAGGTAGTCTGATTGTAAAGAAGGGAAAATATTTAAAGAGGGGAAATATGCGGCCAGGAATATGTTTTGTAAAAATAGACTAAAAGGAAATTGCACGTTTCAAAGCTTAACGAGAGGTATTGAGGTGAATATAAAACAACCTTGCCACACAGTTCATGTACAACAGCCGCTGGGTCATTGAATCATACACTAAACAGGTATCTTCACAAGGTCCGGTAACTACAAGTATAGCAAATCCATATCAAATCTCCAACAAAAATCAAGAAGATTTTGAGCATTCATTGGCCCAAAATACAAAATGTTATTTTTTCCCACGATACCAGGTAATTTTCAAATGTTTACCTTCATACAGAGTTTATATAGGGAGCTGTTTTCCCAAAACTACCAGATAAGTTTTTTGTACACATTTCCCACTGTTAGTTGATCAATTTTTCTGGCATCACCAAAACTTGTGTCCGATTTCAACCTTGACCAAAATCCAACTTAGGTCAATGATAACTTTTCCAACCAATACAATAGAAAATAAAAGAAAATACAATGTATACACCATGTCAGACAAACAGTCATTGCTGGTCTGTCAGCTATTTTCAGAAATGACCTCCAGGCTCCACTCCAAAAGTTAATCTATTTCGCATGTATTAAAAACAATGTCAAAATTTTCCTTACGCCAATCATTGAACCAACACTCATTGCTAGGATCATATAATCTTCAGTAACACTCCCACCCATTGCCAGGAACAAGTAATTTTCAGTAACAGTTCAAAAAAACACTGTACCAATAATTCACAGTGCAGATTGACATGTTGCGTTCAGGCATTGAGTTATTGTGTTAAGGTCAATCCCAATAACTGCCAAGGCAAATTTCTAATACAATCCGTCAAGGTAATAACCTTTGCTAATAAAATAGGCAAATAGCTAAAGGGCGTAGACGCAAAATTATGAACAAAGCATAATAATCCTCTAGGCAATACCCATGGAAGCCTAACCATAAGAATTATGAGTAATTATTGAGAGAACAACAGTGACCAAAAAATGCCAGAGACAATATGAATGAGAGACAGTTTTTCCTCAACTGTAATTTTTTTCGCGAAGGCTCACTTGAGAGATGCGGAAAGCAGAAATCTCTTTTTGTTGACCTTGCCACCGCTAAATAGATACCAGTTCACAATCGACGGAATTAGAGGAAAGGGACTGGTATCCTGCGCAATGCTTTAGAGAGTTGTCGAGTAATTACATGCAACCGCCACTTATAGATCTCATATCAATTGTTCTTGTGCAGTTGTTTTGAACACATCCGTCCATGGTCGGGCCTTTGCTTTTACATTAAGGAAGGACAAGGAAGCATGAGCCTAAATTAATTTAACAAAAAGGTTAGAAGATTTTGGGATTCTTTACACACATGAGGATTGCGTATTACGTTAATGTTTCAAATTAGAAAAATAATTCTTAATTTTCATATGATATTTAAATGTTTACGAGACTGAAAATAGAAGATTGCCTTTTATTTAGAAAATTAATTTTTTCATATGATATTTTAATGTTGACGAGACTAAAAATAGTATATAAGGCTATTAGTTTCTTGTTTTTTGTCTTTTGTAATTCAATCATTTTCTTATTCAAATTGATGATGAGCTCGCCCAACTTTCCAAAAATCCTCTCAGTGAAAAGACAATGCCAAGAAACCGATACTAACATATTCCTATAACTTTCTTTGATGTCTTTGAACGCATCACATTCCAAAATGAAATGTTTTTCCAATTTCGTTGCCACATACATGCAAAATGTACACACACATTCTTCCCAAGCTTCTTTAGGCCTTTTTCATCGTCTTGTTTCACAACGAAGTTGATGTGAGTTGGTTCTTAATTGAGCAATAAGAACCTTTGCCCTCCACGAAATGCTAGCTCCAATGTACTCATAGGAGGAAACAACTTCAACATATCATTAATAACAAGTTATAATATCATTAATAACCAGTTATAATTGTGGGCTAGCAACAACTTGTCTCAAAATAGAAACAAATTGAGAAAATTCAAAAACACTTGACCATGAGTAAGTTCAAAATAAAAAGTTCAGTTTTGTATGAAATAATGTTGAATGAGACAGGAGCAACTCCCATCGAAGCAATTGCTACGGTGTTGTCTCATAAGATATCTAAAAAGAATTGAGCAAATGGGAGTAGGTAGATGGCTTAAAGTTATCTTAAATGAAGGCATGAGTGAAAAAAAAAAAAAAAAAAACATGGATGACACAAAACAACAAATGGATTCAAAAACATAATATTTACCTTAATGTTTGTCCCACAAAGAGCAAGGAGATAAATAATTTTGTTATGGAGAAGTTTTGTAAGCGTGTATGGGTAAAAGAGTTGGGTAGAAAGAAGAAGTATTGTATTGAGGAATTCAACCCCACTTGTGATCTCCAACAAACAGAGTACATTGGAGCTACCATTTCGTGGAGAGTAAAGATTTGTATTGCTCAATTAAGAACTAACTTGCATCAACTTCAGTATGGAACGGGATGGTGGAAAAAACCTAAAGAAGCTTGAGAAGAACGGGTGTGTACTTTTTGCACTTATGGGGCATCAGAATCAAAAAACATTTCATTTTGGAATGTGACGCTTTTAGAGACATTAGGGACAATTATGGCAATATGTTAGCATTGATCCCTTGGCAGTATATTTTCAGCAAGGGGACTATTAGAAGGATGGGTCAGCTCATCATCAATTTGAGTAAGAAAATGATTGAATTGCAAAAAGTGAAAAGCAGGGAAGTTGGTGGTCCCGTAGACTATTTTTATCTCGTGGACGTTAAAATATAATTCATTCATCAGCGTAAATCCATTTTAATTCTAGATTTATCAAGCACTGAGAGGGATCAAATCTTTTAAATGCAAAAGAGGTTGGTTTCAAATTCTAGAGCTCAAAAACCGCCAATGGTAAATTGACTTCTATGACCACAATTTTACTTGAACTTTAACAAGGGAGGAGGGGAGGGTTCACAATTCGTCACATATGTGATTTAAATGACCCCCAACTTTTTGGTGAATGGAAAACAATCTCATACTCCAATCAAATCCAATGGTTTAGACCTCACTTTGGGGGCTTTTTGTCTTTCCAATTTTTAATGAGAATCGGAAGGGGGTGGAGGGGTCTGAAGTCCTTTGTCGCATTCACCCATGCAATGCAGCGTCATGGAGGATAATTAAGCCCACTTTTCTATTGTTTCCTAGTGGCGTTTGGTTGATTGTCCATGCCACATCCACGTCAATGCCACTTCACAATTTGTCACATTCCATGCCACGTTACTACCACATCACTGCCACATCACCACCATGTGTCACTCGAAGAAAGGCTACTTGGACACCCAAAAATTTTAAATCCACATGCGACATGACATCTTCTAAGGTTTCCATGTCATCTAGGGTCCACTTTGATTCAGTGCTAGGAAATCTAACATCTGACTTCAATTGATGTGTGATTGTTATTAACCTTCTTGCACCTCAAATGCCTGGATAAGTTGTGAAATCCCAGATCAATCCAGTCATCCGCCTGCTTAATCAATCATCTGCCTAACTCGACACCCAAATGGTCAGCCGTGAAATCCCATATCAATCTGGTCATCTTCCCATCTTCCTGCTCAATCGACCCTCAGATGGCCAGATAAGGTAGAACCATGCCTAGATTCCAATACTACAAACATAAATTTTTCTTCATTATTGGGGAGTTAGGCTAAGTGCCATATACCATAGGAAATCTCTCTGAGAGGGTTATCCAATCAAGAATTTTTCATGTGCTTTTGAACACATTTGTTGTAGAAAAAATGCATTCAAAGATAGGCAACTCATCAAGCAACCAAGACATCATAAGATTAGCACATTGTTAATAGAAACAACCAATACATCAATAAAAACATAAGAATCATGCATGAAAATCAACAAGCTCCCCATAAACTTGACATCAATGACAAAAAACTGCCAACACACTCAATAGTGACTCCAACGGTTATCCAAGAGAGAAAGTGTTATATGTGACTTGGCTTCAAGCTAACCCCCTCTTCACATGCCACTAGCTCTAATTTGAGATGCCACCCACAATGCACTATAATATGCATTATCTCACTCATGTTGGAGACTCTAGAGACTTCCTTGAGGATGTTATCTCTTGGTCTGCCAACATGGTTTCCATTTTTGTTCTAGTACTCTCCACCATGTTGTTCCCCCACCTACCATAGCTCGCATTCGTAATACTACTTCTCTAACTCTCTCACATGGCCTCTTCCCCTTTGTATTTATCCTGCCTTACTAGTAGAAGGGAAAGGCTTCCCATTAGAAACATCTAACTCATCCCGCTTGTTATGTGATAACATCTCCTTCTTCTTTTGTTTTCACTTTATGTGCCCCCTCCTCCAAGTTTCCTACGCTCTATTTGCTTCATCCTCCATCTAGTCATCATGACTAGGTAATGTTCTTGTTGCTAAAGAGGAGGTGGTGGTCATGGAAATGCACGGGAATTTCATGCTCGATTCCACATTGAATCCTTAGCCTATCACTATCAAGTTCATACCCCACCTAAAATTCAATTTGGAATCAATATAGTTGAAGAGAAGGTGTGACAAGAATGTTAAGTAATATTGGATTCATAGGTTTTAGACAGGGTTTTAGCTTGGATTCTAGACATAGGAAATACTAGAGGATGTCATAATCATTATCTTTACATTATTGATCTTTATTGGTATGTTAAGCTACTTCTTTGGAAGTTTCTCGTTGACAAGAGGGAAGCACAAAACAACCTCATGCATAATTTGGAGGAGTTGAAGCTATTAATGATGGGCATGGAGGGTCATCTGACACGTTTGGAGATGGGATCGCTTCCAGGTTCTATGGTTCCAACATGTTGCAAGGTTGCTAACTATCCCATCAATATAGACACCTAATTGTCTTTTTGATGCTCGGGTTTTTCAATATTGTTGTTATGTTTATTTTGTTTATAACCTTAGTCCACCTGTTGTTTTCTCTTAGGGTTGGTTACCCACAAGTGGGACAATATTCTTTCCTTTTAGTAAGACATGGTTAAAGTTGGATATTTGGACTCACAATACTATCCATATTTTTGTGTTTTTAATTGTTGGTTTTCCCTTTATAGAGAAACAATACTTTCTAAACTTTGTATATGTTGAGTGTGGTTTTCCCCGATTGTTTTTTTGGACTATGGACCAAAAATTACTCTGTCTCTAGTTTGGTTTCCCTTGTAGCTAGACAAACATTGATAGTAACTCCAATCAACTATAATGTTTTGCAATATCAATAGAATATCTAACTTACAAAAAAAATGGTTGATAAACATAATGAAAAAACAATCTAAATCCTTACAAACATGTAAAAATAAAAATAAAAATCATTAAAATTTATGAAAATGGCTAAAAAGAAAAGTCAATAGCATGAAAAATTAAACAAATTACATTGATAGAAAACAATTCAAAAGTTATCTCCCATTAAACTATAGCCCTTAAGCTCTACCTTTTTCTTCTAACTTATTTTGAACCAATGAGAGTATGCTTGGGATTTTCCTAAATTATATTAATCTTAGGGCTGATTTTTTGTCAAATCTTTTTAAAGTAATATCTTACATTGGTTTTAAAGATAATTTTATGTAAATTAAAAGGATTGATTTGGCAAAGTATTCTCTATGTAAACATAATTCAAGTGACACGATTACAAGTTAAGATCATAAAAGGTTAATTGTAAGCTTCATTCAAGTAAATATAAACAAGAAGGGGTGGTAAGAGTGGGAGGGGTCATATTTAACCCTAATGGAAATAAGAAATCCTTATATCCTTAGAGGCTTGGAATTGCAAGAAATAATCAAGTTGAGTTGTATGATGTATTTCAGGGTTTATTTATCGTTGTTAGTGGTTATTGGAGATTCCAAGATCACTATAAATTTTGTGACCTATCAAGAACTTTTGAAAAACTCCACACGAACTTAGATCTTTTCCAAATCATTAAGATCTCTAAGAAGCTAGAACAAACCTCGTTTTTTGATATCCTAAATATACTATATAGAAAGGTAGATGGCATAGCTAATGAAGCCTTTGGTTTTCCCTGAGGAATTTTAAAGAGAAATGGGGTCATATGTCATTGTATCATCCCCTAATTTTTACCCCCCAAGTGAACATGACAATGGTAACTCATTTAATGGACCAAGTGGTTGGTAGTAATAATGTGCAGGTGTTAAATGCATGGGTTGGATGTGTAGGGAGAAAGCCTTTCGAGATTTGTGCATATACCTCCTACATTTACTTCCATTTTTAGCGGTGGGATAATTTCTTCCAAGCTTCGTGCAAGAATGATGGTTTGTGGGCTATATTATGGAGCTCTAAGCTAATCACAAGGTAAATTTTGGGTTCTTTCCTTGTTATTAGATCTCTAGATTAAGGCTTGGGTAAAATCTTCTCTGATGCTTGATAGATTTTGACATCAACCTATACTTCTAGTACAATTTTATTCCTCCTAGGATTTGATTTCATGGAATAGTAGAAAAGAAGTTTTTGCATTGACTCTCTTTGGAATTTTTGTTCGATGTTGGGTAGTGAGGGAATTGATTATTTAGTTTTGCTTGTACAAGGAGGGGTTTGGGAATTTCATTCCTAGCTCCTTAGGCAAGTTCAAAGTGTTTATTTTACTTGCTCTCTTTTTTCCTTTTTCTTTTATCGCTATGTTTCTTTGTAGTGAGTTGGTCGTTTAAGATTGGTTTCATCATTTGTTGGGTCCCTTAGGATTTTCTCTTTTGGGGTTGGTTAGCTTGTTGTTTTAATTTTTTGGTGAGGCTTGGGAATTTCAATTCCAACCTCCTATTTTTTCCATCTATCATTGCTATAATAACTCCACACTTATATAAAATTGGTTGGTTTATGTGGCCCTATTCCTTCTCAGTTCTTTTTAGCATTTTCAAGATTGAATCTAGCCCTTGCATGGGCACTATAATTAATTTAAATATTAGCAGCAATAAGTTGTTAATATTTTGGCTTTAGGGTTTCATGGATATTAGTGATCTCAGGGGAATTTATGAGGTCTTGAGGAGACATGAAGAGAACTTTTTGAACAATGGATTAATTTCCCTAAGATCCTTCTTTATCAATATTCACAATTTGGAGAGGTAGTAGCAAGAGTAGTATGCTGAAATAATGTGCATCATGGACAGATATTGGGAAAAAATATTATACATTGAAGCTAAGAGTTATGAGTTGAGGTGCTTTGTCCAACATATAAGGAACCTCTCTCAAAGACCACTTCCAAGTAGGTTTCAAGCCATTCAGAGGAGCAAGCAAAAGAGGAGGAAACTTGACAAAAAGCAAAGGATCAAATGGAAGTAGATGAGACATCTAATTGCCTAGAGACAAAGAAGCAACAATAAACCTTTTGACTACATTTTGTAAATCTATATGTATCTTGAATGTTTTTTAATAGGCAAGAAGATATACATTTTTTGATATTGATATTGACAAAACACTTCGAAACAACATGGAAACTTTCCCTTTAATATTTTACCACTTTTGGCCACCTTTAATACAATCATTCACCAATCATGGTTTTGAAAAAAATAAAGATAAACAAACACTCAACATTGGTCATTTTTCTTTGGAACGTGGAAGGTACTAATCATGATGGAATTGGATTTATGTTGGTGCATTTTGTTGCGAGAATAAAATAGATCTTTCTAATCTCGTAGTTGGTTTCCCTTTAGTTGATGGAATTTGGTGATATATATTCCTATTGGTTCAAAACATTGATATTTTTTAGTGATTTTGGTCAATTTATAATTAAGAAAAAACCTAAAGAACATAGTTTCATAATGCACATGTCTTGGATCATGATGGAAATTTTTTTCATGTTTAAAATGTATGTTAAATATTTATCAAATTTGTGGTCGAAAAGATGGTTTGTTTGCTATAATATTAGCTTACTTCAAATAAAGCCTCCACTTGAAAGTAAATAGCACGGTCAAAGATAACATTATAAAATAAATTTTTCTCAAGTAAAAAAAAAAATTATGGTGAGAAATAAATAGGTCAAATCATAAAGATGTACGATTTTGTAGTTAATTTAAAACAAGTTTTATTGGTGTCAAAAGATCAACACATAAGGTGGTAAATTATTAGTCATGCAAAACAAAATTGTTAGTGTGGTCTTTCTTTTTCTTTAAATAGTAATGAGTACATTCCACTAGGCACAATCGGTAACTTCGTAGAAACGGGTACCACTATTCCACTTGTTAGAACCAAAATTTCATAAATGCCACAAGGGCCAACATGTCTTCGGAGACTTGAACCCACGCTACTTGGGGGCCAAAAATCGCAAACCTTACCACTTGAGCTAAGTTCATTTTGACATTATTGTGGTCTTTTAAGGAAGACATAAAGGATTTTTTTTAACTATAACCAAGGATTTATATTAGATTAAATGTGTGTTTCGATCACAACGAAAATTCTAGATTTACAAAAAAATTGCCAACGGGTTGAGTTTATCATTGGCCAGAGGCTTACTTTTTATACAATACAACCACAAAAAGGATACATGGGTTTTTCGCCTTATGATATATACAAAAAAAAATACCCAAAATTATATTTTTTGTATGCATTCATCTACTGTAAATAGTGACTACTATCCCCATTTATTGGGGAGGCATTAGGAGGTTCCAATTCAATTTTTGAAGAGATAGAGTTGAGGAGATGAAAAATATAGCAAAAGAGGAAGTCAATGGATATCCTTGCTGACCTAAGCTTTTCATTTCTTCAATTTGGATTCTAAAGGTTTTAATTATATCTTCCATTCATTGCAATTCCTACCTCTAAGCAACTAATATGTCCATAGTATAAGTCCATTGCATTACCATTTGAGCCTGTTGGAGCTGGAGCTGGGCAACCTAATTTTACAACTCCATAATTTCCTCAGAATGACTACATTGTTGAACCTTTCCTTTGTAAGATGAATGCCATATCATTTTCAATTAGGGGACTACTCTATTGACTTCCCACATAGATAGTCTTGCATTCCAAATTAGGGGAGAGACAAACCAATACAAATATACCCAATGAAATGAAAAATAGGATTGAGAGATGAATTATCCTAAAAATGTGAGAGTAACCAGTTTTAGAGTGAGTTGTAGAGGAAGGAAAAAGAGATTATGATAATGGGGCATCCAAGGCTTCCAAACCTTTGCAAAGCCATGGACTAGAAAACATAATTGAGAAATTTGACTAGAAGCTCGAGAGGTAGGGAGAAGTTTTAATAGATGGAGGGAAATGAGAAATATTCCCTTTATCTAAAGGAAAATCCATAAGGAGCATGACACTCGTGTAAGAGGAGGTTTTGATTAGGTGATAAAGTTTAATGCCAAGTGGAAGATTTTATTTTGATTTTGGGGAAGCTAGTACCATTTGAATTTGGCACAAGGAGTAAAATCATGCAAGAGAGTGAGAGGGAATTATCATAATTGGAAAAATCCAACCCAACTCATATAATGATAGTTGTTGATGAGGACCACCACTGCATACAAGATTGAGGCTCATGTGAGGGAGGTCCCATTATGGAATTGGGAAATGAAGTCCTTTAACATTGATATTAAGGCCATCAATAATATTTTCCCCATGAAACACTTCATAATGGTAGCATCCTAGCCTTGATCCCAACATCAATATTACTCCCATAGATAACCCTCTTGCATCTATCTCCACTTTGAAGCGTTATTGCAAGTTTTGTAATGCAAGAACCAATGTTTGGCTAATTTTCTTCTTTATCTCTTCAAAAGCCTTATGTTGACCCTTCCCCCAGTGGAAACTCTTACCACTCATTGTTATGGCATGGAGTGGTGCAACTACTATTGAAAATGAGGTCGTGAATTTGTTATATTCCCACTTAGTAATATTGCTAAGGGGAAATATCAATTTTGCTCAGTTTTGTCTTATTTCATATTTGCACTTATGAAAGGTGGGTTTAGTGGTCCCACGTGGATTTTGAGGCTAAGGGGAGGCCCAAACATTAGAATAAGGTGGAGAAAAATGAGCTGTTAGTGGAAAGTGGGGGGCACCCATAGAGAAATATGACCCACAAGGAAGTATGCACTCATTGGAGGGAAATTGGTGCGAGAAAGTCGATGGTTGGACCCACATGGGCAATTGGGAGGCTCTTTGAAAAAAGAGGAGGAGACAATCATTTTTGGATTTCTTGATCATTTGAACATTCTTTTAGACTAGTACGCTTGAGTTGGAGGCCAAGTCTGCAAGTGTGTTGTGCACACGAGATTTTTAGGCAGAAATCTCACCCCTTACTTTGGTGGACTTCAAGTGCTAGCCCAAGGAGGGAGTCTCATCCATTTCAGCTCGATCCATGAGCATCATACATTGGGTGTGAGGAAACACTAGCAGTAGTAGTGTATGCACTACACAGTCTTTGATAGTGCCACACGTGAGGGTTGAGGAGAGAAGGGAATTTTGGGATAAAACTTGTGGGAGAGTCTGAGAGGGATATTTGTTGGTGTTTGCAGCTATTTTGAGGGAAATTAGCAGCATGATTTACAGGTGGGTCGAAATACCCAGCAACAGAGCCATTTAGGGAAACTGGGCCGAAATTCCAAGGTCAACCATTGGCTAATTCCTTCGTGGATTTTTTGTGGGTATTTGGTGGAGAGCCCGGGGTTAACTTCCTGGAATTTTTCTGAGCATAGAAGGAGGCCCTACCAACTATTTTTCATAACCAGCAACTCATTTTCTGGGCAGTTCAACACAGAGTCAAAGGGAGATCAGCCAGTAGACTTGGTGGAATTCATATTCTTCACTTGGGCTTTGCTAGCTTGCCTTGGGCAAGCCCATGTGCACACTTTCCAAGTACCAATTGTACCCTCATGTTTTATTAATAAAATGTCTTAACAACGCAATTTTTGGCTCAATCACATGGTCTAAGTTGTGTGTGTATTTTTTGTGTTTTTATCTATGCATGCTTTGTTTATTACTGTAAATTTTCCTTGGGGATATTACAGTGGTATCAGAGCTCATAGAATTGGTTCAACTTATGGGAGTAGCTCTAGTCTATGACACTAGAATAGCAACAAAACGTGACTTCCAGGAGGCAGAGATATAGGAGTAGAGAAAGACACTTACAAATCACTCCAGATCCAATGGTCATTGAACCAGAGGTTGAAAGGCCAAACATGGTAGATAATGAGGGAGATAAAAGGAGTAAGGAGGAAGAATTTTCCCAAAACTTATTGAAGGTCGTATAGGATCTGTCCAAGGGAGTTTAGGAGCTAAGGCAACAAATCTGCAGCAATAAAAAGGGCAAGGGAGTTCAAGGGGAATTCCAATTGGGTGAAGTCTCTGGTACTTCACAAAACCACGCATCCCTTAACCCCAACATGCCAGTTATTCCTAAAACACCACCCAAACCCACTATTCCCACATTTTTGACATATGGAGTTGTTGAGTCGCCAGGGCAAGAGAAATGCCCATGGGTGGCTATTTCATGGAGTATCAGTCCTATGGACCTGATTTTAGGGAAGTTATCACTTTCAAGGATTTTTGGCAGCTGAAGGGCAACAATAGGCCCAAGGGAATGAGCGGGGGAGGCTTCACATGTAGGACAGATTTGCAGCACACCATGGGGAGGTTGTTTCTTCCAACTTTTGATGGCTCTTCTAAGAGCTCGGCAAGAGCATGGATTGAGAAGTTGAATGTATACTTCCAGCTCAATCAGATGATGGAAGTAGAGGTAATAAAAAATTCCATATTCCATTTGGAAGGGGAAATCCATGACTGGTGGTTCCATGGGCTAACCATGATGGGGCATGTCAGAGTGACAAGCTACAAGGATTTCACTATGTGAGTGTTGGAGCGTTTTGAGAGGAGAGACCCAGAAGAGCACTTTAGGGTGTTGATGAGGCTCAAGCAGATAGGGAATGTTAAGACCTACATCTCAGAGTTTCTGAGGTTTTTAGTGATGGTGCCTGATTTATCAGAGGTCAAGAGAGTCTACATGTTTGTATAGGGGCTAGCAGAACCATTGAGTGGATTGGTGAGGTCCAACAAGACCACTACCTTGCAGGGAGCAGTGGGGAGGGCCTGAGATCTGCGATATTCTCTACCCAGGGCTAGAGCACCATTACTACCTAGGAATGGTTTCCAACATAGGGGAAGAGACACTAGAGTTCCACCACTGAGAGCCAACCAGGGGCATGGACAGATGGATGAGGAGACTCGGAGAGACCTCCGGAGGAGGAAGTTGTGTTTCACCTGTCAGGAACCATGAGCACTAGGCCATAGATGCGCAGAGGGCAAGGCCCACTAAATTGGGGTATTTTATAACAAGGACTTTGAGGATGATGCATATTTGGAGGTTGGTGGAGATTACAATGCAGTGCATGAGGACAAGGGACCGCCACTACCACCACCACTGAGGGGAGCTCCCTTTGCACCATCAGAAGGGGTCCTTGCATCTCTACGTGGGGTACCCAAGTTTTTTATCATGAGGATCAGGGGAAGCGTGTCTCAATTTTGGTGGACAGTGGGGCTACCCACAATTTCATTGATGCATAGATGGTTCAGAGGAGGGGCATCACAACTAAGGAGTTTGAGCGATTTTCGGTACTTGTTCCGGGAGACAAAACCACGTAGTGCACGGGCTATGTTCCTGCCTTGACAGTGACCATGGGGAACTACTCCATAACATATCACTTATTCATGGTGGAGGTACTAGATAACAATGTGGTGTTGGGTATCTAGTGGCTCTATTCACTTTGGCGAGTCACTACTAATTGGAGGAGGCTGGAGATGGAGTTTACAGGGCCAGATGGCAAATCAATTTTGCTACCAGGTATGCACTCCTACCCTCCACATATTGTTTTGGCCCACAAGATGGAGGTTGATCTGAGGCATGGTGACATGGAGTGGGTCATGGATTTGAGGCTTTCTGAGGCTGAGGGTCAGCCCAAAACATCACACCTAGACATACATGATATTTTGGATAGGTACCCAGTGGTGTTTGGAGACATACCACCTGGGAAACCACCTGACCGGGGGTTTGAGCATACTATTGGGATGGATTTGAGGGTATAGGTCGTGATCACTACCCCTTACAAACATCCCAAGGCACACATGCATGATATTGAGAGGGCCATTCACGAGTTGTTGATACTTTCTCACATCAGGCCTAACTCTAACCCGTTTGCTTCATTATTTGTCCTAGTGAACAAGGAGGATGGGTCCCTATGCATGCGCATAGACTATCATGCCCTTAACAAGAATACCATGAAGAACTGTTACCCCATCCCATGCATAAATGAGCTGATGGATGAATTGAGGGAGGCTAAGTTCTTATCCAAAATTGACTTGCGTTCGGGGTACAACCAGATTACGATGAGGGACCAAGATGTCCTTAAGACAACTTTCAGGTGCTACTGTGTGCACTTCGAGTTCCTGGTTATGCTCTTCGGGCTAACCAACACACTTTCCACCTTCCAGTCCTACAAGAACATGTGTTTCGTGGGCATTTACAAAAGTTCATGTTAGTGTTCTTTGATGACATCTTGATATAGATCCAGACCTGGGAGGAACACTTGTAACATTTAGAGACAGTGTTGTGTATTTTGGAGGAGCAACAATTCTATGCAAAATTGTCCAAGTGTGAGTTTATTTTGGCATAGATGATATACTGTAATATTCCAAAAATTTAGCCTTCAGCTAAATGGAATATTATAGTTTTTTTTATCACTAGGTAGGTGAATAAATGGGTAGGAAGGCCCATAAGTCTCCTAAGCAACAATAAAAACACTTCAAGTGTGAAAGGAGACCTTTTAGCAACTAAATAAAGCACCTCCAAGTGTGAACATGGGTTGTATCATGTTGATTCAGTCAACTTTGACCAAGTCAACAACGCTATCATGGAGGAGTGGAGATTAAATGAAGAATAACGCAGTTTTGGAGGGAGATGGATCTCATGAAGGAAATGACCTAATTGAGTGGAGCTAAGGGCAAGTAAGCTCATATTATATTTAAGGAAGAGGATGGCAGCCATATGAGGTTATTTTTTAGAATATTATTTCGATATTGGTCTGCTTAGACTTTTGCTTCCTCTTGTTGTTTAGCAGGGTTGCTGTGCTGTATAGCACCGAGTGTTCCCGAGCGGGAATCCCACCTCTTTCCTTGAGAGGCCTCTTGGAAGAGCATTGAATTCATTTCCACATTCAGGTTTCTAGGCCAAGCTACAATTTTCTTCATCAGCGCAGTTTTTGTAGGTTATTGTGCTATGTTGCAGGGTGTTGCAGTGGAGGATTAGATTGGGTGTCTTCAGAGCTTGTTTTTCAATGGAGGAAGGTTTCCATCCATTGGGAGGCCTGTAAAGAAACCCCTTGGGATTCTTTAATACATTTGGCACGAGGCCAAGTAGTATTCATCCCCTACAGCGTAGTTTTAGTCTTGATCTGTGTTATTTTAGGGAGGAGTTGCAGGAGTAGTTGCAGTGACTGTTTGGGAGGAGATTTCTTCAGTGGATGAGCCATTCTTTCATCCGGAGGGTCTGTTGGAGGAGGGTTGTAGATTTCTACATTAGTTTCAGCCATTTCTTCTCATTTCTATTGTTGCAGCATATCTTTAGCCCTAGGGCTACAACTTACATTGGCACATTGTGTGCATTTTCCGGAAACCCTCTTGGGTTGTCTTGGAAAGTTGATCTAGTGCTCGAATCTGTGTGTCTAGATTCTATTGGGGCCTATATCAGTATTTTTACATCATTGCATCATCTCCAACTATATTTATGCATAATATAACTGCGTTGTAACAACTCTCCGGCATTTTGTGTTGCAGCAACATCTCGCTTTTGAGAGTGTTTATGTATTGGAGGCTTGTATGATCACATTCTATGTTTGGTGCCTCATTTTTTTGTACTTATTTGCCGCATATATGATTAGTAACATGGCTTTATATTAGTCTCATGATTTCATGTGTTATATACTTGCTGCTGCTTTCATTTTATGAGCTATATTGCTGATATTTCCAATTTGGAATATTACATTGGTATCAGAGCATAATCTTGGCTCAGCCTGTGCATTCAGCCAATATGTCACCATAAGGAGAATCATTTTTGCAAGAAGAAGGAGATGTGTAGAAAAAACAAAAATAAAACTCCATTCTTTAGAGGAAGAGAAGAGGAGGAGCTCTCAAAGCTTCTCTTTCAAACTATGCCGAACATCAAGGGAGATCTCAAGGAGATGAGAAGAGAGAGAGAATCTCCAAAGGAGTTTGGATCTAAAGCCAACTCTAGATTTTCACATGATGTGTGTGAGCATGCAGCTACACACTATGATTCACAGTGCAGTCATATGGCCAGATCTGTTATGAGGGGGATGGGAGAAGAATAAATTCCTAGGAGGGAAGCTCTTAGTGATTATTTGCAAGAATACGAATCTCAAACTAAGAAGTTTAGAGATCATATCACTTTCCAAGAGTTTTTCAAGATCAAGATGGAGAGGAGAAAGCAGCATGACATGGGTAAATTTTTCCTATCTACTTTTGATGGATCACCAACATGTTTAGCTAGAGCTTGGGTGGAGGAGTTACACACCTATTTGCAGCAGCACCAAGTTTCTAAAGATGAAGCCATCAAAGTTGCAGCGCTGCATTTTGAAGGTAAGGCCTATGCATGGTGGATATTTGAGTCTTTTTCATTAAGAAATGCAAATACTTCTTCTTATGCAAGGTTCACCAAGAGATTAGTGGAAAGGTTTAATGGAAAACATTCTGAAGCATCATTAGTGGAATTAAACAAACCAAAACAAACAAAACCTTTGCATATGTTGGAGAAATCTATACACTCAAATCCACTTCATAAAAATATTGAAGAGGCTCACATCTTGCATAATACTTTGCTAGAGGCAAGATCTTTGTCCCATATTCTTGGACAAGAGGGCATTAAGATCCCTTTTTCAAAAGAGGATCCTCTTATTGAGAAGGTGACTCCCATTCATATTGAAGAGGAAGAGAAGGATGGGGGCAACAACGTTGTCATATCTAGAGCATATCTAGCACCTCATGCAGAGGTAGATGGAACACTTGCTCCAACTAGAGGGATTCTTGTATCATTGCAAGGAATTCCCCAGGATATCATATATGGAGGTCAAGGCACAATCAATGAACAACATGATTGCGAAACATTGCAGATGGAAGGAGAAGGTAGGGAGGAAGGTCAGCATTATATGATGAGGAGCACACACCCCTATCTATTTCAGCGAGTTAATGCAAAGAAGACGCAGACTGATTTGCACTATGAGGGTAGGGACAAAATTTTCCATCCATATGTGCAGTCTACTCTTGACATTGATGTCTCATTACATGGAGGCATTCCACCGGGGAGACCACCAGATCAGGAGATGGTAAGGAATGCTTCACATTGGATAGCACCACTCTTAGATCCCGAAGGGGTGGATACTTTGGAGGGGTCTATTACAACGCAAATATTTTGGGATAGACTCAAGGAGGAGGGAGACATTTTCCCATTTTCAACATTACCCACTCTCACTACATATACTGCGCTGACAAAAGTTGTTGCAATGATGGAGGATGACACCTTCATGGTGCAAGGGAGCTGCTCCATGGATTTGGAGAAATAGAGGGTACTTCCTTTGAGGAAGGGATCTTCCATACATTGGAGTAGATGGAGGCCACTCATGCTTACATTGGCCAGGATCAGGAGGTTCTTTTTGGATGGTAGCTTCTCATGGGAGGCCCACTTCCAAAATTCACCACTTCTATTTGAGCATGAGCAGCTGCATGATGGGCATGGAAGCACTTTGGAGGATGACTTTGGCATGAGGTATGTCAAAGGAGCAGACAATAGCATGAGGGGAGCTTCAATTTTCAGATCTTCAGCGCTGTCCCTTAGGAGGATTGATCTATATTGGAGGTCTCAACTCTTGGTAGTGTACTCCAAGGATCTTGGTACTTGCATGATTCTTGATGACCCGGAGGGAGAAGATAGATACATGGTGGTTGATGAGGTCATCTATTCTTATGGCAAAGTCTTCTTTACTAGAGTTTCTGATCTCAAGAGGAAGCTACTACATGCAGCACATGTGGACTTTATTTCCATGCACTTTGATGCATTTCATTCTTTGATAGAGGAGTTCACTTGGGAAGGCATCTAGCATGATCTATTTCAGCATATGGAGATGTGAATAGCTTGGATGCTGATGGAGATGTTGGCACAACCAATTCCCTACTCATTGAGAGTGAGGGAGAACTTTCAAATGAGCCATTTCAACTCAATGACCAAAGTACATAGTAGAGAAGGTACAATTTTGCATTATGATTTGCACTTCTTTACTTTATATGAGCAACATGATGTATTAAGGAGGGCCATTCCTTATTATACATTATATTATAATGTACTTGGGGCCAATTGCAACATTGAGGTTGATTATTCTATTGGTGGTTTGTGAGGGAAGCCACATGACTCTTGGTGTGCACCATTGGCACCACATTTTTACTTTCATGATCCTATCTTGTAGGATGATTGTGGCAGCAAAAAAGTGGCTGGAAAGACACTTGTTATTATTTTTTTTGAGGTAGGAAAGGGATGCACTACGCTGGTTCAATGTGTGGAACTTTGATCCACTTTCCAGTTGTCATGAGGCAACTTGTTTTCATTGGTTTTTGCTCCCATATATTGTTGATGCTCTGATGTTCATGGGGAGCTTTGTTTGGAGAGTGGGACAAGAGTTGGAGGTGCCCATTGGGAGTATGATTCTCCCTAATTTACATGTTGCATGTTTCAAGAGAAACAATGGGCAAGCCATGATTGTCATACTACATCTCTTTTCTTCATATGGGAGGAGCCATTTGGAGAACTTGAGTTCTTAGAGGAGGCACTTCATGGCTGATTTGTTTGGTGGGGTAACTTGGGCCATTCTTGGAGGCCATGAAATTTCAGCCTAAGATCAGTAGCAGCCCCATACATACCATAAATGGAGAGAGAAACAACTTGGGTGGAAGAATTTAATCTCTCCATACAACCCCAATACATTGCATGAACCGAGGGTTGAGGATCCTTTTGATGAGATACTAAGAAAGGCTCATTACATTTAGATGATAGCATGGGTCTGGAAGTTTCTCATTGAGAATGAGATCCCCTATGCTTGTCATAACTCCTACCTTGAGGAGGCCATTGGACAGCAACAAGGTTTCCACTTACACCTTCCACCTTTTCATGATGTGAGCCATTTGGTTTTGCATACTTGGGAAGAAACATTGGAGGGAAGATTTATTACAGGTTATTTTGAGTAGTGGTGGGGAATATTGATGAGGAGGCCACAAGAGGAGGAGGGGAGGAATTTTTCTCTCCTTATACAGTTGCTTGAGGACAAGCAACATTTGGGAGGGGAGGACTGTAATATTCCAAAAATTTAGCCTTCAGCTAAATGGAATATTATAGTTTGTTTTATCACTAGGTAGGTGAATAAATGGGTAGGAAGGCCCATAAGTCTCCTAAGCAGAAATAAAAACACTTCAAGTGTGAAAGGATACCTTGTTAGTAGCTAAATAAAGCACCTCCAAGTGTGAACAGGGGTTGGATCATGTTGATTCAGTCAACTTTGACCAAGTCAACAACACTGTCATGGAGGAGTGGAGATTAAATGAAGAATAACACAGTTTTGGAGGGAGATGGATCTCATGAAGGAAATGACCTAATTGAGTGGGCCAAAGAGCAAGTAAGTTCATATTCTATTTAAGGAAGAGTATGGCAGCCATATGAGGTTATGTTTTAGAATATTATTTCGATATTGGTCTGCTTAGACTTTTGCTTCCTCTTGTTATTTAGCAGGGTTGTTGTGTTGTTTAGCACCGGGTGTTCCCGAGCAGGAATCCCCCCTCTTTCCTTGAGAGGCGTCTTGGAAGAGAATTGCATTCATTTCCACATTCAGGTTTTCAGGCCAAGCTACAACTTTCTTCATCAGCGCAGTTTCTGCAGGTTATTGTGCTATGTTGTAGTGGAGGATTAGATTGAGTGTCTTCAGAGCTTGTTTTTCAATGGAGGAAGGTTTCCATCCATTGGGAGGCCTATAAAGAAGCCCCTTGGGCTTATTTCATACATTTGGCACCAGGCCAAGCATTATTAGTCCCCTACAACGCAGTTTTAGTCTTGATTTGCGTTATTTTAGGGAGGAGTTGTAGGGGTAGTTGCAGTGAATGTTTTTGGAGGAGATTTCTTCAGTGGAGGAGCCATTATTTCATCTGGAGGGTCTGTTGGAGGAGGGTTGTAGATTTATACATCAGTGTTAGCCTTTTATTCTAATTTCTATTGTTGCAGCATATCTTCAGCCCTAGGGTTGCAGCTTGCATTGGCACATTGTGTGCATTTTCCGGAAACCCTCTTGGGTTGTCTTGGAAAGCTGCTCTAGTGCTCATATCTGTGTGTCTAGATTCTATTGGGGCCTATATCAATATTTTTACATCATTTCATCATCCATAGTTGTATTTATGCATAGTATAAATGCGTTGTAACAACTCTCCGACATTTTGTGTTGCAGCAACATCTCACTTTTGAGAGTGTTTATGTATTGGAGGCTTGTATGATCACATTCTATGTTTGGTGCCTCATTTTTTTGTACTTATTTGCTGCATATATGATCAGTAACATGGATTTATATTGGTCTCATGATTTCATGTGTTATATACTTGCTACTGCTTTCATTTTATGAGCTATATTGCTACTATTTCCAATTTGGAATATTACATATACCTAAGGCACATTATTGGAGAGGATGATGTGACATTCCATGAGGAGAATATCAAGGTCATCTGGGATTGGACAGAGCCTCAGAATGTGATGAATTTGAGGATTTTTGTGGGAATATGTACCAACTACAGGAATTTCGTGAAGGGCTTCTCTCAGCTGGAAACTACCCTCATCGAATTGACGAAGAAGGAGGCGTTTGAGTGGACAGATATAGTGCAGGAGGCTTTTGAGCGCCTCAAACAAGTTTTTATCACCAAAATCATACCTGATTGGTTATTGATCAGACAACTTCAGTGTAACTATTTCAAACCAATATTTTGACTGAGGCTTAGCCTCCTCAGCCTGAGAGAGCTCTCTCAAGGGTTAATGATATGGAATAAAGATATAGATAGATGGCTAAATATATGAATTAAGTATTGATTTTGTATATTTACAGGTTGAAAAGATGAAGGCTAATACTACCATTGGGCTTATGGAGTCAACAAATCAGTAGGTTCAGTGGCAAGGTTTCTTGACATGGAAGCTGAGGCTAATAGGGGTCTTAAACAAAGAAAATTCACTCAAGAACATAGGTCAACACAGTCATTTTATTACTAAAGGAATTCAAAGCATAGAGTTATGAATTCTGAGTAATAGCAATGAAATCTACTGCTAGTGGTTCAAAGGCAATTCACTCATAAAACACAGAAAAACACATCCATCTCATTACTAAAGGAAGTCAGAGCATAGGATTATGAATTATGAGTAATAGAAATGAGATCTATTGCAAGTAGTTAAACATAATAGGTAGATAAATAAAGCATTCAAACCCCATGAGAATCTCATATCTGTCAAGAAGAAAAACTTCCCTGCATTACTGATCACAGTCAATTACATAAAGCAGCAGCTTTTGCCAAAAAGTTTCCAACCCTTTGCTAATTCGACCTATTGGCCTTTAATAGACCATTAAAACATGAGATGAACTCATCTTCTGCTATATACTTCGAATTCCTAACTCTTGACACCTTTCATAACCATAAAACATCAAATTTATGACAAACATACACCTATCCTACTTGACAGTCCTATTTCAACTAGGACTCAAAATCTTCATTACTATATTTAACAACCTTATCTATTTGAAATTACATCATTGACAAGTGTATCATCACATGGTCGAATTTGGATGATGGGCTTGAGCTCTTCATGACCACTTTGCTAACCTCCACATAGGCAGGAAACCAAACCCTGTTTTTTAGGCATATGGTCTTTTGCATTCATTGAACATTCTGACCATCATGTACTCTTCATTTCATGGTCCTTTTCTGTTTTAAGTTGAATTAACACATGCCAAAACTCCTCCCTAGGCTCCAGCTGTCCATAACCATCATCAAACTATTCAAATGAGCTAAAAATAGACTGCGCTACAAAAACAAGACAGTTTTGTAGCGCTTTTCGTAGCTGTCCTTTAACCCTTTTTTCTTCAAATTATTGACTTATTTCCTTAAAAATCATCTTCATTACCTTTATATATATCCTCCATAGCAATTTCAAACCTTAATTCATATTTTTACCCCACAAAATGTGATGAAAAAGGGCAAGAAAAGTTGCTACAACAGTTTCGTAGCACTTTTTGCCTTTTTTACATTGTTTGCGCTACGAAACTGCTTAGTGAGCAGTTTTGTCCAAAATTTTCCAAAATGAAAATTTTAAATATGCTAAAAAATCAAAGTCAATTTTATTTCATCATATCACTTGAAAAATAGAGTCATTCCAGCCTTCTTGAGGTCCCTTCTTCATTTGCAATAGGTTGGCCTATTGGTTTTTCCTGTTTTTTCCTGAAAAATAGGTCTTGGGACAGAGCCTATATCTCCTAATCCATGATTTATTTTGAGAAAATGAAGGATTTTTTTTTATCCCATGATGTCTTGAATAAAAACCTCTCTTATTTTTTTGAAACACATCTCCTGCTGTCTAGAAACTGCCTTTGAAAAACATGTGTAAAACAGGAAAACGCTATTTATGAAAATAGGGCTTCAAATAAAGCCTTGTATCGCCCAACTGATAATACTTGTGAGAAAAGTGAGAGAGGTTTTTGTAGCTTGGGGTGAGATGAAAACAAACCTCTTTCATAATTCCAAAATACTTTTTCATTTGGCCAGAAAATGAACTTGAAGTTGACTGCTAAACAATCATGTACAGGACATTTTGTAACAACAGTTTCGTAGCGCATTTTAATTTATCAATTTATCCCACCTCCTAATTAATTTGAGGAAACTGAGAGAGGCTTTGTATTTAATTATATTAGGAAGAAAAACCTCTTTCAGGTTTCCTAAATTCGTTTTCAATTGCTCAGAAACATCTTTGGAATTTGACTACTCAAAACCAGAAAACAGAGTTTTTGCTTGATATTGCGCTACGAAAGCATTGCGCTACGAAAAGACAATGCTTTCGTAGCGCAAAACGAATTTTTTGAACTAGTGGCGCTATGAAAGTAAGGTTTCTTAGCTAATTGTCTAGTTTTGATGAAAAACTTAGGGAAATGAAATGAATGATGAAATGATGAATGAATTGACATAAAAAACCTTTAAAATGGATTTGTTTAACACTAAGGAAGGTTAAAACCTAAAAATCTAATACTCCCTTCTGGTCAAATTCATGAAATGACTCCTAAGACCCTATTTTGACCCATGATCAAAAAAAACTTTAAACAATGATGTTTTGAGAATTTTTGAGTGATAACAGTGGCTCCACTTGGGATAGTGTGCCCCTGTGGTACACTAAGAACCAGTAGCTCCATTGCTGCTATCCATTTTCTTGACCAAATCAGAAAGAACTTTGAAATTGCTAAGCTTCTCCTCAAGCTTAAATGGCCTTCACCTTGGGCTCAAGCTTGATGATCACTGCAGAAGAACCAAATTTGTACCTACTGAAAATATGCTCATTCACTTTTGAGCTTATTCACACACTCCTACCTACCCTAGCAGCTGCAATCTCCATTTGTAATTCAAGGAACATGAAACTTCCAATGAAGCCAGTCATTGATCTGATCTGACACTTCAACCTCTTGACTACACTTGAACCAAAAGTAAACATGATACTGAGATGACCAAGGCAACATGAGATGTAATTGATCTTCAAAATGAAAATATAACTGGAAATATGGAATGTAGAACGCTTCCATGTATTCAACTATAGGATCAAAGAAGACATGATATATTTGATGCTTCTCATGACATTCTGCAACTTTGGGCAACTCATCCATGCTTTGATCAACCACATAAGACTTCAGTTGTGTACTCTCAAACTGTTGTTCAAACTGATTTTAAAAAATACTGTATTTTTCCTCAATCTCAAAAAAGAAAGGAAGCAACACCTTCTCTTTGTGTTCTAGCATGGAAAGATTTTAAAAAGACTGATCTTGATCTTGAAGCCTATAAGATTGAATTTTACTCTCTAAAACTTCAATTTCCTTTTCAATGTTCCTAGTAACTTCATCCACAAACTGAATCTTATCTTCTGACTAGCACTCAAAGGATTTCAGATTAGAAGACAAGGATAAAGATAAATTTTCACCCACTTCTTCATTAATGTAATCATCATTTGATGTAGGCTGATGCAAGAAATGGCATGAAGACTCTACTTTTTCCAGTACCTGAGGATTGTAGCAATCATTTTCCAATATTTCCTCTTGCTGTTTTAAATGATTATCATACTGCTGATGATCAAAAGACTGACAAGTCTGCTACAACCTTTCATCAAAATCAGAGGATGTATCATAATTTTCATAAATAAACTCCTGCTGGGTTTCATTTTTAGCTAATAAAGAGGCTATCCTTTCTTCTTGGTGATGAAAGGGATTGTCATGAAGGGCTTCTAAAATTTCCTCATCCATGAACTCATCATCTTCATAACAATTCTCCAAATATTCAATAAAACTCGCATAGTGTTTACAACAGTCTTTGACCAGCAATAAGGAGGGATGACACTCTTCATACATCTCATAAAATGCAACATGGAAATCAACAAGAGAATATAATGAATCATTTGGCAAGCTTTCACACCAAGACCATGCTTTTCCTTCCAAAGTGGCCATAAACATCTTCATGAGACAATCCTCGGGGAACTAAACCTTAAGATTGTGTACATGCATATGGAATCTAACCAAATGAAGAGTAGCATTGTCTTTCTTTTCATCTTTGAATATAGGAAGATCAGTTAACCATTCAACCTTTGGCATAGGATTTGGAAAAACATGGATATGAGATCGATTCATAGGGCCATACCTGGAATTTATTCTTGCAATGGAACTCATTCTGAAACTTCATCAAGCTACTGATCTTAAAGCAATGGAGTCACCTTCCAATTGATTATTTGATGTGTGGAGTCACCAAGGTAGATGCAGCCTCGAAAAGCTTCCTGAGCTCCTGCTACCTTCAGAATATTATCTTCAAAATTTCAGGAAAGTATAATTTTCGACTCTCGGAAAATGCACCAAAATTTTATCGCCAAAATTTTACCTGATAGGCTGCTGATCAGACAACTTCAGTGTAACTATTTCAAACCAATATTTTGACTGAGGCTTAGCCTCAGCCTAAGAGGGCACTCTCAAGGGTTGATGATATGGAATAAAGATATAGATAGATGGCTAACTCTATGAATTAAGTATTGATTTTGTATATTTACAGGTTGAAAAGATGAAGGCTAATACTACCATTGGGCTTATGGAGTCAACAAATCAGTAGGTTCAGTGGCAAGGTTTCTTGACATGGAAGCTGAGGCTAATAGCGGTCTTAAACAAAGACAATTCACTCAAGAACATAGTTCAACACAGTCATTTTATTACTAAATGAAGTCACAACATAGAGTTATGAATTCTGAGTAATAGCAATGAAATCTACTGCTAGTGGTTCAAAGGCAATTCACTCATAAAACACAAAAAAACACATCCATCTCATTACTAAAAAAAGTCAGGGCATAGGATTATGAATTCTGAGTAATAGCAATGAGATCTACTGCAAGTAGTTAAACATAATAGGTAGATAAATAAAGCATTAAAACCCCATGAGAATCTCATATTTGTCAAGAAGAAAAACTTCCTTGCATTACTGATTACAACCAATTACATAAAGCAATAGATTTTGCCAAAAAGTCTCCAACCCTTTGCTAATTAGACCTATTGGCCTTTAATAGACCATTAAAAAATGATATGAACTCATATTCTACTAGATACTTCGAATTCCTAACTCTTGACACCTTTCATAACCATAAAACATCAAATTTATGACAAACATACACCTATCCTACTTGACAGTCCTATTTCAACTAGGACTCAAAATCTTCATTATTATATTTAACAACCTTATCTATTTGAAATTACATCATTGACAAGTGTATCATCACATGGTTGAATTTGGATGATGGGCTTGAGCTCTTCATGACCACTTTGCTGACCTCCACATAAACAGGAAACCAAACCCTGTTTTTTAGGCATATGGTCTTTTGCATTCATTAAACATTCTGACCATTATGTACTCTTCATTTCGTGGTCCTTTGCTATTTGAAGTTGAATTAACACATGCCAAAACTCCTCCCTAGGCTCCAGCTATCCATAACCATCATCAAACTGTTCAAATGAGCTGAAAATAGATTGCGCTATGAAAATAAGACAGTTTCATAGCGCTTTTCATAATGCTGCCCTTTAACCCTTTTTCTTAAAATTATTGACTTCTTTCCTTAAAAATCATCTTCATTACATTTATATATATCCTCCATAGCAATTTAAAACCTTAATTCATATTTTTACCCCCCAAAATGTGATGAAAAAGGGCAAGAAAAGCTGCTACAGCAGTTTCGTAGCGCTTTTTGCCTTTTTTACACTGTTTGTGCTACGAAATTGCTGAGTGAGCAGTTTTGTCCAAAGTTTTCCAAAATGAAAATTATAAATGTGCTAAAAACTCAAAATAAATTTTATTTCATCATATCACTTGAAAAGCATATTCATTCCAGCCTTCTTGAGGTCCCTTCTTCATTTGCAATAGGTTGGCCTATTGGTTTTTCCTGTTTTTTCCTGAAAAATAGGTTTTGGGACAGAGCCTATATCTCCTACTCAATTATTTATTTTAAGAAAATGAAGGAGGTTTTTTTAGGCCATGATGTCTTTAATAAAAACCTCTATTAGTTTTTTGAAACACATCTCCTGCTGTCCAGAAACTGCCTTTGAACAACATGTGTAAAACAGGAAAACTTTGTTTCTGAAAATAGGGATTCAAATAAAGCCTTGTATCTACCAACTGATAATACTTGTGAGAAAAGTAAGAGAGTATTTTGTAGTTGGGGGTGTGATGAAAACAAACCTCTTTCAGAATTCGAAAAGACTTTCATTTGGCCAGAAACTAACTTGAAGTTGGCTGCTAAACAGTCATGTAAAGGACATTTTGTAACAGCAGTTTCGTAGCGCATTTTAATTTATCAGTTTCTCCCACCTCCTAATGAATTTGAGAAAACTAAGAGAGGTTTATGTAGTTAAGTCCATTAGGAAGAAAAATGGCTTTCATTTTTCCTAATTTTTTATTTTTATTTTTTATTTTTAATTTTTAATTTTAATTTTAATTTATTTATTTATTCTCTCAAAAACCTCCTTTGAATGTGACTACTATAAACCATAAAATAGAGTTTTTGCTTCATAATGCGCTACGAAAAGACAACGCTTTCGTAGCGCAAAACAATTTTTTTGAACTAGTGGCTCTACGAAAGTATGGATTCTTAGCTAATTGGCCAGTTTTGATGAAAAACTTAAGGAAATGAAATGAATGATGAAATGATGAATGACTTGACATAAAAAACCTTTAAAATGGATTTGTTTAACACTAAAGAAGGTTCAAACCTAAAAATCTAATACTCCCTTTTGGTCAAATTCATGAAATGACTCCTAAGACCCTATTTTGACCCATGATAAAAAAAACTTGAAACAATGATGTTTAGAGAATTTTTGAGTGATAACACAAGTCATGAGCAACTACTCATTGTTGACACTTCCAGATTTCACCCAACCCTTTGTGCTTGACTGTGATGCATCCAGGGAGGGTGTAGGAGCATTTTTGATGTAGGGAGGGCATCTGATAGCTTTTGAGAGTCTGAAGCTACTGCCTTACAAGAGGTTGTACTCCAATGACAATGATATTCTAACCATCATGCACGCGCTAGCCAATTCCAGGCAGTACTTGGTGGGAAATAGGTTCAGGGTCAAAACAGACCACAACAACCTCTGATTTTTCTTAGAGCAAAAGCAGTTGCAGGAGAGGCAATAGAAGTGGGTGAGAAAGCTCCAGGCATATGAATTTGAAATTTAGTATGTTACATGGAAGCACAATGTGGTAATTGATGTATTGTCCAGGAGGTTGGCTACCCTTTCACTAATGAGCATTGCATCAGATTGGAGAGCACAGTTACTGGTAGAGCATTCCAAGGATTGATTTGCATGTGAGTTCCTTGATGGGGTAGTGGTGGATGACCGATATAGGGTGATTTACTTTAGGGACCAGATTTATTTAGTGCCCAGCTCCCAGTTGAGGGAGAATATCTTGTAGGTTTCCCATGACTCACCTTTAGCAGGGCATCGGGGGTTCACTAAGATGTACATGGCCATCAGGGAGAATTTTACATGGAAGGGACATAAGGATGACGTTCTGAGGCATGTTAGAGAGTGTGAAACATGCGAAAGGAATAAGGGTGAGAAGACACACCTTATTGGGTTGTTACATCCTCTTCTTATCCCTAAGGGGAAATGTGAGAGTGTGTTGATGGATTTTATTACTGGGTTGCCCACAATATAGGGGAAGGACTGCATATACGTGGTGGTAGACCCATTGACAAAGTTTTCACACTTTTTCGCCATCTCAGCTCAGTCTTCGACCCCACAGGTGGCCAAATTGTTTTTTAGGGAGGTATTTCAGCTTCATGGTCTTCCGAAGACCATTGTCAATGATCGGGACAACAGGTTCATGGGGGGATTTTAATAGGATTTGTTTCAACTAGTGGGCACAAAGCTCACTCTGAGTACTAGTTATCACCCCCATACTGATAGGAAGACGAAGATAATCAACAAATGGCTGGAGGATTACTTACACAACTATGTGACAGGCCATCAACGTGCATGGATAGAGTGGTTGCACTTGGGCGAGTACTGCTACAACACCATGTACCACATGTCCATAGGTATGTCCCCATTCAGAGCTTTGTATGGTTAAGATGCATTATATTTTGCTGACGTGATGTTTGGATACAGCAAGGCCCCTAGGGCCAAGGATTGGATATAGGAGAGCCAAGATATCTTGCGGGATCTCAAAGATAACCGACAAACTACGCAGAACTAGCAAAAGATCTATGTAGAGAGGGGTCGATTAGAGTGGAAATTTAAGGTTGTGAACTTGGTCTTCTTGAGGCTCCATCCATACAGACAGTCAAAGCTCAAGCAGAAGAGGGCCAAGAAGCTTAAGCCTCGCTTATATGGGTCGTACCAAGTCATCAGGAGAGTTGGGGAGGTATCATATGAGTTGGAGCTGCCCCCGGGAAGCCGAGTACACAACATTTTTCATGTGTCTTTCTTGAAGAAGGAACTGGGACAACACGTGACAACGACTCCAGAGCTACCACCTATGGATGATGGGGGGCACTAATTTATAGAGTCGAAGGCTAATTTGGACACCTGTGAGAGGCACCTGTAGAACAAGGTTATCAAAGAGTATTTGATCAGATGGAGGAACCTACTAGATGAGGATGCCACTTGGGCGGGAGAGTAGATACTCCAACATCCTTCATTGCAGTTGCTTGAGGACAAGCAACGTTTTGGAGGGGAGGAATGTGATATTCCCACTTAGTAATATTGCTAAGGGGAAATATCAATTTTGCTCAATTTTGTCTTATTTCATATTTGCAGTTAGGAAAGGTGGGTTTAGTGGTCCCACATGGATTTTGAGGCCAAGGGGAGGTCAAAACATTAGAAGAAGGTGGATAAAGTCAATCTTCTAGTGGAAAGTGGGGGCCACCCATAGAGAAATACAACCCACAAGTAAGGACACACCCATTGGAGGGAAATTGGTGGGGGAAAGTTGGTGGTTGGCCTTATTGACCATAAATTAACATTAGTCATTCTTCCGAATTAACCTTTGGATAGACATGTATTGAATGATTGGCTGATGGCGGAACATTCAAAAGGCTGATTAAAGGGGAAGGATGATGAGGCTAGTATCGCGCTTAGAAGGGAATGTGTATGAGAAGGGTCAAAATATAAAGCAAAAGAGTAAAGGTAGTGCAAAAAGGGCAAAGACATGGCATAAAAGATGCAACAACGAAAACTATTAAAAATCTGGCCGCGTCCATAAGGTGCACGTGAGGCAATTCTCCATGTGAGAATTTCCGCGGGGGTCAAGAAGCACAGGAGGGAAGAGACCCATACCCGCGCGGAATTACAGTGACATGCCGCGGGGTGGGCCCGAGATGAAGAGCGACGTGGCAGAGCAAAGCGCGGAATTACAGTGACGTGGCAAAACGGGAAGCGAGCTCTAGAGATTGGCATGCTATGTATTTAACCCTGTTTTGCGAACAATGTGTTTCAAGGATCGTATGGTTTATGCAGCAAGAGAGGTAAGGCAAGTTTCTAGGCTAACTGGTACTAAGGCCCGTACCAGTATTAAACCCGGCACGCGGTGTTCACTTGCTTCCACCTGACACCCCAATCCCTATGTGCCGCGTGCTCCACTGTCAGTGTCCTTACGACAATTCCCCCCCGTTTATTCCACTTATCCACTTTTTACCTCAGAACGCTCAGTCATAGATAACAGTCTTCCCGTATTTTACTACAGTAAAATTCGCAGGTTTCCAGCTACGGTATATACTAAGTGGGAGCCAGTGCCAAAGTCTACCCAGTCACTATCAACACCCCCGCGTCATTTTCCCGAGCATATTTCTCTGCTACACAGGTATTATCTCCCTCATATTCCCTCTGCCAAGAGTTTGCCCTCCTTCATCTTATAAAGCACAAGCTCCCCACCAAGGCAAGTTTCAACGTCCTCACAGAGGCCTATATCAAGGTGGAAGGATTCGCAGCGATGCCCGAACCATCAGCGGACAGCTAGCAAAGATGCGCTCAGTTCGCCAGCCAGATCGCCAGCTCGTCCGCAAATGTTCCGCCACCCGTGTCAGCAACAGCCTCGACCCCTTCTCGTCCATGAAACACTGTTAATTCATGATTCGGCCCAAGCGGCATTTTTACTTTTACTTTAGTTAGTTATTTTAAAATTTCAGGTGGAATTTATATTTCACCTCAGTCTTTTACTTTCTGCCTAGACGTTTGTTTAAAATTTTGTTTCAAAACGGCCTAGTGCCTAACCGAAAATGATGAGAGGTCTGCATTCCTCATCATAAGTTTTGATCATTTTGATAAGGACCTTTAACAAATTTTTGGCATGCGAAGAAGATATTTTCCAGAAAATATCTTCTTGCTCATGTATGGAGGTGTCTATATAAGCAAAATCAGAAGAGAAAAAAAGGTTCCAAATCTTCGGAAGAATTGACTATAAAAGAATTTCTTGTATGCATTTTGTGAAAGATTTAATACAAATGTGAAGAGCCCGTTGGGTCTCAATGAGAAGGAGTTTGATCTTTAATGAGGATTCTGGTCTTGGTGCTTTACAATGTGTAATTCTCTCCTATGTGTCGTAGCTTAGCCGTTCATTTCGTTTATATCCATTTATCTTGTATCACATTCTGGAATGCGAGTAGCCCACTGTTTCTGATATGAATTTATCCTTGTTGATACTTATGTCATAAGCTTTTCAGCACTTTAAATATGGCTCAGGTGTGATATACTGTCTCATTTTCAATTCATCCGTATTTCTGCTATACTGGCTGTTATGAGATGTTATTTACAAATGTTGTCTTCATGTGTGGATTCTTAATTTCATAAGCCCACTACGTGCTCGTATATATTTCTGGATGTTGTCTCAACAACAGTCAGTATTCTCTTTATTCTACGTATGCAGTAGAAACTCTATGATTATCAATCTCTGTGAAGTATTTAGAATCTAGCCCTCTTTGCAATAAAGCTGCCTTTGAATTGTTTGATACAATTCGTGTTAGAGTTTCGCATCTTGCCTCTGCAGTATTGCTTCCTCTACATCAAACTTCTGAAAGTTTTGGTCCCGTTCAAGTTAATTTTCTTGTTACAAGAAACAGCATGAGAGCTTTGTCCTACTAAGTATCCCTGCCATATCATTTTTCTCCTTGCTATATAAGATTTCCTAGGCACTGGTCTTTCACAACTCAAGGCTGTCTCTAGGATTGACAACATCTTTTTGGCGCTGTTGCTGGGGACCGAAGTTGAGAAAACTTGAAATCCCTGGGCCTAGACAAAACCTTATTCACTCTTCAATTAGGTGAGCATGGAGAGTTGAGAGTTGTATATCCCTCACCTTGGCGACTCCACATTCGTTTTTCAGATAAATCTATTTGCAGTCCTGGCTCCTTGGAAGCCACACCTTAGGTTAGATAAGTCTTAGCCAAAGACACCCTCTGTGTCTAACCCAGAGAGAATATTACATAGAATAAATTGGAGGGAGAGACAATTCATCCATACTGAGATCCCACAATTCTCCCTAGAAGAATTTCCTTCCTCCTCTTCTTAAGTGGCCCAAGTACAAGATTCTGACTCCACTGTGGGAGAAACCAGTTACTACTTAGACAGTTTACCTCCTGGAAACGTACAAGTGAAAGACGAGGCTGAGTCAATAGACACCACTCGTTACATACTCCACCCCACTCCAGAGGCTGAAGAAGTAAAAGAAGTCACTGAGATATCTGTTGTTAATACTTTGCCTTTTTCATCATCACCCCAAGCTGTTGTCCAATACATTCCCATTGTCATTCATACCTCACTTCCACCTCCTCCTTCGTTTACACATCAAATTTTTCTGTTACCTCCACCTCCTCCTCCAATGGCAAATGTTCCGGGCTTCTTGCTGAATAAATATGCCCCCCTGGCATTACCCCAAGTGCTGAATGACCTGCCACATGATTACCTAAAGATCCTGCCTCGTTTCAATGGAGAGAATGAGATCGAAGCTCAAAAACACCTTGAGGTCTTCTGCTCCTTTGCAAAAAATTTCAACGTAGAACATCTTGACGTAGTCCTAAGACTATTTGTGAAATCCCTTGATGGTGAAGCCAGAAAATGGTTCAAGACACTGGGATACCGTTCTATAAACACGTGGGAAGCAATGGAAGACACTTTTCTCAAGAAATGGGGAGAGAAGAAAGACCATGGACATTGTCTGACTGAGTTTAATACACTCAAGAAAAGGCACAATGAAGGGGTGGCCAAGTTTATTAAGAGATTCAACAAGTTGTACCTGAGCCTTCCCGTAGAAATGAAATCGCACCAGACCGCTGCCAAGGTTGTGTTTGTGGCAGCCTTTGACTCGGAATTCGGCTTCTCTCTAAGAGAAAGAAATCTAGCCACTCTGGATGATGCTCAGACAGACACACTGGAGCTTGAGGCAAACTTTGCCTCCACTGGTAAATCCAAGGGAAAGTCTGAGCAGGATACGATAAGAAGGGGAAAGGAAGAGGTATCCACCTCGACCCAAGATAGAGATTCAGCTAACGACAGGATTGAGGAGATGAACAAGATGATCAAGAATCTCTTAAGAAACCTGATAAAGCTTGAAATGGAGGCAAAGAATTCATCCTCCAAGAATTTCCAAAATGCTCCAAACAGTGGCTTCAACCCTCAATACAGAAAGCCACCCTTGCAGATACTGCAAAGGGAACAGAAGGATCAACAAGATCAGGTACCACACCCTCTATACTTGGAAGGGAAAGTAGAGGGTCCTACTGAAGACACTGCTTATGAGTAAGAGGAGGCATACCTTGCTTTCTCAAACAATGATGAAGTTGAATGTCCTTTACATGAAAGTGACGAAGTGGAGGTGCAGGCACACACAGAAGGGAAAGCTAGTGAAGACATTGAAGATCCTGAGATCAATGACTACTGCAAGCAGTTCGTCGATTTCATGCAAGCTCAATTCAATAGAAGATATGACCTCAGATCTTCTAGGAAGAGAACTCGCACTCAGGATCAGGAGGAGGACACACCCCAAGAAGAGGCACCTGCTCGGAAGGAGGCAACTCCTCAAAAGACCCCGGACAAAGGTAAGAGGCCCCTTAACCAATCTTTACAGTCTGCTGATCAAATTCCTTCATCTTCGCAAATGGCTACACCCCCTAGTGTCAAGCCAATCTTAAAATAAGTCAAACCTACCCCTCAGAACAAAGACTTCAAAGATAAATAACCAAAAGAGGTGTCAGTAGATAAGTCCTCCTCTGCCTTCAACTTACAAAAGGAGCTTGAGAAGGTGAAAATCCCAGTTCCCTTGACCGAGTTGTTAAAAAAACCTGCATATCAGTCCCAGGTCACGTCCTTTATGCTCCCTCCAGAAGTAATAAAAATTCCAGACAATCTGAACCTTCAGGAAGAAAGGCCTACGGTTGTTTTTGGCCCACATGTCGAAGAATTAGATGCTTCTACTCCTCCATTTTATGTGTCTTTAGTAATACATGACCTGCTGCTACAAAATTGTATGTTAGATTCGGGAGCTTCTCAAAATATTTTACCCCTCTCGGTCATGGAACAACTAGGACTACAGATCAACCGCCCATACAAAGACCTTTACTCATTTGACTCCAAAAGAGTTAAGTGCCTGGGCATGATAAAGGACTTAGTGGTCAATCTGGCTCAGATCCCAGCAAAAAGTGTAGTGATGGATATAGTGGTGGTTGACATTCCAGCTTGCTTTGGCATGCTACTGTCAAGATCTTGGGGGACCAAAATTGGTGGATCGATCAAGTTGGACCTAACCTATGCCACTATCCCTGTATTTGGTGGTCAAGAGAGGAGGCTGTATCGGGAAACCAGATTTGTCAAGACAGTTACCAAGGCAGATGATTCAATTAATTCTCCGGTTTATAGCAGGGAGGGGGATTTCTCATGTTTAATGCTGGAGGAAGATCAAGAGTACGCTCATGAACCATCATTCTACCAGATCAAGGCAGAACAGTCCATATAAAGTCCTGAATCAGAAATTTGGACACTTCATTTTGATGGGGCTAACTCCAGAGAAGGTAACGGGGCTGGAGTGTTATTGATTTCTCCTGCAGGCCAATGGGTCCCTTTATCTTTAAAGCTGGAGTATGAAGCCACAAATAATGTGGCCGAGTATGAAGCACTTCTACTGGGCCTGCAGACAGCCAGGAGTATGAACATACGAAGTCTAAAGGTTATGGGAGATTCAAAACTGGTAGTCAGACAGGTGAGAAATCAGTGCCAAGCCAAACATCCTAGGCTAAGGGCTTATAGGAATGAAGTTTGGGATCTGGTGGAGAATTTATTCTTGGCATTTAATATCCAGTTCATGCCCCGGGAGCAGAATAGAATGGCAGACTGCCTTGCAGTGGCTGCCAGCACTTTTCTTCCACCTCAGAATCCTCTCTTGAGATATGAAATTGAGGTACGTTATCGGCCATCAATCCCAGACAATATCAAACATTGGCAATTATTTGAAGATGAAGAGCAGGTGAAAAGATTCCTAGAAACAGTTGGAGAATTTTCCAACATGGAGATTGATAGTTTTGAAGAGGAAGAGACTGAAGACGCTTCAAGAGACAAATGGGAAGAAAAGGTAGCTGACCACAAATTTATGCAGTTGAAAGGGAATGTCATTCCCCGAGGACTAGTGCCTTTAGAAAGGTTGTTTAACAAGAATGATGTTCCACTACAGCCGAACAAAGTTTCAAAAGAGAATCAGGTAGAATATCTGAATCTTGGCACTGAGGCTGACCCCAAGATCGTGAAGCTGTCCAAGAAGGTCTCAGAAGAGTATAAACAACTTTACCAGAAATTATTTCAGGCCTATAAAGATGTGTTTCCATGGTCTTATCAAGACCTAAAAACTTTTGATATCAGCATTGTGCAGCATAAAATTCCACTGAAGGGAGATGCCAAACCACATAAGCATAAGCTTAGGTAGATAAATCTAATGTTGCTACCCTTGATTGAGAAAGAAATTAAGAAACTGTTGAAGGCCAAAATCATTGTACCATTGAGATATTCTGAGTGGGTAGAAAATTTAGTCCCTGTACAGAAGAAGAATGGAGAAATAAGGCTATGTGTTGATTTTAGGAATCTGAACAGAGCATCCTTAAAGGATAATTATCCACTGTCGAAGATGGACCACATCCTGCAGAAAGTGGTAGGAGCGTCTCAAATGTCGATGATGGATGGATTCTCTAGGTACAATCAGGTGGCCGTACTACCAGAAGATCAAAAGAAGACTGCCTTTACCACTCCGCGGGGAACATTTATGTATGCCAGGATGCCTTTTGGGTTGATTAACGCAGGGGCCACTTTTCAGAGGGCCATGGATATTGCTTTTATCAGAGAGCAAGATAAGTTTGTGGTGGTATATCTGGACGACATTACTGTGTTCTCAAAAGATGATGCAGAGCACATTGAACATCTGCGCAAAACCTTCAAGAAGTGCAGAAAGTATGGCCTCTCCCTAAATCCGCAGAAGTCTCTGTTTGCACTAGAAGAGGGCAAGCTATTAGGACACATTGTAACCAAAGGTGGAGTAAAGATAGATCCTAAGAGAGTAGAAGTCATAAATGGAATTTCCCTCCCCAGAAATAAAAAGGAAGTTCAGGTGTTCCTAGGTCGTATAAATTTCCTGAGGAGATTCATCCCTAATTATGCTGAGATAGTTAGGCATATTACTGACATGCTAAAGAAGAACAATGAGGTCAAGTGGTCACAAGAATCAAGAGAAGCTTTTGCCATAATTAAAAATGCATTCGCTGAAGCTCCTGTGTTAGTTGGGCCAGACTATGCCAAATCTTTTATGATCTTTTACTTTGCATCACCTCACACAGTAGCAGGAGTTCTGTTGCAGAAAAATGAAGATGGGTACAAGCAGCCTATTGCCTTTTTCAGTCAAGTGCTTCGTGATATTGAGCTGAAATATAACATATTGGAGAAGCATGCATATGCTCTGGTGAAATCCTTCAAAGCCTTTCATATGTATGTCCTCCAGTCCCACATCACTGCATTCGTGCCCACATCAGCTGTCAAAGATATCCTTATCCAGGGAGATAGTGAAGGAAAAAGAGGGAAATGGATAGCCAAAATACAAGAGTATGAGCTGGACATCCGCCCTACTAAACTAATCAAGGGATATGGGTTAGCCAAAATCTTGTCTGAGTCAAATTGCCAGGCTCTGGGTATAAATCTGTCCATGGTGGAAAATGAGGCATCTGAAGGGAAAGAAGAACCACAAGGAGTAGAGATAGCTTCCCAGAAGACACATATGAAGTACCTCACCAGCCAGTGGTATAAGGAAATAGTGGAATATCTACTAACACTAAGTTGCCCACCCAGCTGTGAAAAAGCTAAATACAGAGCACTGAGGTTGAGTCACAGAAGTACATGGTTGTAAATGGCCGGCTGTATTGGAGGGACCCCTCATGCATCCTGCTCCTATGCCTGACAGAGGAAGAGGTAGGGGGTATAATGGATGAGTTTCATGAAGGAATCTGTGGGGGCCATTACAGTTGGAGGGCTACTACTCAAAAAATCCTGAAGGCTGGTTTCTTCTGGCCCAAACTATTTGGAGGTGTGTTTACCCGGGTTAGAGCTTGTGATAAGTGGCAAAGGTTTGACGAAAGATGGAAGCTAGCACCTCTTCCCATGATCCCTGTCCATGTAGATGAACCATTCTAGCAGTGGGGAATTGACTTCATTGGAGAAATACACACCCCATCCAGTGGTCAACATAAATGGATATTAACCGCCATAGATTATTTCACAAAGTGGGTAGAAGCTATACCCGCCAGGAATGCAACAGACATCGTGGTGATGAAATTCATAGAAGAAAACATCATATCCAGATTTGGTTTCCCTGCCAAGATTGTGACCGATAATGCACAGGCCTTTAAATCTGCAAAGTTTTTCAGCTTCTGTCAATAGTACAACATTGCACTAGGTCACTCTACAACCTATTACCCACAGGGAAACGGCCTAGCAGAGTCATCAAATAAAACGCTGGTGAGGGCACTAAAGAAGGCTATTAATGAAAATAAGAAGAATTGGGATTCCCAGTTAAAATTCGCTCTATGGGCTAACAATATTACTAGAAAGAGAGCAACCAGGAAGTCTCCATATGAATTAGTATATGGGAGGGCAGCAGTTTTCCCCGTACAGCTAGCATTACTAGTGGCTCGATTCGTGCAAGAAAGTCAGGAAGAACCGGATGATGTAACCAAGAGAATCAACCAGCTGGTGGAGCTAGAAGAAACGCGAAACCAGGTGAGTCAAAAGCTAGTTGAATACCAGGAGAAATGAAGGACCTTTTCTATCAACATGCCAAAGACAGAAAATTACAGATTGGGGATTTGGTGCTCAGATGGGACATTCGAAGGGCTGATAAAGGTAAACACGGTAAATTCGACCCCCTCTGGTTCGACCCCTTTAAAATTGTAGAACAAGGTGGCAACAATACCTTCAGGCTGGAGAATTTACAGGGAGATCTGCTCGATGGCCCTATAAATGGCCAGTTTCTCAAGCCTTATTTCCAGTTCTGAGGCAGGCTGAGAGAGCCTGATGTATCATATTGTATATTAGTGTCTGTTTTCATCTTTGCTTAAATAATGTGTGCGTCTTGATGAATCATGAAGAGGAATGGTGTTCACATAAGATAAACAGGTGGTCTGCGAAGTTCTCGACACGCTCAAGGACGAACGTGCCGTCCCCAAGAGGAGCCAATGTTGACCATAAATTAACATTAGTCATTCTTCCGAATTAACCTTTGGATAGACATGTATTGAATGATTGGCTGATGGCGGAACATTCAAAAGGCTGATTAAAGAGAAAGGATGATGAGGCTAGTATCGCGCTTAGAAGGGAATGTGTATGAGAAGGGTTAAAATATAAAGAAAAAGAGTAAAGGTAGTGCAAAAAGGGAAAAGACATGGCGTAAAAGACGCAACAATGAAAACTATTAAAAATCTGGCCGCGTCCATAAGGTGCACGTGAGGGAATTCTCCATGTGAGAATTTCCGCGGGGGTCAAGAAGCACAAGAGGGAAGAGACCCATACCCCCGCGGAATTACAGTGATGTGCCGCGTGGTGGGACCGAGATGAAGAGCGACGTGGCAGAGCAAAGCGCGAAATTATAGTGACGTGGCAAAACGGGAAGCGGGCTCTAGAGATTGGCATGCTGTGTATTTAACCCTGTTTTGCGAACAATGTGTTTCGAGGATCGTATGGTTTATGCGGCAAGAGAGGTAAGGTAAGTTTCTAGGATAACTGGTACTGAGGCCCATACCAGTATTAAACCTGGCACGCGGTGTTCACCTGCTTCTAGCTGACACCCCAATCCCTATGCGCCGCATGCTCCATTGTCAGTGTCCTTACGACACTTCCCCCTCGTTTATTCCACTTATCCACTTTTTACCTCAGAACGCTCAGTCATAGATAACAGTCTTCCCGTATTTTACTGCAGTAAAATTTGCAGGTTTCCAGCTATGGTATATACTAAGTGGGAGCCAGTGCCAAAGTCTACCCAGTCACTATCAACACCCCCGCGTCGTTTTCTCGAGCAGATTTCCCTGCTACACAGGTATTATGTCCCTCATATTCCCTCCACCGAGAGTTTGCCCTCCTTCATCTTATAAAGCACAAGCTCCCCACCGAGGCAAGTTTCAACATCCTCATAGAGGCCTATATCAAGGTGGAAGGATTCGCAGCGATGCCCGAACCGTTAGTGGACAACCAGCAAAGATGCACTCAGTTCGCCAGCCAGATCGCCAGCTCGTCCGCAAATGTTCTGCCACCCGTGTCAACAATAGCCTCGACCCCTTCTCGTCCATGAAACACTGTTAATTCATGATTCGGCCCAAGCGGCCTTTTTACTTTTACTTTAGTTAGTTATTTTTAAATTTTAGGTGGAATTTATATTTCACCTTAGTCTTTTACTTTCTGCCCAGACGTTTGTTTAAAATTTTGTTTCAAAATGGCCTAGTGCCTAACTGAAAATGATGAGAGGTCTGCATTCCTCATCATAAGTTTTGATCATTTTGATAAGGACCTTTAACAAATTTTTGGCATGCGAAGAAGATATTTTCCAGAAAATATCTTCTTGCTCATGTATGGAGGTGTCTATTTAAGCAAAATCAGAAGAGAAAAAGAGGTTCCAAATTTTCAGAAGAATTGACTGTAAAAGAATTTCTTGTATGCATTTTGTGAAAGCTTTAAGACAAATGTGAAGAGCCCGTTGGGTCTCAATGAGAAGGAGTTTGATCTTTAATGAGGATTCTGGTCTTGGTGCTTTACAATGTGTAATTCTCTCCTATGTGTCGTAGCTTAGCCGTTCATTTCGTTTATATCCATTTATCTTGTATCACATTCTGGAATGCGAGTAGCCCACTGTTTCTGATATGAATTTATCCTTGTTGATACTTATGTCATAAGCTTTTCGGCACTTTAAATATGGCTCAAGTGTGATATACTGCCTCATTTTTAATTCATCCGTATTTCTTCTATACCGGCTGTTATGAGATTTTATTTACAAATGTTGTCGTCATGTGTGGATTCTTAATTTCATAAGCCCACTACGTGCTGGTATATATTTCTGGATGTTGTCTCAACAGCAGTCAGTATTCTCTTTATTCTGCATATGCAGTAGATACTCTATGATTATCAATCTCTGTGAAGTATTTAGAATCCAGCCCTCTTTGCAGTAAAGCTGCCTTTGAATTGTCTGATACAATTCGTGTTAGAGTTTCGCATCTTTCCTCTGCAGTATTGCTTCCTCTGCATCAAACTTCTGAAAGTTTTGGTCCCAGTCAAGTTAATTTTCTTGTTACAAGAAACAACATGAGAGCTTTGTCCTACTAAGTATCCCTGCCATATCATTTTTCTCCTTGCTATATAAGATGTCCTAGGCACTGGTCTTTCACAACTCAAGGCTGTCTCTAGGATTGACAATAGGGCCCACATGGGCGATTGGGAGGCTCTTTGAAAAAATAGGAGGAGACAATCATTCTTGGCATTCTTGATCATTTGATCATTTTCTTAGAATAGCATGCTTGAGATGGAGTCCAATTCTGCAAGTGTGTTGTGTACACGAGATTTTCAGGCTGAAATATCACCCCTTACTTCAGTGGACTTCGAGTGTCAGCCCAAGGAGGGAGTCTCATCCATTTTAGTTCGATCTAGGAGCAACATACAATGGGTGTGGGGTAGCACCAACAGTAGCAGCATAGGCACTGCATAGTCTTTGATAGTGATCCAAGATATTTTGCTTATATATGCATACATAATTACATATAGCAAAGTACTTTAACCATGAAACTCAAGGCACATAAAAATGAAGAGAAAAGAGAACATAACATGCGTGAGATCAAGACACCAAAAATTGATTACAGAGTTCGTCTAATTTGGACTACATCTACTGGCCATTCTCAACAGTGGGGAGAACTTCATTCATTAAGTGGCATGAAAAGAGAATCAATAGAAGCAAAATTTACATATGAACCCTTATACATCCAAGCTAGAAGATGGCAGTAAAATGGATATCCCATGTGCAAAAATGAACATCACCATCGAACTCCTGTTGTCGAGAGGCTTAAAATCGACATAAAATTTGTCAATAGTTGACACTGGCAAGTTCTACACCTTACGGAATCTTTCTGATGCCCCTCGAGATTCCCTGGGGCATGGTTCTACCCTCTCCTTGGCTCGTGGTTCCTCCCTGCTGTAAAAATTTTCTCCGCTGCTATGGGAATTCACTATTTATATGGTGTTTGGCGGGAAAAGTTGTCAACGTATAGGTTGGTGGCGCATTGGTAGCACCCACCGGTAGAGATCATGGCGGTTGGCGGAGGGTGCACGTTCGAAACCCGAACCAACCCTTTTATGGCATATCTCCCATGTGTTTTTGGTTATGTTGGCACACGGTTTTGGTTGGGTTGCCTGTCGATTGGGCCGGCCTACGTGGCTAGGCGGGTTCAATTCCCACCGGCCTATGTTTAGTGGCCACGACTGTTGGTTCGTGGGCGTTGTGTGTCCTGGCCGAGCCAACTCTTGTCTAATAGACCTGGCCACAATATATATATATATATATATATATATATGAGGGCTCACTTCGGCTTGGCTAAATTGGGTCATCCCTATTTTTATATATTTTCTTTATTTTATAGAACCATATGGTATTTTAAAATTCTTCTCGAAATAAGGGTTATGGGACATTTTAACCATACCACAAATTTTCCCGGAAACTGGCTGGATCCTGGCGCCAAATTTCCACCAATTTGCTGCCTCCTGAAGATAGCCACACGTGCAAGTCAACCCTAAAATTTGATTGGCTCTATCTTCCTCATACGAGCTTAGATTTGAGTGCCATTCGCGTCATTGGAATGAGGGAAACGAGCACTTAAATTTGGTGCCGATATTTCTACATTATGACCACTTTTATTTTTGAGTAAATTTAAATCCATTTGTACGTGGTGATCCTTCTGGATCAATCCTCACCACATACGAGCTTTTGGTCCTCCAAAAACATGAAAATAATTTGCAGCTACTTTGTCCCTTGTCTGCACCACAAGTGTCTTGACAGGTCACCCTTCTTTCTCCTTACCTTTGTTCTTCGGAGCCATAAGTGATGAACCGACACCTGCATCCTTTGCAAACCTGCAGTACAATATTTTTGCAAATTACATGTTCAATTACATGACCAACTATGACCCATGCATCCCATACTTTCCATGAGTTTATAACACATACTCTGTGGTCAAGTTTACATCAAAATGGAAATGAAAAACCCAGCTATCAATACAAGGCCAAAATATCATTGTCGCTTAACAAGTGATGGAAGACACATCATCACTTTCACATTTTAAGTTGCAACACATGACTTACAAAAACATGGTCATGACACACTACCACACCTAGAAAAACCATCTCTCACTTATTAAAGTGAATGAGTCATCTCCTTATGGCGCATTCACTTGTCGAACGATTTCTTCAATTGGTTCCTGCACTGATGCTTTGTCCTTAAGGTACTGCTCTGGATGGAGCCTCTGACACGTGGCATTTTGATGGCCACTTTTGTCGCAATGACAGCAATATGTCTTCTTACTCTAGACCTACTTTACCTTCTTCTTTTCCTACGGTGGAGAAGGCCTTTCACTCCTCATCCTCTTTCGTGCTGCCATTCTTTTCCAACACTCAACAAATAAATGGTTATGTAATCCACAAAAACTAAATTTTTTTCAATGCCATGATTTATGTTCATTGTTAGCAACATGCTTGAAATCAAAATGAACATTAGAATACCGAGACTTGTTATACCTTTCTTGTTGGTCCTCGTGCAATCATGGGGATGAGAGCTTGCCTAAGCTCTTTCTTTGCAATATGCATTGCCATGGGATGAGGGTGAATTGTTCCCATCAATCTCCTTCCTCGACAAGTTCAACAATGTCATGGAGGCTTTTGACACCTTTGAGCATCCTCCTCCGGTGTATCCCAAACCTGTGAATTGAGGTCTCTACACAACCTCCAATGGCTGATTTATGCATTTTCCATTCACACCAAGTCCTCCTCCTTTGTACCCCATCTTGGTGAGAGGTATCATGCCAAATCCTGTAATGGGTATCTCCACATTCCCAACATAAATGATAGCATTTGAAGATGAAATTGAAGAGAAATCAACATTGTTTACCTCAATCGATGATTCTGAAAGAGATGATGAGGGCTTTTCTGAGCCATTTTTGCGCTTTAATTCATCCAAGTCCTCTCTCGTGGCTTGAAACTGAAGCTGCAATCTCTGCTTCTCCTCTTTCTCTTCTCGTATTAGCCTCCTTAATTCAACATTCTCTTCTTGAAGACTCTGGTTGATCTCCTCATTTTAATGATGAGAAGACGATGTATAAGTACTAGAGGATGTGGATGAAGCATATTTCTTTGGTCTTTCTTTCTCCTCTTCCTATATTCTCTTCTCATAAGCATCATACATTATGTCCACCATTTTTGAAATCGACAGGAAGGCCTCTTACATTTCTTTGTCATCCTCCATGGTTGCACATTTAGTCGTTCATGCTCGTAATTCACATAGCAAGAAGACTGCTCCTCTTCCTAATGAGCTTCCTCATCTTCCATGTCTCCTACTCATTTTTCTTGTTTGTTGTTATTCTTGAACATATTTCTTGTTTTTTATACCATTTCCTTCTCATATAAGGTAGTGATTTGGTGGTTACATTGGAAGTTTCATTTGATGTAAGCTTGGACTAGTTTTGGTTAGTTTTGGAGTAGGATTATATTGTTTTTTTTTTTTTTTTTCATTGTTTTGTTTCATTTCGCTCTGTTTATTTCCTTTCATTTGTAGTAAATTTCTGCATGAGACCATGTTTTGTTTTAGAAGAAAGCATGGTGAATTTTAAGAGGATATTGTGCATCTGTCAATGCTTTTCTTTCTATTATTCCTTCTCTTTGCACGGGCCTCATACCATTTAGTCGATGATACCTTGATGGAAAATACATTCCTTCTCAGAGAAAGCCTTAGTGAAATTGCAATGCTTGAATCTATAACTTGGACCACCTACTCTATTTTTTTTTTTTTTTTTTTTATAATTTATTTATTTATTTTTTATTATTATTATTTTTTTTTTTTAATTTTTTTTTTTATGATTGTTTGGTTTTGCCTTGTCAACTAAGTCGAGTAGAGTAAGGAGGGGAGGAAACTTATACAAGTGAGATGTATTTCATAGGTGTATAAATAACCTTCCCTAAAGGTTCAATCTCTTTTGATCTCAATAATCTGGGATCCCTCTTCCACCCCGTGAAATCTGTTATCACTGAGCTGGGACCAATTCAACTGCTCAATTTTCAACCTAGTGCAACTATTTCAAATCACTTGGACTGGAAGTTAGCCCTTCCAACCAGAGAGGGTTCTCTCAAAGAAAAGATAAAATACTCAAGACAAAAATCATATTTCAGATGGCTAACTCTGTACCATTTTATGCTTTATATGATTCTACAGGTGGAAGAGTGTATGAAGGCTATCATTGGGTATGGAGTCATCTTTGGGACTTCAATCACAAGCAAATGTAGTTCATGGAAGCTGAGGCAATTAAGCTTAAAAAATAATTTTTTATAGCAAAAACATAATACATGAAGGAAATTAGAGCATAATACTATGAATTCCAAGTAATCATGATACTATGAAGCTGATGATAATATGATAAATATAAAAACACAAACACATAAGGTCAAAATAAATCTAAGGTCTGAAAGACAATTTCTACAACTTTGTATTAGCTTGATAGAGAAAATTTACATAGTAGTTTCTTCATAAAAATAATCAACCCTTTTAAACTCAAAATCTCCCTCATTTATAGAGTGAGGTATCATACAATGGCTTGCCACCTGGGTCAGCCTTGAATTTCGACCTTGGAGACCTATTTCTTATCAAATTACATCACTTGGAGACTTGCTAGGGATATTTGTGCTTGCTAGAGTTTGAATACAAAAAGGACTCTTCTTTCATTAAATAGCTCAACAAATTATTTTAATAACACTTATCGAATGAAACCAATTTATTTTTTGAGTGTACTGGACTACTAATGTGCCATCATGCCACGTGGATGCTGAGTTGGATCTCCACCAAGTCAAATTTTAAATATTTTACACAAATATGGCTAGTAACAATTCTGAAAAATTGGCCTCAAAGATGATAGCATATTTTCCAAACCCTGATGGCTATGAAACAAATGAGGGAGGTTTTTGTATGTGGGCTCACTTTGAAGAAAAACCTCCTTCATATTTCCAAAATTCCTTTCCATTTGGTCATAAAGTGAGCTAGAAGTTGACTTCTAAAACAATCATGTACAAGAACTTTCATAGCGCACTTTTGTAGCAAACTTCCAAAATCCACCTTTTGCATGATCTTTGACCTTTCTGATCATTGGAGGTTATTTCTTGATGCTAATGAGGTAAACACATGCTCTAATTAACCCCTTTTCTGAGATTTTTTAAGAAGTTTTCCCTCAAAGAAACCTACAACAATTTCGTAGCGAAAACTCACATTTAAGCCTGGAATGCGCTACGCAAGTACCTAGTTCACTGACATTTTGCTCCTTCTTCTTATTTTTATGTCAAAATCACTTCTAAAGCCTGTATATGCCTGATTATGATAGCATAAGAAAAAATGTGATAAAAAATGTGTTTCCTTACCATGTTTCATGGAGTAACATCATCATCTTGCACAATCATTTTAAGAACCTTTTTCTTCAATTCAACTTGTATCATTTTTATCGAACCATACTGACATGCTGAGGTGTGGGATATTTTATGCATTGGAGTTAAGACTTCATGAGCTTGATTTGAGATGGTGAGTTGGAATTCTTTGTTGATTTAATGAGTTGTCAGCCATCTCAACCATGTGGAGTTGATTCCTGAGCTGCCCCCTTAAACAAGTGGCCCAATGATATTCCTGATCTCATTTGATGAATCAACCACCTCTTTACTCCGTTGACTACTCAAAAAGATCAAAAAATACGTAATGCTGGAAAAAATAGAGTATTAGCAACTTTCGTAGCGAATCCTGACATGTTTACATTGAATTCGTTGTAGAAGTTGGTAAAAATGTCAAATTCACTCTAATGACCAGATTTACTCATGCATGAGATATTTTTGGAATTTTCTTTGACATTGACCCCTATCACATGAATGATGACCTTCAAGACCCCTCACATATGTGCAATTTTTTTTTCCTTTTAAATTACAAATTTAAAAGATCCTATTCAACCCTAAATTAACCTAACTGACTTATGACTCAAAACAAACCTAATGGTTATCTTGGATAACATTGGCTACAATGGGGATGTTGTGCCCCTGTGGTGCAACAAAGAACTAACAAACCAGGTGCCTTATCCATTGGGCTGATCCAAACCTCTTGTCATATTCTTTACCCTACATTCATCCCTTGACATGCTCTTAAAGCAAAACACCGTACATACCAAAACTTATAACTACAATCTTAAAAATAAATGTTGAAAGAGATGCTTGCCCAGTAAGCTTATTTATGTAGGGCACATGATCTGTAGGATTCTCTACCCAAGGCTAGAGCACCATTACCACCTAGGAATGGTTTCCAGCAGAGGGGAAGAGACACTAGGGTTCCACCACTGAGAGCCAACCAGGGGCATGGACAGATGGATGAGGTGACTCAGAGAGACCTCCGGAGGAGGAATTTGTGTTTCACCTGTCAGGAACCATGAGCACTAGGCCACAGATGCGCAGTGGGCAAGGCCCACTACATTGGGGTATTTTATAACAGTGACTTTGAGGATGGTGCATATTTGGAGGTGGGCGGAGATTACAATGTAGTGCTTGCGGAGAGGGGACTGCCACTACCACCACTGCCGAGGGGAGCTCCCTTTGCACCATCAGGAGGGGTCCTTGCATCTCTACGTGGGGTACCCAAGTTTTTTATCATGAGGATTAGGGGCATTGTGCAGGGGAAGCATGTCTCAATTTGGTGGACAGTGGAGCTACCCACAATTTCATTGATGCATAGATGGTTCAGAGGAGGGGCATCACAACTAATGAGTTTGAGCGATTTTTGGTTCTTGTGCCAGGATACAAAACCATGCAGTGCACGCACTATGTTCCCGCCTTGACAGTGACCATGGGGAACTACTCCATGAAATATCACTTCTTCGTGGTGGAGGTACTAGATAACAATGTGGTGTTGGGTATCTAGTGGCTCTATTCACTTGGGCGAGTCAATAAGATTGGAGGAGGCTAAAGATGGATTTTATAGGGCCGAATGGAAAATCAATTTTGCTATCGGGTATGCACTCCTACCCTCCATAGATTTTTTCGGCCCACAAGATGGAGGATAATATGAGGCATGGTGACATGGAGTGGGCCATGGATTTTAGGCTTTCTAAGGATGAGGGTTAGCCCAAACCATCACACCTATACATACAAGCTATTTTGGACAGGTACCCAGTGGTGTTTGGAGAAATACTGCTCGGGAAATCACTTGACTGGGGGTTTGAGCATACTATTGAGATGGATTCGAGGGTAAATATCATGATCACTACCCCTTACAGACATCCCAAGGCACACATGCATGATATTAAGAGGGCCAATCGCCAGAGTTAGGATCCACAAGAGGTGGTTAGTCTATGTCACGAAACACACGGGGAGCGTTGAAACCAATGTCAAACAATCTCCCCCCAATGCAAGTTGGCTAAGTTTCGAACTCGAGACCTATCGCTCTGATACCACTTGTTGGAATCACAATTTCCATTAGACCAAAACCCGCAGGCGTTAGTCTCTGCTACAATCGCTAGAGTTAGGATCCAAGAGAGGCATTTAGTCCATGTTGCGAAACCAATGTAAAAATACCATATGGTTCTAGAAAATAAAGAAAATATATAAAATTAGGGTTGACAAGTGGCCAAATCCCGTAGACCCCTCCATAAGCATATTGCATATATATATATATATATATATTGACAAGTGGCCAAATCCCGTAGACCCCTCCACCCCTCCATAAGCCAAATCCCATAAACCCCTCCATAAGCATATGCATATATATATATGCAATATGCTTATGGAGGGGTCTACGGGATTTGGCCACTTGTCAACCCTAATTTTATATATTTTCTTTATTTTCTAGAACCATATGGTATTTTTAAATTCTTCTCGAAATAAGGGTTATTGGAAATTTTAACCTTACCACAAATTTGCCCAGAAACTGGCCGGATTCTGGTGCCAGATTTCCACCAATTTGCTTCCTCCTTAAGCCCGCCACACATGCAAGTCAACCCTGAACTTTTATTGGCTCTATCTTCCTCATACAAGCTCAGATTTGAGTGCACATTGGAATCAGGGCAACAAGCACTTAAATTTGGTGCTGATCTTTCTACATTATGACCACTTTTATTTTTGAGTAAATTTAGAGCCACTTGTACTTGGAGATCCTCCTGGATCAATCCTCCCCACAGATGAGCTTTTGGGCCTCCAAAAGCAAGAAAATAATTTGCAGCTACTTTGTACCTTGTCTGCACCACAAGTGTCTTGACCTTTCACCCTTCCTTCTCCTTACCTTTGTTCTTTGGAGCCATAAGCGATGAGTCGACACATGTATCCTTTGCAAACCTGCAGTACAATTTTTTTGCAAATTACATGACCAAATATGACCCAAGCATTCCATACTTGCCACGATTTTATAACACATACTTGGTGGTCAAGTTTACATCAAAATGGAAATGAAAACCCCAGCTATCAATACAAGGCCAAAATATCATTGTCGCTTAAAAAGTGATGGAAAACACATCATCACTTTTAAATTTTAAGTTGCAACACATGATTTACAAAAATATGGTCATGACACACTACCACACCTAGAAAAACCATCTCTCACTTATCAAAGTGAATGGGTCATCTCCTTGTGGTGCATTCGCTTGTCGAACGATTTCTTCAGCTAGTACCTGCACTGATGCTTTGTTCTTAAGGCGATGCTTTGGATGGAGCCTCCCACATGTGGAATTTTGATGGCCACTATTTTTGCAATGACTGCAATAAGTATTCTTCCTCCATACCTACTTTACCTTCTTCTTTTCCTGCGGTGGAGAAGGCCTTTCACTCCTTATCCTCTTTCGTGCTGCCATTCTTTTCCAGCACTCAGCAAATACAAGGTTATACAATCCGCAAAAGCTAAATTTGTTTCGATGCCATGATCTATGTTCATTGTTAGCGACATGCTTGAAATCAAAATGAACATTAGAATACCGAGACTTGCTATACCTTTCTTGTTGGTCTCTAGTGCAATCATGGGGATGAGAGATTGCCTCAGCTCTTTCTTTGCAATATGCATTGCGATGGGATGAGGGTGAAGCATTCCCATCAATCTCCTTCCTCGATGGGTTCAACAATGTCGTGGATGCTTTTGACACATTTGAGCATCCTCCTCCAATGTATCCCAAACCTGCGAATTGAGGTCTCTACACAACATCCAATGGATGATTTATGCCTTGGCCATTCACAGCAAGTCCTCTTCCTTTGTACCCCATCTTGGTGATGAGTCTCACGCCAAATCCTATAATGGGTATCTCCACATTCCCAACAAAAATGATAGCATGTGAAGATGAAACTGAAGAGAAATCAACATTGTTTACCTCAATCGTTGATTCTGAAACAGATGATGAGGGATTTTTGAGCCCTTGTTGTGCTTCAATTCATCCAAGGCCGCAATTTCTACTTCTCCTCTTTCTCTTCTCGTAATAGCCTCCCTTATTCAAACAGATGATGAGGGATTTTTTGAGCCCTTGTTGTGCTTCAATTCATTCAAAGCCGCAATTTCTGCTTCTCCTCTTTCTCTTCTTGTAATAGCCTCCTTAATTCAAAATTCTCTTCTTGAAGACTCTGGTTGATCTCCTCGTTTTAATGATGAGAAGACGATGTATAAGCACTAGAAGATGTGGATGAAGCATCTTTCTCAGATCTTTCTTTTTCCTCTTTCTCTATTCTCTTCTCATAAACATCACACATTATGTACACCATTTTGGACATCCTCAGGAAGGCTTCTTACATTTCTTTGTCATCCTCCATGGTTGCACATTTAGTTGTTCACGCTCGTAATTCACATCAGCGAGAAGACCACTCCTCTTCCCAACGAGCTTCCTCATCTGCCATGTCTCCTCCTCATATTTCTTGTCTGTTGTTATTCTTGAACATATTTCTTGTTGTTGATACCATTTCCTGCTCAGATAAGGTAGTGCTTTGGTGGTTGCATTGGAAGTTTCATTTTACGTAAGCTTGGACTAGTTTTGGTTAGTTTTGGAGTAGGATGATATTTTTTTAGTTTTTTTTTTCATTGTTTTGTTTCATTCCGCCCTGTTTATTTCCTTTCATTTGTAGTAAATTTCTACATGAGACCATGTTTTGTTTCAGAAGAGAGCATGGTGAAGTTTAAGAGGATATTGTGCGTCTGTCAATGCTTTTGTTTCTATTTATTCCTTCTCTTTGCACGGGCCTCGTACCATTTAGTTGATGATACCTTGATGGAAATTATATTCTTTCTCGGAGAAAGCCTTAGTGGAATTGCAATGCTTGAATATATAAATAGGACCAGCTACTCTATATTTTTTATTTTTTATTTTTTTATGATTGTTTAGTTTTGCCTTATCAACTAAGTCGAGTAGAGTAAGGAGGGGAGGAAACTTATACAAGTGAGATGTATTTCATAGGTGTATAAATATCCTTCTCTAAAGGGACAATCTCTTCTGCTCTCAATAATTCATGATCCATCTTCCACCTCATAAAATCTATTATCAATGAGCTGGGACCAATTGGGCTGCTCAATTTTCAACCTAGTGCAGCTATTTCAAGCCACTTGGACTGGAAATTAGCCCTTCCAATCAAAGAGGGTTCTCTCAAAGAAAAGATAAAATACTCAAGAAAAAACTCATATTGCAGATGGATAACTCTGTACCATTTTATGCTTTATATGATTTTGTAGGTGGAAGAGTGTATGAAGGCTACCATTGGGTATGGATTCAGGTTTGGGACTTCAGTCACAAGAAAATGTAGTTCATGGAAGCTGAGGCAATCAAGCTTAAAAAATAACTTTTTATAGCAAAAGCATAATACATGAAGGAAATTAGAGCATAATACTATGAATTCCAAGTAATAATTATACTATGAAGCTGATGATAATATGATAAATAGAAAAACACAAACACATAAGGTCAAAAGAAATCTCAGGTCTGAAATACAATTTCTACAACTGTGTATTAGCTTGATAGAGAAAATTTACATATTAGCTTCTTCATAACAATAATCAACCATTTCAAACTCAAAAATTCCCTCATTTATAGAGTGAGGTCTCATACAATGGCTTGCCACTTGGGCCAACCTCGAATTCCTACCTAAGAGACCTATTTCTAGTCAAATTACATCACTTGGAGACTTGCTAGGGATATTTCTGCCTAGGAGATTTTGAATACAAAATAGAGTCTTATTTCATTAAATAGCTCAAAAAATTATTTTAATAACACTTATCAAATGAAACCAATTTATTTTCTGAGTGTACTGGACTAATGATGTGCCATCATGCCATGTGGATGTTGAGTTGGACCTCCACCAAGTCGAATTTTAAAATGTTTACACAAATCTGGCTAGTAAAAATTCTGAAAAATAGGCCTTAAAGATGTTTGCATATTTTCTAAACCTTGATGGTTATGAAAAAATTATGGAGGTTTTTTTATATGGGCTCATGTTGAAGAAAAACGTCCTTCAGATTTCCAAAATTCCTTTCCATTTGGTCATAAAGTGAGCTGGAACTTGACTGCTAAAACAATCATGTACAAGAACTTTCGTAGTGCACTTTCGTAGCAAACTTCCAAAATCCACCTTTTGCATAATATTTGACCTTTCTGATTGTTGGAAATTCTTCCTTGATTCTAATGAGGTAAACACATGCTCTAAGTCACCCCTATTTTGAGATTTTTTTAAGAAGTTTTCCCTCAAAGAAAACTACAACACTTTTGTAGCGAAAACTCACCTTTAAGCCTAGAATGCACTACGCAAGTACCTAGTTCAATGACATTTTGCTCCTTCTTCTTATTTTTACGTTAAAATAACTTCTAAAGCCTGTATATGCCTGATTATGATAGCATAAGACAAAATGTGATAAAAAATGTCTTGCCTTACCATGTTTCATGGAGTAACATCATCATCTTGCACAATCATTTTAAGACCCTTTTTCTTCAATTCAACTTGTATCATTTTTATCGAACCAAATTGACATGCTGAGGTGTGGGCTATTTTATGCATTGGAGTTAAGACTTCATGAGCTTGAGTTGAGATGGTGAGTTGAATTGATGAGTTGGAATGCTTTGTTGTTTTGATGAGTTGTCATCCATCTCATCCATATGGAGTTGATTGCTGAGTTGCCCCCTTAAACAAGTGGCCCAATGATATTCCTGATCTCATTTGATGAATCAACCACCTCTTTACCATGTTGACTGCCCAAAAAGATCAAAAAATACATAACGCTAGAAAAAATAGAGTATTAGGAACTTTCGTAGCGAATCTTGACATGTTTACACTGAATTCGTTGCGGAAGTTGGTAAAAGCTTCAAATTCACTCTAATGACTAGATTTACTCACACATGAGATATTTTTGGAATTTTCTTTGACATTGACCCCTATCACATGAATTATGACCTTCAAGACCCCTCACATACGTGCAAATTTTTTATTTTTATTTTTAAATTACAAATTTAAAAGAGCCTATTCAACCCTAACTTAACCTAATTGACTCATGACTCAAAACAAACCTAATGGTTATCTTGGATAACATTGGATCCAATGGGGATGTTGCACCCCTGTGGTACAGCAAAGAACCAACGGACGAGGTGCCTTATCCATTAGGCTGATCCCAAGCTCTTGTCATATTCTTTACCTTGCATTCGTCCCTTGACATGCTCTTAAAGCAAAACACTGTACAACTTACAACTACAATCTTCAAACTGAATGTTGAAAGAGATGGTTTCTGAGTAAGCTTATTTATGTACCAATGACCCTACTCTAACAGCCGAAAACCAAAATTTCAATTCAAGCAATATGAAATTTCTAGTATAGCCAGTCAAAGAGCTGATCCAACACCTGGGCTTCTTGACTGTGCTTGAACTACATTAGAAGTGAATCATCTATTGGAAACTTAGAAAGAAAATTGAATCCCTGCTCCATAATAAATACAAAATTTTTCTTGACTGATCAATACAATAGACTTACCATTGGATATTGGAAACCATAAAAATCACCTTTTCTTGATGAGTAAAACCATGAGAGTTGAATTCATTCATAATTGATGGCTTCTTTTGTCTTATGTCTTCAATTCCAATAACATCATCAAATAAAAAGGCAACAATAAATTTGTCTTCCCTTTCATGTAAATCAACAAAACCATCCATGCATCCTTGAAAATCTTCAAACATGACATCCATATTGTGTGTATCAAAACTAGTCTTTTGGTTATCAAACAAATCAGATATAATATTTGGTAGTTTTGTTTGAGGACTGTCATCTTGATTCTTAACACAAACAACTTTATGGATATCCTCAATGTCATTTTGATGATCTCCAAATAGAGTAGGTAAAACATGTATATTTTTCTCTTCATTTAGCTTGGGTTTACCTAAAAGTGAACTTTCATCACATGTTACCTCACTGTTTAGAATTTTCATGCATGTATTTTCAACATCCCGATCTTGAAGAGTTTCTTCTTGACATAAAATCTCAGAAAATGAATGGGCTAAATATTTTTTTGAATGATTTGGCTCATATCTTTGACTGCATATAGATTGATAAGGCTGCAAATCCTCATAAATTTCATGTAATATACAGACTTAACCGTCAAATTGCTGATCCATTTCATCTTCAACTAAAGAAGAAACATCTGCTTGTTGGAAAATTTCTTGATCATCATGACAACTAGCTTGTGAAGAAAATTCATAAAGTGCCTCTAATATCTCCTCATCATCCATATGTTTTACATTATCATCCATACATGTTGAAAATGCAGCAAGATGATGGAGCTTAGTGAAATGAAGTCGCCTTCACTAAGTGGGCCCGCAGGCAAATTCTGGCGCAAAGTCTATTTTTAGACATATGGAGCATGGTCCAGGGGTTGCAATATGTTATTCTTGGAGTATTGGTCATGTTGGTAAAAATAGATGGACTTCTATTTTTAGACATATAGGTCGAAGTCTATTTTTAGACTGCCTATCCTAAAAATAGAAAAGTCAAATATTATTTACCCTTAATAATATTTGGACTCTAAACTTCAGTTTACTCTCTTGGAGCACTTCAGTTCGAGCTACAGAAGTGGCTCATGCATCTGACAGAGGAATTACACTATTCTTAGGGGTTTGGTGAGCTCATGCATGGTTGACTTCAGTTAGGACTTCAGTGGCAGAAGTTTGGTGGAGTTGATGAGACAGTTGGTGGAGTTGTGTTCGGTTTAACTTAGTTGAACTAGTTGAGATTAATTTAACTAGCTAATCAAATAGTAATGAGTGGAGTGAATTAAATATTATTTAATTCATTAATTAGTAACTCATTATTCAACTCAAGAACACATTAGTTCACTACAGTGCATGGACAGTTCAGTGGAGACCAGTGAAAGAGGTAGATGAAAGGGTGGAGTTAGCTATCAGTGGCGACATCAGTTGTGCATGAGATTTGCACCACACTTGGAGGAATTGCTCATGATGATTGCGCTTTCAAGCCAAGGAGATTCGAACCTTGGATCTCTATATAGACAGGCCTGTATTGCGCAATAGAGGCAAGGCAATTGGCGGTGAGTTTTGAACCAGTAACCCGTTCAAAACCAAACTAGTTTGTGTGTAATTTTATGAGAAAGTACTGAGTACTTGTGAGGAGTATTGTACTGAGTTTGTTACATGATTTCTCCGTTATAATATACACAATAGCTGCGGGGTTTTCAGCTATAAGCTTTCCCCATACATACTGTGTAATGTGTGTGATGTTTTGATGATCTTTTGATCGCATACCGCTTGTTTTATTTCCGCATGTGTGATGATCTAAGTGGAAGATATTATGTGTTGCATATGAATTCGAATTGATATGTGATCAGGATAATCTTAGTGGATAAATCTTCTTTATTCAGCAAATTTCTACAATACATTCTACATCATCATCAATACTTTTAATATATCGAATGAAACCTTTCCAAATATTGCAATAGTCTTGAAACAATGGTGATGAAGGATAAGACTTACCGTAATGCTAAAAAAATATTCTATGGAAATATTCAAGAGAGTACAAGCTTCTCGATTTCAACCCTTCATACCATACCCTAGGTATGTCTTCTAGGGTAGCCATAAACATCTTAATGAGACAATCCTCAGGAAACTAAACCCTTAGCCTACATACATGTATCTGGAATTTAACCAAATGCAGACCAACATCATCTTTGAACATGGGAAGATGACTTGACCAATCAACACAAGGCATAGGATTTGGAAAACCATAGATTTGAGATCGATTCAGAGGAGCATACCTGGGATTTATTCTTGCAGTAGAAATCATCTTATAATTTATTCAAGCTACTGATCTTCAAGCATTGGAGTCACCACAAAGCTATGAATTTCTGAATTCTTCAAGAATGGAGTCGCCAAGGTAGAAGTACAACCTTGAAATGTCTGATCTCCTGCTACCCTCAAGAGTTCAAATACTTTAAAAAGAAACGCCCAGGATAATACGACTTTTAGATTCCCGACAGATGCACCAAAATGTTATCACTAAGCTGGGACCAATTGGGCTACTCAATTATCAACCGAGTGAAACTATTTCAAACCGCTTGGACTGGCAGTTAGCCCTTCCAATCAGAGAGGGTTCTCTCAAAGAAAAGGTAAAATACTCAAGAAAAAAATCATATTGCAGATGCCTAAATTTGTACTATTTTATGCTTTATATGATTTTGCAGGTGGAAGAGTCTATGAAGGCTACCATTGGACATGGAGTCAGCTTTGGGACTTCAGTCACAAGCAAATGTTGTTCATTGTAGCTGAGGAAAATAAGCTTAAAAAATAACTTTTTATAGAAAAAACATAATACATGAAGGAATTTGGAGCATAATACTATGAATTCCAAGTAATCATGATATTATTAAGTTGATGATAATATGAGAAATGGAAAAACACAAACACATAAGCTAAAAGAAATCTCAGGTTTGAAAGACAAAAGTTGCAACTGTGTATTAGCTTGATAGAGAAAATTTACATAGTAGCTTCTTCATAACAATCGTTAACCCTTTCAAACTCAAAAAATCCCTCATTTATAGAGTGAGGTCTCATACAATGGCTTTCCACCTGGGCCAACCATTAATTCCTACCTAAGAGACCTATTTCTAATAAAATTACATCACTTGGAGACTTTCTAGGGATATTTCTGTTTGGCAGAGTTTGAATACAAAAAAGACTCTTCTTTCATTAAATAGCTCAAAAAATTCTTTTAATAACCCTTATCAAATGCAACCAACTAATTTTTTGAGTGTACTGGACTGCTAATGTGTCATTATGCCATGTGGATGCTGAGTTGGACCTCCACCAAGTCCAAATTTTAATTTTTTTACACAAATCTGGCTAGTAAACATTCTGAAAAATAGGCCTCAAATATGATTACTCCAAACCCTCATGGTTGTGAAAAAACTGAGAGAGGTTTTTGTAGATGGGCTCATTCTAAAGAAAAACCTCTAAAATTTCCAAAATTCCTTTCCATTTGGTCAGAAAGTGAGTTGGAAGTTGACTGCTAAAACAATCATGTACATGAACTTTCGTAGTGCATTTTCGTAGCAAACTCCAAAATCCACCTTTTACATAATATTTGACCTTTTTGACAGTTGGAGGGTATTCCTTGATGCTAATGAGGTAAACACATGTTCTAAATCACCCCTGTTCTGAGATTTAAAAAAAAAAAATTCCCTCAAAGAAACCTACAACACTGTTGTAGCGAAAACTCACCTTTAAGCCTGGAATGCACTACAAAAGTACCTAGTTCACTGAAATTTTTCTCCTTCTTATTTTTACCTCAAAAACACTTCTAGAGCCTATATATGTCTGATTATGATAGCATAAGACAAAATGTGATAAAAAATGTGTTGCCTTACCATGTTTCATGGAGTAACATCATCATCTTGCACAATCATTTTAAGACCCTTTTTCTTCAATTCAACTTGTATCGTTTTTATCGAACCAAACTGATATGCTGAGGTGTTGTCTATTTTATGCACTACAGTTAAGACTTCACGAGCTTGAGTTGAGATGGTGAGCTGCATTGATGAGTTGGCATGCTTTGTTGACTTGATGAGTTGTCAACCATGTCAGCCATGTGGAGTTGATTGCTGATTTTCCCCCTTAAAAAAGTGGCCCAATGATATTCCTGATCTCTTTTTATGACTCAACCACCTATTTACTGCGTTGACTGCCCAAAAAGATCAAAAAATACATAACGCTAGAAAAACAGAGTATCAAAAACTTTTGTAGCGAATCCTGACCTGTTTACACCGAATTCATTATGGAAGTTGGTAAAAGTGTCAAATTCACTCTAATGACCAGATTTACTCATGCATGAGATATTTTTGGAATTTTCTTTGACATTGACCCCTATCACATGAATGATGACCTTGAACACCCCTCACACATGTGCAATTTTTTTTTTTTTAATTACAAATTTAAAAGATCATATTCAATCCTAACTTAACCTAATTGACTCAAGACTCAAAACAAACCTAATGGTTATCTTGGATAACAAAATCAATAAGTGTTGATGAACAGTTATATGAAAAATATATTAAAAATAATAAATAAAGGGTGAAAGAAGAGAAAGGCTTCCTACACAGGGAAGTGAAGCAAGCAACTCTGTCGGAGTATTGTCCAGGCTCTTTGACAATGGATCAATGTTTTTGTTCCCAAAATGACTCCATCGGGGTACTGTCCAGGCCTACTGGAAGAAAAACAACAACAAATATTAAAACGAAGAGTCTGATAATTCTTTTCCACTTTTGTATATATATACTCCTCATCCCTAATTGAAACAACTAAATTTGAATTGGATTTTGTTAGTGTGTCACCGATGAATAGAATGGTAGGAACTTTATCTTTAACTCGACCAAGTAAAGAAGCTATTGTGATTAATGAAATGAACAATACTTCCTGAAGATTTAGACCTGGTTTACATGAGTCGAGACCCATATAGAGAGTTGGAGTCCTACCAGTGTGTTGTTAAGTGTTGTAGCTACTACAACCCCACCTCCAAAATTTTTCCCATGCTTTAATTTTGGAGCCTCCATTATGTCTACATGAGTCTATGATTCACTATCGTCAATTATTTAGGTTATGATAAAGACTTATCTTTCCATATAGTGCTTTTGATGTCTTGTTTTGACCTTCATTTGAGAAATTTTCTTACACAAGCCACCTCTTGTCTTGAACTTGCAGCATTTTTGGTCTTCCTTATTGGAATTGTGCAATCCTAGAAGGCAAGCCAACCTTGATCTTCGAAACTACAAAATCCTAGAAGGCAGGCCAACCTTGAGCCCAGAAACTACGCAAAGCTATTGATACGATTTGGATCAAGGACCTAAGTGATAGCTAAAAATTCAAAGTGTTCAAAAGTTTGTTGAACCCGAGTGACCAAATAGATCTCGTATTCTGATTTCGGCGCCGTGAACGGTTCGAAAAACCGACACCATATGAAAAAGTTATCGCAATTTGAAAAGTCCAGTAAACTGCAAATTTTGGCATTTGACCAAGTTTGATTGGTCAAGGGTAGAGTCAGCAAAAAGAATATTCCTCAGAATATTCCTCGAAAGATTCCTTCTGGGCTAGTCAGATCATGAGAAGTGGCAGGTTATTATTCGTCGAAGGGTTTTAATGGGCCAATGATAAGGCGCCACGTGGCTAGCCCTAAGGCCTCCACGTGGCCCTTGTACTGTGTAATAAAATTTTGGTCGGACTCCACCGAAGTCGACCCTGAGGCCTCTTGCCCGCATACACACACGTTTAACTGTCTCTGCTATGGTTGTTACTTAACCATTAAGGTCACACGTTTTATTTAAAGTTTAACGGAAATGCATTTGGGGGTTCGGAGGGGTGAGCCTCGAGGGCCAGCCCCTCCCCATATGGCCGTCACCTATGGCCAAGGGATTAAGCCCTAACCACCAACGGATATGCCATTTTTTCACATGGAATTTAAAACCTTAACGCCGACGGTTCCGCCAACAATTGCTCCAACATTTAATTTCACTTGCGGGGTTTTGGGACACGTGTCCAACCCCTAACTGCGCAGTTATGGCTAATGGTTATCTTGGCGGTAATTTTGGCCAGTGCGCCTTTAATGCAAGTTGTGCCTATTTTAACTGGAGTTAACTTAAGTGCTCCAAAATTGGTGGAGTTGATTTAGGGGTAACTGGACAAAAATTGATTAGGCTCTATCTTGAGCTAGATTCGTCCATTCTGAGAGTGTGAATAGTCAATTTCGACTATCTTAGACATTCCAAACTCATTGGTGAGGGTTGCAGAGCCATCATAGGACTTATGTGCATGATTTAGCCTCAAATAAGTTTTAGCGGCCACCAGGAGCCAACAACAGAATGAGGCCTAGCTAGGGTAGCTAGAGGCCTTTCTCAGGAATCCAATAGTCAATTTTGGATGTTTCAGACATTCTGGAACTAATGGTGAGGCTTGTAGAGATATTATAGGACTTCTAAACACTGATTTTCTTTAGAGAAGTTCCAAGGGTCACTAGGGCCACCAGGTGCCAACAGGAGAATGAGGCCTATCCAGAGCAGCTAGTATCCATTCTCAGCAAACTAGTAGTCTATTATGACTATTTTAAGCCTTATGAATCCAATGGAATGATTTGAAAAATATTTTGAGTACTTTTGAAAGTAGAGATGCTTCAAAGAAGTTTTCAGTGACCCTAGATCCAGGGGGTGCCACCAGGTGTTGGAGGCGAAACCGGAGCAACGAGAGGCCAATTTGTGTAAGTGAATAGTATATTCTGACTATTTTGGAAATTATGAATCCATTGAAGGGATTTTCAGAGCCATTTGGAGATTTCAGAAGGTCGAGAAGCCACAGGGAAGTTTCGGGCAGCCCAGGGCCAACATTGGATAGAGGCCTAGATTAGGGAGCCAGAGCCCTTTTAGCAAAAATGATTAGCCTATTTTGGAGGTCTAATATATGCTGGAGATAGTAGGTGAGGTTTCAAGGACAGAAAAGGACTTCTAGGTATTTTGTGCCAAAGAGAAGCTCAGGGAAGCTTAAGGGCACCGACATATGAGGTAACGTCAAAGGAAGCCTAGTTTTATCTTCAGAGTGATGACAACCATTCTAGGGGTATGATGGTATTCTAAAACCAATGGTACAATAGAAATAACCATTTGATTTAATTATTTACTTGTAAAATAATTTATACATCATAATCCCAAAGAGCCCAGTCAGTTGACATAGGCTCAAGGAGACGTAGCCCACGATATTCAGGTGAACTCCTATATTAAATTTGTTGTTATGTGTTGATGATTATTTGCTGCACTTTATGGTTTTTGCATATGCTTAATATCAGCAAAAACAAATTTTCTTAAAGCACTTAAACAATTAAAAAACATACACCTATTTCAAGTGTTCAATTCCACATAGTCAAGAATACGCTAGATCTTATTTTGTTTAAATGAGTGGGAGGTTCTTGAAAAGCATAACTAGTTATCCAACCCATTTTCAGATCAGCTATCCTTCCACTCAGAAACCTCACAATTCACTGAGGAAAGGATTTTCCCAAGCCCTTGATCCTAGTAATTGCACAATCTCCTTTTCTAGTGTGAAAAAGCAGGTTCCTGAAAAAACAGAGTTGGCATCCCTAAAAAATAGGAGTTTCGTAATTAATGTCCGATGAAGTCCATTAAGCTGCTAATTATGACTTTTATATAAGTGGCGCTTTTTATTTGATTTTAGGCATGTACCTAATAAACCCTAACCAACCTAGATCTATTTAATAAACACCCCTAGATCTCATTGTTGGGTCAATTTACTAAGTAAACTAACACAAGTATTTAATTATCAATTCGGGTTTGTAAACTTGGAAGCATGTCCAAAATGTGTGGATTTCAGATGTAGTCAATTATAGAAGAAATGCATATTACAAATAGAAAATCTAACTAAGTAGTTTCTGATTCAATATGTAATAAGTGAGGGAAGAGGCTCCTAACTTAGGAGATCATGTTTGTCCTTCCCCATAGTACTAATTTCATGAAGAGAAACCAAATAACTGATGGAAAACAATTTATGATGCATAAAAATTAGGAGAAGAGGTTCCTAACTGAGGAGGTCCATGTTGTCCTTCTTTACAATTCTATTCATCGTTGTTACCATTGTATTTAAAACTAGAAATTTAGAAAATAAGGAAAATAAGATGAATTTTAGTTATGGATCTTAGATCAGATAGAAGGACAGTTTAACTTAAACACTTGTTTGTCCCTTCATATGCAGATTAGAATTAAACCAAGATTCATTAGCAAGCATAAGCAAATAACTCAACAAGGAAAAGAAGATGAATTCTAGTTATTCTTATTGGATCAGATATAAGGAGAGTTTAACTTAAACACTTGTTTGTCCCTTCATATTCAGATTAGAAGTAAACCAAGATTCATCAACAATCATAATAAATCTTCATTTATCTAAATAATTGAACAAATTTGAAGCAAAATTAGTTAATGAAAATTAATCTAATTTAACCAAAAAGTGTACTTAGCTTGGTGTGGGGCCCTCCACCCTTGCCTTGCACACTTGAAGAACTTATAAGCTACTGCAAACTAAGTCAATCATCCACAACATTGAACAACAAAAATAATTTGGAACTGGTTCATCAAATTAACTCACAAAGTTCAGAAGTCTCAATATGAAATTATACAAATTCTTCATGTTTGAATGGTTCATAAGCTTGGTATAAATAGATAAATGATAAAAAAAAATATGCTAAAATGTCTCTAACAGCCTTATATTATCCTAATCCCATCCATATAGGTCAAAATCATCCATTTAGTTACACAAAATCTGGAAAAATCCCCAAAACTACTAATTCTGCCCTATTTTCTAGGGATTCCTGAAAAATGGGTCATGTTTGACCAGCGTTGACTGTGCTTGTTTTAGCTCAGTTTGACTGAAACAATAGATGATTTTTAATTTTTGATTCCCAATATTTCCAAATCTATGATCAGCTCGTGCCCAAGTGTCTTGCATATATGACTTTCATGAAGCAATTACGGGAATTTTCAATTCTATCCAAAATAATCTTAAAACCAAATTTTTACAAAAATATCTAAAAATTGAAAAACATAATTTATTTACGTAGATATGCATAATAAGGTCAAAATAAGTCATATGTGGATGATATAATGTGGAAAATGATGGGAATTAGGTGTATTTTTAACAAGAAAAATTGATCAAAATTGAGGGCCAACATCTCCCCCTTGCTGATCTTCATGCATGTCCTCATGCTTGCTTTCTCCTCTTTGACCTTCTGAGTGCTGATGTGCCCATTGTACTTGATTCTGTAGTTTCCTGTTGTGTAGCCTGAAGGAGACAGTAAATTCCCTCATACCTTCCTTCTTTATAGATGGTGGCCTTTACCTTTTGTCTTTTATTCATGTAATTTGTATTCATGGGTAATCATCATACTTACCTATTCTTTTGAAGCTCCTTAAAAAATTAAATTGTTGCCTTTCTTTGAGTCTTCTTCAATCCTCTGTTCTGCCTTATAAATGAGTTCACTACTTCTTCAAAATTGAAAAAAAATTGCTCTGTGTGTGAAAAGTTCATAAAAAATCTTTAACATTGGTTTCATTGCTTCATAATTCATGTTTCAATCTCATTTTTGCTTAAATTTTCCTAAAAAATTCCTTCTCTGTTTTAACAATTTTCACTGTGCATATGAAGAGTAGGACAAACTTGCTTACTGTATGTAAAAAAAATTCGCTCATTGTTTGTATGAGAATGAAGAAATGAGCTCAATGTGTATGAAAAATGAAGAAAAATGGCTCACTGTGTTTATGAGAATGAATAAATTCACTCACTGTGTGTATAAGAATGAAGAACTTAGCTCACTGTGTATGAGAATGAAGGAAAATAAGTCACAGTGTTTTATGAAAGTCACATTGTGTGTAAAAAAAAATATGGGACTCCGTTTTGTTACATGCGACAAATTCGTAACTATGCATGGAGGATTGATCTTGGTTACCTGATCTGGAAGCAATCTCGAGTATTTCTCTGAGTTAATACTCGTGCTCCTGGTATTCAACAAAGTTACTTCAGTTATAACTCCTCTCCAACATCTCTAAGGATTCACTTATACATAGGTGGCAGAGTGGTCTTAATGGTGTCAAGATTTTGATTTCAGAAATGGAGTTTCGCTCTTTATAATATGACACATCTTAGACTTTTATTCCAAACTAAACTACCCCTGAAATTTGCTCAATTTATTATAGAAATCCGGAAGTGATCTCTTACCTTCTCTTCGTGTGGAATTTATGGAGTTTGTTGGTGAGCTTCAGCCAACTTGGAAACTAGAGATCTTCGCCTTCAATTTTCATGTTAAAATCGATGCCTATCCTTCTTATTTCTCCAAAACTTCCTCGCCTATTTGTTATGTTGCTCTTTCTCAGTTCAAGCTTCTTCATTTTACGCAACCCTTCTCTGTGTTTTCTCTCTTATCTCTATCTTTCACGAGGTGTTGTATGCGTGATTTTGTTTTGCACAACGTTCTCCTCCTCTTCCCGAGCTTGAATCTGGCCGTGATGGTGGAAGAAATACGTAACACAGAGCTCGATTTTCATTTTTGATGGTGAAGGCTTAACACAGAGCATTACACAGAGTTTTGAATGTGGCATTACAAATAGTTTTGAATGCGTTTGACCATTTTCCATGCCAACACACCCTTTGACTTGCGTACCCTCGTGGCTATGTTCTTCTGCTTGTGTACAGTCCTTCTTCCACGGTGTTCATGCCCATCTTATCACCGTAATACCACATCACCCACGTTCTGTGTAGTTTCATTCTTTGTTCATGGCCGCCTTCATTATGTTGCATGTCCACCTTTGTTTTGTTTGCATAATAATTGTCATGTATTTTCAACCTTCTACTTGTTTGCATGTTTGCATTTCATTTCGATTATTATGTTTGTATTTTCATACCTTAGGATTTGCATATTGCGCTCTTATGTCATACTTTTAGGCTTTGTCATTTATATGCTTTCTTCTTAATTTGTTTTAAAATGACCATAGGATAGGTCATTTTAAAATAAAATTATTCTTATTATGAAACTAACCTTTGTGTGGTTTTGTAGGTCAATCAAATTCCTTAAGGGGAAAAATATTGAGTCTTGAATCTTTGATCAAAATGCTTATAAGATATGTTAAAGGATATGTAGGGGTGTATGAAATAATTTTTTTTTAATGTAGGGGTATATGGAATGAATGTATGAAATTGAAATTTTCAATGTAGAATATATGGTGAGGTAATAAGTGTAGGTATGGTATGGTAATGGAATAATGAGTGTAGATATTGTAGGATAATGGAGGTAATAGGATAATGAGGGTAGGATAAATGTAGGACGTTGGAAAAAATGTAATAGAACGCATACTCAGGTTAAATTAGTTTTAAGAACTCTAGAATTTTTTTCAAAATCTAAGGTTCTAAGAACATTTTTTTTACGTACTGTACTTTTCCTTTCGCAACATAGCTTGATGTTCATACTAACTGATGATGAATTTTGCTGGTTCATCCATATTTGACTCATGATGATGGTTCTTCAAAAATGAACGCAGATGGAATATAGACAATTGTAAATGATTTCTTGAACCTCTTGATATTATGTTATTTCATGTTCTTCTTGGCATCTGCTTATTGATTCAGGTTCCTTATAATGAATGTTGATGTTGTTCAGGTCCCCTTTGCAATTTTTAAATAATGTTTCAGGCCCCTTTTGCAATGTTATTCAGGTCCCTTCTGTAATGATATTGTAAATGATGTTTCAAGTCCCTTCTGCAATGATATTGTAAATGATGTTTTAGGTCCCTTCTGTAATTTTATTAAGGTCTCTTCTGTAATGCAGTTGCTCAAATTATTTGCATAGTTTCAATACAAACTTCCCCCTTGCTTATGTTGAGACTTGTCCTCAAGTATTGGAATTCTTGGAGGATTATTTCTGCAAAATCAAAATGAAGTAAAAGTAAAACAAAATAGAGAATTCATATTTTCCAAACAAGTTGGTTTTCTGATATGAATTCGAGTTTGTATTGTGCCAGTTTCCTGGATTTTCACAACCAAACTCCTTTATTGTTTTTGATCTCTCTCTCTCTCTCTCTCTCTCTATATATATATATATATATATATATATATATATATATATATATTCCCTGGATGGAGGTGGGGTGTAATGGAGTCAGGAAGTATGGAATTCTTATGAAAGTAAGATAGGTTGAATTTATCATCTAAGAGTAGATGGATAGATAGATAGAAAATAGGTCTGGACTTCAACATGCATGATTGTGGAACTTTACATACAATATGGTAGATGAATGACATCATGAAAAATATTGCTTATGAAAGGCTTCTTTGACAATGGATGTGACTTGACATGGTACAAAACTTGAATCTTTCTTCGTATTATTAGCTTCATGTCTTTTGCCTCGATCTTGATTATCTTGTAGGGTTGCTGGTGTTGTTGGTCAACAATTGAAAGCAAGCTTCATTGGTTTTGAGTTTCATTAGATGAACTAAACATCCTATGAATTCCACTTTTCTTTGACTTGAGCATTTGTATTCATATTTTGAAATATGGTTTTTATTTTATTATTTTTTAAATTGACTTTGAAAATTCCTTTGTCCATGGATTTCTCCCCTTAAATCTTCTTATGACCTGCAAAAACATAGCATTTGCCTGCAACACAATAATAGATGATGGAGGAAGAGAGGTGTAAAATCTCTCTTCTTCCAAGAAATATGTAAAATAATTATAAGCAATGCTTCAAAACAATTCCAAAGAGTAAAATTTTCAAAGAAAATGCATTTGTTTACCCCGTGAGGAATGATGGCCAACCTAGACCTCCTAGTGGTATTTTGTTCACAAAATATTCGTTTCATGTCAAATTAGAGTGATTCCAACTCCAAGTTGAAGTGAATTCATATGGCTACCTCTAATATAAACATGATTTAAAAGTGGTTTAAAATGATATGCTAAAAATTATGAGAAGTACCATGTTTGATAGAGCTTCTTGTGAATTTTTTACTAGACCAACAATCACTATTTGGAGTGTAACTGTTTCGTTAAATATTGGATTGATGTGATTCCACTTGGAGATTAAAGTAGATTAATTTTTGTCTCTCCAGTAGAAACAGGTTTTTAAAATCAGTAGGTTTGATATCACAAAATTGGTGTTGAATCAATCAAACATTTCAGAATCTTTGGAAGCAAGTGTTACATAAAGAATAATGATGAAAGTCTTGGGAAATTTGATGCAAGAGCAGATGAAGGGATTTTTCTAGGATATGCTTCCAAAATTAAAGGGTACAGGTGCTACAACAAGACTCTTCGAAAAATAGTAGAAATTATTGACGTAAGGTTTGATGAAGAACTTCCAAACAATACAAGAGATACAGACTGCTGCAGTCCATCAGACAACCATGAAGAAGAAAACCAAAATGATGATGAAACAAGCAAGACAATAGAAGATGCAGAGCTGAGCTCGAAAGCCCCCTCAAGATACACTCAGAAGAATCATCCTGAAGATCAGATCATAGGAGACAAGAAAGTAGGGGTCCAGACAAGAAGGCAGCTAACTGAACAAACAGAAGAGGTATACATAGCCATGTTATCACAGATAGAGCCAAAGAGATTTGAAGAAGCCAGCAAGGACAAGTATTGGGTGAATGCAATGAATGAAGAATTGGACCAAATTGAGAAAAACAATACCTGGGAACTAGTTCCTAGACCCACTGGGAAAAATGTCATAGGCTCAAAATGGGTATTCAAAAATAAAATGAATGAGGAAGGACAGGTAATTAGGAATAAAGCCAGACTTGTCTGCAAAGGATATTCACAAATCGAAGGACTTGATTTTGATGAAACATTTTCCCCTGTAGCCAGAATGGAAGCCATCAGAATGTTTCTGGCCTTTGCAAGCTACCAAGACTTCAAGGTATATCAAATGGATGTAAAATCTGCTTTTCTGAATGGAGATCTAGAAGAAGAAGTCTACATGGAACAACCAGAAGGTTTCTCTTTAACAGACAAAGAAGACTATGTGTGCAGACTGAAGAAGGCTCTATATGGACTGAAATAGGCTTCTCGTGCTTGGTACTCAAGACTAGATAAATATTTGCAAAAACAAGGCTTTAAGAGAGGTGGAGTAGATAACAATATATACATAAAAGCCCATGAAAATGAACTCCTGATTGTTGTAGTATATGTTGATGACATTATGTTTGGAAGCAACAGAGATGAACTAGCAAAAGGGTTTGCTGAGAAGATGAAATTAGAGTTTGAGATGTCCATGATTGGAGAACTCAGTTTCTACTTAGGACTTCAAATTCAGCAAAATAACACAGGCACATTCATCTCAGAGGAAAAATACTTAAAAGAAATGTTGAAAAAGTTCAAAATGGAGGACTGAAAACCTGTGTCAACTCCCATGATCATGGGATGCAAGCTATGTGCTGATGATGGATCTGCTGATATAGATCAAAAAATTTACAGATCCATGATAGGAAATCTGCTGTATCTGACAACATCAAGACCAGACATCATGCTAGCAGTAGGCTTGGTGGCTAGAAATCAAGCAACACCTAAATAAAACCACCTTCTGGCAGTCAAAAGAATATTTAGATATCTACAAGGAACATCACAGTATGGACTTAGGTATCCTAAAGGCAAAATCTTCACCTTGACAACATACACAAATGCAGATTGGGCCAGCTGTGTGGATGACAGGAAAAGCACAAGTGGAGGTGATTTCTATTTAGGAGAAAGTCTGGTGGCATGGTTAAGCAAGAAAAAAACATCTATTTCTCTGTCTACAGTAGAAGCAGAATATATAGCGGCAACATCATGTTGTACACAAGTCATGTGGATGAAGCAAACCCTCCAAGACATGAAGGTAAGCATTGATGAACCTATCTCAATCAAATGTGATAATACAAGTGCTATAAGTATATCTAAAAATCCTGTGCTTCACTCAAAAAATAAACATATCCCAATCAAGTATCATTTTCTTTGAGAACAATTGGCTCAGAAGATAGTAAAACTGGAGTATGTACCAACAAAAGAACATACAACAGATATATTTACCAAACCGCTTGCTAGAGAACCATTTGAATATTTGAGAAATAGACTAGGGGTAGTATCTGTAGATGCTACTCTCTGATATGAAGAGAAAGCACAGTTTCATGGGGAGAACAGAAACGAGAATATCATTCCAGGGGGAGATCAGCCAGCAAGGGAAGGATAAAACAAGTTCTCATGATCAAAAGGATTATGGCAAGAATACATCCAGCATAAGAGATTTAGGGTCAGTTTTTTAGATCTAATCTAAAGTTTGGAGCAGCAGGATACAAAGTCAGAAGATCTCAGAGAGAGGAAATGCAAGAAATGTTGAAAAAGGATAGAATCTACACTACGAGATGTGCAACCCCTTGCCATTGATGTCAAAGGGGGAGGAAGAGCAGGCAAATAGAGAAAGTGTATTGCCACAGAGAAAGTGTATTTCCATCAATGCCAAAGGGGGAGACTGTTGGAAATATTGTCATTGATGGCAAAGAAGGTAGCAGATGCAGAGAGAGGCAAAGGTCGAGCAGCAGAGGTACAACGAAGGTAGAGGCAGAGGTCGAGCATCAGAGGTACAACGAAGGCAGAGGCAGAAGCAGAAAGGCAAAGGCAGAGGCAGAGGCAGAGCCGTTATTGCAGAAAGGCAGAGGCAGAGGCAGAGTTGTTATCACAGAAAGGTAGAAGTAGAGGCAGAGCTGTTATTCCGAGAATCACTACCCCAGCTGGTAGATACACTAATCATAAATTCCGAGAATCCTTACCACAGCTAGAGGATACATAAACACAATTCCGGGAATCTTAACCCAAGCGGCAAAGTATATATATAAACCTTATTCCGAGAATCATAACCCACGCTGGAGGATACACTAAAGCTAAAACATAAAGCTTATATATATGCAACACCTCATTTATGTTGCGCCTTATATGCAAAGGTCCAAACCATATATATTTATAAAAGTAACATATAAAGGCGTGGTGAAATGTATCTAGTCCTATCGAAATAAATGTTAGTTTTAAACCATTGGCAAAGTATACAAGGGTATCAAACAAAGGGTAGCGTCTTTTTAAAACAAATCTATTCAATACATGGTCCGACTTTTGACTCTATGCGTAATATATATATATATATATATATATATATATATATATATATATCTCGTGTGTGTGTGTGTGTGTGTGTGTGTGTTCGTGTTGAATTATATATATATATATATATATATATAAAGATCAAATCTTATATAATGCATTTGTATGCGGGTTTAGATTTTCAAAGGGCGCTGGCATTTGAATGAATTAAAGGTGTAAAATTTATCAAATATATGTGGGCCCGTGAATTGAATACATCATAAAATCTCGTGCTAATGGTTAAAGTACAAGGCATATATATATATATATTATAGTTATGGATGCGAAATTAAGAATACAAAAGGTTTGTTCGGATTTAAATCAAACAAAAGTCTTATGCTATGGGACACTCACCCAATCACATCGAAGAAAAGCTGGCAGCGCAACTTGTTATCAAAATATTGCGATTGCGATTGAGTTCTGAACCCGATTCATTATACACGGTGAATCATGTGTGTTTGAAGTCTGGATTAAAGGTATGCCATCGCATCGGAGAATCTAAGGGCAGCGCAACATGTTGACAAGAGTTCCAATTGAAATGCGGACCCAATGGATCAATAAGTCATGATTCATATGTGTGTTTGAGTTCCAGACCCATACATCACATCGACAGAACAATGCTTCATCGCATCGGCAAAATACAGTGAACAGTGATTCATCGCATCGGCAAAATACAATGAACAGTGGTCAATTGCATCGGACAAAAGTAGAACATTGGAGCAATATATTAAAAGATTGTGATTGATGAAAGACCGGACCTAATGGGCTTTATAAACTATGATTCATATATGGCTGAGTTCCAGTAAACAGTGAATCATCGGAATCAGAGCATCGGAGCACTGGAATGTCAATACATTCAAATGGAAATTGTGACTGTGATCAATTGCAATCGGAAGAAGTGGAGGAGTAATATATCGCATTGGAAAGCGTGGCAAGTGGGCCAGAAAGGGCATTTTTTATGTATTAACATGATTCTTTATTGTTATAGTGGACGTGGCAGTTTGTTTACTAAAGCTCTGTATAAGTATGTCGAGAGTTGAAATTAAATTATATATATATATATATATATATATATATAAATCGCTGATATAAAAAGCACAATTACAAGTGTATGGCATATGGCCGTTACCCTGCGATAGTGAATAAGGAAACAAATAGAGCCGAAAGGGACAAAGACACAGTAAAAGAAAAGACAAATGCGCAGCCATCCAAGAGGCTGAATGAGTGAGCTGGAGTTCTCATTGTAATTGAATGTAAACGATTCTAATTTATATTATGTATAATATGTTCCTGAATAGATAAATATCCAACTAATATTAAAAGGCACCACAGCATTTTCTGAGTGAGCCGAAAAGATATGAGAAGGCAGTATATAAAGAGACATGGTCGTTCATTTCGAATTCTCAATAGAATAAACAACCATGAAGTTTATTTTTAAAAACAAGGTAATATCCAAGGGGAGAAAGTTTATCAAAAGAGAATGAGAGAAGAAGAGAGTAAAAAAGAAAGAACGGAAAGAAGAAGAAAATAAGAACAAGAAGAGAGAGAGAGAGAAACATAAGAGAATGTGAGTATAGAAGATTGAGGCAGAGAAGATAAACAGAAGAGTGCAGGATGTATTGTAGCTGATATCCGAGGTAAATTAGCAAGTGTTTTCTTTTGATAGAGTGAGGAAGTTGGAGCTTCCCTATCAAGTTGTAGCTTGATAGATGTCAGTTGTAGCTGACTGAGGTTGGAGCCTCCTGTAGGTTGGTGCCTGCAGAAAATTGATGGGAGTTGGAGCTTCCTCGCAAGTTGTAGCTTGCAGAATTGAGGTAGGAGCCTCCTGTAGGTTGGTGCCTACATAAAATCAGTGGTGAGAGGGAGTTGGAGCTTGCCTTTGCATCAGCAATAATAAATCCGGTTTTCTCCATTGCGGGTTTCTCCAATCATCCTGTCCCTGCACATGTCCGTGTGTTGAGGTGTCATCTCAATCAATACTTGTTGCTCACATATTAAGACTGTTGTTACATTAACAAATCTGTTTGATACTTGCTGCTCACTAATAAATATTGCTCACATATTAAGTTGATCATGAAGTGAAGGTGTAAATAAGTTTTAAGAGAAAAGTTTTAAAATTCCATGTATGTGTTAAACTGATTCACCCCCCCTCTCAGTTTAACTAAGAATTCAACAATTGGTATCAGAGCAGGTTCCTTTGTACCAGTTTAACAACTGAAAGGAGATTCTAGGTTCTCAGGATGGCTAGTAAAGAAGGATGCTTAACCAATAAAGCCCCTTTCTTTACAGGTGCAAAGTACGCCTTCTGGAAAATCAGGATGAGGACATACATAATGTCTCTAGGAATAGAAGTTTGGGGTGCTGTGGAATTAGGATATGCCCCAAAGGCAACTGAGTCAGAGAAAGAATCCAAACAAGATTTTGTAGCTAATGCAAAAGCCATGAATGCCATCTTGAATGGATTGTGTGAAGTAGACTTTATCAAAGTAATGCACAAAGACACTGCCAAAGAGATGTGGGATACTCTGGAGAACATCCATGAGGGAGACATGAAAGTAAAGACTGCCAAACTTCAAGTCTATATAGCCTAGTTTGAGAACTTAAAAATGAATGATGATGAAGACATTGACAGTTTCTTCCTAAAAGTTGCAGAAATTGTTAAAAATATGAAAGCTCTTGGAGAAACCATGCCAGAAATTATAATTGTGCAAAAGATTCTAAGATCTCTTCCATCCAGGTTTAATCCCAAGGTGTCTACAATAGAAGAAACAGCTGATTGGGAGAACTTGACCATGAACCAGCTACTTGGAAATTTAACAGCATACGAGATGAGGCTCCCACAGAAGAAGCCAAGTACGAGGGAGGCAACCTTTAAAATAGAAAAGAAGAAAGAAGAAGAGGAAGACATATGCTCTTGCATGGATGAAGAAGAGGCAAAATTTGTCAAGAAATTGGATAGAGGCTCAGGTAAATACAAAGGTAAACTTCCTTTCAAATGTTTTAACTGTGGAAGAGTTGGACACTATGCTGCTAAGTGTCCTCACAAGAAATTAAGGAATCAGGCTCAAGAGTCAGAGAAAAATACATCAAAGAACTAGCAGAAAGGAAAGAAATTTAGCAGAAAATCCTTCTATGCTCAACAAGACAGCAGTACATCTGAAGATCCAGATGAACTCTCAAGTGAAGATGGAACCTCTGAATTTTTATTGATGGCTATAGAAGAACTTGAAGGTCTCCTACTAGAAGATGAAGAAGAAGAAGGTGAAGTCGACCTTGAGGGAGAGCTAAGAAGTGCTCTAGAAGAGATTGATAGACTCAAGTTGAAATGCAGAAAACAAAAGGAAATTCTCCTCAAGTATGTACGAGAAGAATAGAATTCAGAAGTCCTGATGCAGCTAAAGATAGAGATTGAAGAAGCCAAGAAGATAGAGGACATGTTACTTAAGCAAATCAAGGAAAAAACTCAGGAACAAGAAAAATTGGAAGAAGTAGTATGTCTCAGGAAGATATTGGAAAATGCTCAAAGGAAAGTGGATATAAACTCTTCTCAAACAACAAGCTCTAGTAAGTTGAATGAAATTTTGGTTGCTCAAAGATCGCCTATGATAAAAAATGGAATAGGCTATGAAGGAGAATCAAGTAAAAACAAAGAAAAGGAAAACAAAGAGATTATTTTTGTAAAAGCCAAGAAGGATGACGAAGCAGCTCAAATAGTGCCTACAAAAGAAGAAACTTGTAAGGAAGGAGTCTACAGAACCCAGAAAAATCCTCTAATAACAAAGAATGAAAGAAGTACTCAAACAACAGGAAAATATTTATATGCCCTTGAGTATGTCAAATTTGAAAGCCATCAAAGGAGATTCTTCCCTCCTATGAAGAATGCCACTTGTTATGTCTGCCACAAGCAGGGACACATTGCTGCATATTGTCATGCAAGGAGGAGTAATTTAAACCAGCAAAAGATACAAACAGTGAAGAGACTGTCTCAAACAAACAAATGGAGAAAACAACCTTACATCAGGTATGCAAATAATTTCTATGGTTATTGTTTTTATTGTAAGGAATTTGGCCATAAAATTATTGAACGTAGAAAGTATGGAAAAAGATTGATGTTCAACACCTCAAGGAGGTTTATGAATCAAAGAAATTTTGTTCATACTCACAATTCTACAAAAGCTATGATCAAATGCTATATATGCAATCAAGTTGGAGATATGCCTTCCAAATGTCCTCTGAAAGGATGTGATTCATCATCTCACAAAAGATACCAAACAAAAGGATGCCTCTAGTGGAAAAAGAAGGAGAATAAGTGTGACCTGGCTCTAACTGCTCAAGATATAAAAAGCTAATGGTATCTGGACAATGGCTGCTCAAAACATATGACTGGAGACAGGAGAAAATTTATAACTTTTGATGAAAATAAAATTGGTAATGTTACTTTTGGCAATGATAAATCAGGAAAAATCAAGGGAAAGGGCTCAGTCAGCTTAGATAATGGCAGAGGTAAGGCCCAAGATGTACTATTTGTAGATGGGCTGAAGGAAAATTTGCTGAGTGTCAGTCAAATGTGTGATAAAGGCTGCGAAGTTCTTTTCAGAGCACAAGACTGTGAAGTCAGATCAAGCACCACAGGTAAGACTCTGCTCAAAGGTGTTCGAACAGAGAGCAATGTTTACATTGTGAAAGAGGAATATGAAGCATGCCATCTTAGCAAACTTGAGGAGTCATGGTTATGGCATAGGAGATTAGGACATCTTAGCTTCGATCATATCATCAGACTGAGCAAAAAGAAAGCGGTCAGAGACATGCCAGAAATAAAAAGGCCTTCTAGTACCATATGCAAATCTTGTCAATTGGGTAAGCAGACCCATACATCATTTAAGGCCAAAGATGAGTTATCAACAAGTAGACCACTCCAGCTTGTGCACATGGATCTGTGTATACCTGCAAGAACTAAAACACCAAGTGGAGAATCCTACTTCATGCTAATAATCGATGATTTCTCAAGAATAAATCTGAAGCTCTGGACAAATTCAAAATATTCAAAGCATTAGCAGAAAATCAGATAGGATGCAAGCTAAAATGCATCAGATCGGACAGAGGAGGTGAATTCACAGATTAAGACTTTGCAGATCTATGCAATGAATATGGCATAAAACAACAATTTACTATTGCAGGGACACCTCAGCAGAATGGAGTAACAGAGAGACAAAACAGATCTGTACAAAAAATTGCCAAAGCCATGATGCAAGAGAAAAATATTCCTCAAACCTTCTGGGTAGAAGCGGTACACACAGCAATGCATATCCTTAATAAAGCTCACTTAAGGCCAAGCAGTGACAAGACTCCCTATGAAATATGGCATGGAAAGACAACTTCAATCAAACATTTTAGAATCTTTGGAAGCAAGTGTTACATAAAGAATAATGATGAAAGTCTTGGGAGATTTGATGCAAGAGCAGATGAAGGGATTTTTCTAGGATATGCTTCCAAAAGTAAAGGGTACAGTTGCTATAACAAGACTCTTTGAAAAATAGTAGAAAGTATTGACGTGAGGTTTGATGAAGAACTTCCAAACAATACAAGAGATAAAGACTGCTGCAGTCCATCAGACAACCATGAAGAAGAAAAACAAAAATGATAATGAAACAAGCAACACAATAGAAGATGCAGAGCTGAGCTTGAAAACCCCCTCAAGATACACTCAGAAGAATCATCTTGAAGATCAGATCATAGGAGACAGCAAAGTAGGGGTCCAGACAAGAAGGCAACTAACTGAACAAACAAAAGAGGTATACATAACCATGTTGTCACAGATAGAGCCAAAGATATTTGAAGAAGCCAACAAGGACAAGTATTGGGTGAATACAATGAATGAAGAATTGGACCAAATTGAGAAAAAACAATACCTGGGAACTAGTTCCTAGACCCACTGAGAAAAATGTCATAGGCTCAAAATGGGTATTCAAAAATAAAATGAATGAGGAAGGACAGGTAATCAGAAATAAAGCCAGACTTGTCTGCAAAGGATATTCACAAATCGAAGGACTTGATTTCGATGAAACATTTGCCCCTGTAGCCAGAAAGGAAGCCATCATAATGTTTCTGGCCTTTGCATGCTACCAAGACTTCAAGGTATATCAAATGGATGTAAAATCTGCTTTTCTGAATGGAGATCTAGAAGAAGAAGAAGTCTACATGGAACAACCATAAGGTTTCTCTTTAACAGACAAAGAAGACTATGTGTGCAGACTGAAGAAGGCTCTATATGGACTGAAACAGGCTCCTCGTGCTTGGTACTCAAGACTAGATAAATATTTGCAAAAACAAGGCTTTAAGAGAGGTGGAGTAGACAACAATTTGTACATAAAAGCCCATGAAAATGAACTCCTGATTGTTGTAGTATATGTTGATGACATTATGTTTGGAAGCAACAGAGATGAACTAGCAAAAGGGTTTGCTGAGAAGATGAAATCAGAGTTTGAGATGTCCATGATTGGAGAACTCGGGGCTTACTAGGACTTCAAATTAGCAAAAAGAACACAAAGTATTCATCTTGAGAAAATATTTAAAAGAACAAGAAAAAGTTCAAAATGGAGGACCGAAAACTCCGTGTCAACCTCATGATCAATGGATGCAAGTCAAAGCAATGATGGATCTCATTGACATAGATAAAAAACTTCTTGCGTATCCATGATGGCAGTTTGTCGTATCCTGACAAAGACGGGTTATCTGAACATCATGCTAGCAAAAAGAGGGCAGTAGGACTAGTGGCTAGATATCAAGCAGCACCTAAACAAAATCACCTTCTTGCAGTCAAAAGAATATTCAGATATCTACAAGGAACTGCACAGCATGGACTTTGGTATCCTAAAGGCAAAATTTTCACTTTGACAGGATACACAGATGCAGATTGGGCCAGTTGTGTGGATGACAGGAAAAGCACAAGTGGAGGTGCATTCTATCTAGGAGAAAGTCTGGTGGCATGGCTAAGCAAGAAGCAAACATCTATTTCTCTATCTATAGCAGAAGCAGAATATATAGCAGCAGCAGCATGTTGTACACAAGTCATGTGGATGAAGCAAACCCTCCAACACATGAAGGTAAGCATTGATGAACCTATCTCAATCAAATGTGACAATACAAGTGCTATAAGTATATCTAAATATCATGTGCTTCACTCGAAAACTAAGCATATCCCAATCAAGTATCATTTTGTCCGAGAACAAGTGGCTTAGAAGGTAGTAAAGCTAGAGTATGTAGCAACAAAAGAACAGACAACAGATATATTTACCAAACCTCTTGCTAGAGAACCATTTGAATATTTGAGAGATAGACTAGGGGTATTATCTGTAGATAATACACTCTGATATGAAGAGAAAGCACAGTTTCAGGGGGAGAACAGAAACGAAAATATCATTCCAAGGGGAGATCAGCCAGCAAGGGAAGCATGAAACAGGTCCTCAGGATGAAAGGATTATGGAAAGAATACATCCGGCATAAAAGACTCAATGAAAAGGCTAAAGGGTCAGTATTTTAGATTCAATCCAAAGTTTGGAGCAGCAGGGTACAAAGTCAGAAGATCTCAGAGAGAGAAAATGCAAGAAATGTTGAAAAAGGATAAAATCAAAGGATCAAAGGATAGAATCTACACTTAGAGATGTGCATCCCCTTGCCATTGATGTCAAAGGGGGAGGAACAGTAGGCAAACGAGAAGGTGCACAAGGCAGAAAGTGTATTGCCATAGAGAAAGTGTACGCCACCAATTACAAAGGGGAGATCACAAAGGACACAGCCTGCGGGCAGGCAGCATTGTGGATGCGCAGAGAGCAAAGGTCGAAAGAAGAGGCACAAACGGGCGCGCAGTGCGGTCGAGCATCGCAGGTACACGGGGACAAGAGAGGCACAGTAAAGGCAAAGGAAGAGTCGCAGGCAAGAGCCGTTATTGCGCAAAGCGCGCAGGCAGAGGCGCAGCCGTAGGCCGACAAGGAGGCGGGGTATGCGCACGCAGGCCGAGAATCACTACCCCAGCTGGTAGATACACTAAAAATAAATTCTGAGAATCCTTACCAAAGCTGGAGGATACATAAACACAATTCCGGGAATCTTAACCCAAGCGGAAAAGTATATATATAAACCTTATTCCGAGAATCATAACCCACGCTGGAGGATACACTAAAGCTGAAACATAAAGCTTATATATGCGCATCGCCTCATTTATGTTGCGCCTTATATGCAAAATTCCAAACCATATATATTTATATGGTGCGCAATATATAAAGGCAGGGTGCAATGCATCGTGGGCCCTTTAAGCAATGTTAGTTTTAAACCATTGGCAAAGTATACATATATATCAAACAAAGGGTAGCGTCTTTTAAACAAAGGGTCCAATACATGGTCTGACTTTTGATCTATACGGAGTATATATATATATATATATATATATATATATATATATATATATATATGTTGGTCTATAATATACTGATATATATATAAAGATCCTATCTTATATAATGCATTTGTATGCGGGTTTAGATGTTCAAAGGGCGCTGGCATTTGAATGAATTAAAGGTGTAAAGTTTATCAAATATATGCGGGCCCGTGAATTGAATACATCATAAAATCTCATGCTAATGGTTAAAGTACAAGGCGTATATATATATTATAGTTATGGATGCGAAATTAAGAATACAAAAGGTTTGGTCGGATTTAAATCAAACAAAAGTCTTATGCTGTGGGACCCTCACCCAATCGCATTGGAGAAAAGATGGCAGCGGAACTTGTTATCAAAACATTGCGATTGTGATTGACTTCTGGACCCGATTCATTATACACGGTGACTCATGTGTGTTTGAAGTCCCGACTTAAAGGTATGCCATCACATCAGAGAATCTAAGGGCAGCGGAACATGTTGACAAGAGTTCCGATTGAAATGCGGACCCAATGGATCAATAAGTCATGATTCATATGTGTGTTTGAGTTCTAGACACGTACATCGCATCGGCAGAACAATGATTCATCGCATCGGCAAAATACAATGAACAGTGATTCATCGCATCGGAAAAATACAGTGAACAGTGGTCAATCACATCGGACAAAAGCAGAACATCGGAGCTATATATTAAAATATTGTGATTGTGATGAAAGACCGGACCCGATGGGCTTTATAAAATATGATTCATATATGGTTGAGTTCCGGTAAACAGTGAATCATCGGAATCAGAGCATCGGAGCACTGGAATGTCGATACATTCAAATGGAAATTGCGATTTTGATCAATCGCAATCGGAAGAATTCGAGGAGTAATATATCGCATCGGAAAGCGTGGAAAGTGGAACCGAAAGGGCATTTGTTATGTATTAACATGATTCTTTATTGTTATAGTGGATGTGGCAGTTTGTTTACTAGCAGTTTGTTTGCTAAAGCTATGTATAAGTATAACTTTGTATAAGTATGCGAGAGTTGAAATTACATTATATATATATATATATATATATATATATATATATATATATATATATATATATATATATAAAGCGCTGATATAAAAAACACAGTTACAAATGTATGGCATATGGCCATTACCCTGCGATAGTGAATAAGGAAACAAACAGAGCCGAAAGGGACAAAGACACAGTCAAAGAAAAGACAAATGCGCAGCCAGCCAAGAGGCTGAATGAGTGAGCTGGAGTTCTCATTGTAATTGAATGTAAACGATTCTAATTTATATTGTTGTGATACATTGGCAAGTCTCCGGAAGAGAGCAAATATCCCACTGTAATATTAAAATAAGCACCTACAGTTACATTTTTCTAAGTGAGCTGAAAAGAGATGAGAAGGCAGAAGGAAAAGAGACATGGCTGTTCATTTCAAATTCCCAATAGAATACAAACATCCATGGAGCTATTTTTGTATAAAACAGGGTAATATCCAAGGGGAGAAAGTTGATGAAAAAAGGAGAATGAGAGAAGAAGAGAGCGTGCAACAGAATTGAAAAGAGTTGAAGAAAATAAGAAAGCTGCAAGAGGTGAGAGAGAGAGTAAATATAGAGAATGCAGAGTATAGAAGATTGAGGCAGAGAAGATAAAGAAAAGAAGAGCAGAAAGAGATGCTGCAGAACAGAGCTGATATTTGAGGTAAATCAACAAACATTCTGGTTGATAAATTGAGGAAGTTGGAGCTTCCCTATCAAGTTGAAGCTTGATAGTTGTCAATTGTAGCTGACTGAGGTTGGAGCCTCCTGTAGGTTGGTGCCTGCAGAAAATTGAAGGGATTTGGAGCTTCCTTGCAAGTTGTAGCTTGCAGAATTGAGGTAGGAGTCTCCTGTAGGTTGGTGCCTACAGAAAATCAGTGGTGAGAGGGAGTTGGAGCTTGCCTTTGCATCACAACAATAATAAAATGTGGTTTTCTCCCTTTATGGGTTTCCACTTATATCTGGTATCTCTGTGCATGATGTCTATGTGTTGATGTGGTTTATCTAATCTGCTTAATACTTGTTGCTCACATATTAAGACTGCTGTTACATTAAAAAATTTGTTTGATACTTGCTGCTCACTAATAAAGATTGCTCACATATTAAGTTGATCATGAAGTGAAGGTGTAAATAAGTTTTAAGAGAAAATTTTTAAAATTCCATGTATGTGTTAAACTGATTCACCCCGCCCCCTCTCAGTTTAACTAAGAATTCAACACGTCCTTCACACAACACCACCAAATAAACACACCTTTCTTCATCTAACGACCATCACACTCTATATCCATTAAACCACCCGATCTGACGGTGATCACATTTGAACTGGCACAATGTTTAACACTTTGAAGGCTATGCGATAAAAGTGGTTTTGACATCCACGTGTCAATTTCAGAGGTTTATCGCATGGACTCCACAAATTACCGCTAAGCATCAAAAGGATGTGCAATAAACCCTTGGTTGGATTGTGAAACCACTTCATGGTTCCACTTCTGCCGTTGACTCAAAATTCCTCTCCGTTGTGGTGATGAACACGTAGTTCCACCACACTTCCACTGCTCCTTCGATTCACTGTTCCGCTTGCCATTTACCCAGTTACAATTTCTACAACCATCCAACGCATTCCAAAATAAAACATACTACACATTACTCCATATATCAAACCATGCTTATGACATTGTATTAACATTGGATTGCCATCGATCCTCATAGTGATCAATGGTCGATCAAAAAACTCTTAACACAGAATTTAACTCATAAAACTAAATTGTAAGTAACAATATTCTGACACACAGATACACATAACAAATATTTCAATTATATACAACCTCAATTACAGTCTAAGGCATCTCGACCTTAGTCACGAATTATTCTTTGATTACCTTGTATTTTCTCACTCTCTCCCTCACTGTCACACGAAACACTCACTTATAAATAATTTTTCAAGAGCGTGGATCATCTAAGATACACGATTTCTCTCCCTCAATCTCTCAAAAAAACCTATAAATCTCTCATTATGCATACATGGTAGATAATTATAATTAATTAAACCTCATCATTTCCAGCAATTTAGTTCTGGTTTAACAAACTTTGCCCTGTTTTACAGTGACTGTTCGCGTTTTCTCCTCTCACAGCTTTGGATTCTAATTTTAACAAAAATGCTCGGATGCTCCTGCATCAGACTCTCGAGGTACAAAAATTTCTATGACCTCCTGGTCATATGTCTTCGTCATCTCTTAGCAATTCTACCCACATCCTTTGCAGAATTTCCCTTTGTGAGCCGCAACAAAATTTTTTTAGTAACAAGTCCTCCCTGCTACCAGATACCTCACCAAGCTTCTCTCTTCTGAGCTTAGTGTTTCAGCATCTCTTTGGTTCTCTCCTCTCGAACCATTTGAGCACTCCTGCTCTAGGCTGCTGCAATATTTTCACCTTCCTCTGCTGCTACCTTCACAAAGTATAAAAACCACAAGCTTTACAAATATTCAGCAAAACTATACCTCTTCTTCCTTGCATGCAAACTCCTTCTCGCAGGAAATCCCTTCCCTGATCTGATAGCACTTTGCTCCTTCGATTCACTATTCCGCTTGCCATTTACCCAGTTATGATTTCTGCCGCCATCCAACGCATTCCAGAATAAAACATACTGCACATTACTCCATACATCAAACCACTCTCATGGCATTGTATTAACATTGGATTGCCATCAATCCTCATAGTGATCGATGGTCAATCAACAAACTCTTAACACAAAATTTAACTCATATAAATAAATTGTAAGTAAACAATATTCTGACACACAAATACACATAACAAATATTTCAATTATATACAACCTCAATTACAGTCTAAGGCATCTTAGCCTTAGTCACGAATTCTTCTTTGATTACATTGTATTTTATCACTCTCTCCCTCACTGTCACACAACACACTCGCTTATAAATAAATTTTCAAGAGCGTGGATCATCTAAGATCCACGGTTTCTCTCCCTCAATCTCTCAAACAAACCCCTAAATATCTTATTATGCATACATGGCAGATAATTATAATTAATTAAATCTCATCATTTCCAGCAATTTATTTCTGGTTTAACAAACTTTTCCCCGTTTTACAGTGACTATTCGTGTTTTCTCCTCTCACAGCTTTGGATTCTAATTTTAACGAAAATGCTCGGATGCTCCTGCATCAGTTTCCATTAGAACCCTCAAATCAATGATGTACTAACTCTGTCCTTAATTTTTTCCTTGAAATCTAATGTTTATTTTGATCAATTTTTTTTTTTTGCGATCCAAATTGAAAAATTCAAAATGGTTTAAAAAATAAATTTCAAGAGATACCTTTTTTTAAAACATGTTTTTTTTTTTTAAATGATCCCATATGGTTGCCCAAAAGAGGATTGTCCTTATTGCATTTTATCATGAAATCCTTTCAAATGAGTATTGAACAATGATGTGAAGATTTATTCATGAGATTTAAAACCAAAAGTCTTATTCTACATATTTATTTATTTATGCTATTCTATCCTACTATATTGTAGAAAAATAAATCATTCTCTCAAGTATAAGAGAATTTCCAATGCATCCATTTGCGTAGCAAGATCATAAGTAAACTCACATCCAAGTTTGAAAAATATATTTTAGTGAACACTTGGGCATGAAAAATTATTTGATTATAAATATTTTATGCTAAGGAATATTGAAAAATGGAGTGGTGTTGTGGCCTAAGGACTAGCTGAAACCAAGTTTTAAGATGATCTATGTTTTCTTGGCTCTCCTTAGTTGTCATATCACAAAGTTATTCTTGTGGCACTTGTTCAAAATATTGAATGCACAAGGGATCTTGTGATGTACATGCTATAAATTCTTCAATTTCTGTCTCTAATGTTTGATCTTCTTTGCATGTGATCCATGACTCATTCACCTCCTTACAAAAATAACTAGAAGAAAGTTCTAAGTTCTCTTCTTGTGGATCCTCTTCATGGATGCTTTTTTCCTCTTCTATCTTTGAAATGAAGATTCATCCCTAGTGACCATTCTAAATTGTGGACAAGGATTTAAGAAGATCCTTGTGGTGCCATACCCTCCTTCGCTAAATGACTTCTTTAACTTCATGTTTTGGAGATCTTGTTTTGCAAATGAATTTTTTATTTATTTTTTATTTTTTTATTTTTATTTTTATTTTTTTCGGTGGGGGTTTTGTTTTGGGGATCTACCTTTCTAATTTCTTTTTCTAGGCATAAAAAAACATAACTAAAAAAAACTAAATTTTGTTGTTGTTTTTGTTGTGTTTTTATTTTATTTTTTAGAATCTTCATAATTGACTATATTGAAGTATGCTTCCCCGAAAATGACGCCAAAATGTTGGGTCAATTTACTGAGTAAACTAACACAAGTATTTAATTATCAATCCGAGTTTGTAAACTTGGAAGCATGTCCAAAATATATGGATTTCAGATGTAGTCAATTATAGAAGAAATGCATATTACAAATATAAAATCTAAGTAAGTAGTTTCTGATTCAATATGTAATAATTGAGGGAAGAGGCTCCTAACTCAGGAGATCTTGTTTGTCCTTCCCCACAATACTACTTTCATGAAGAGAAACCAAATAACAGATGGAAAATAGTTTATGATGCATAAAAAGTAGGAGAAGAGGATCCTAACTGAGGAGGTTGATGTTGTCCTTCTTTACAATTCTATTCATCATTGTTACCATTGTATTTAAAACTAGAAATTTAGAAAATAAAGAAAATAAGATGAATTTTAGCTATGGTTCTTGGATTATATAGAAGGAGAGTTTAACTTAAACACTTGTTTGTCCCTCCATATGCAGATTAGAATTAAACCAAGATTCATTAGCAAGCATAAGTAAATAACTTGACAAGGAAAAGAAGATGAATTATAATTGTTGTTCTTAGATAAGATAGAAGGAGAGTTTAACTTAAACACTTGTTTGTCCCTTCATATGCAGATTAGAAGTAAACCCAGATTCATCAAAAATCATAATAAATCTTCATTCATCTAAATAATTGAACAAATCTGAAGCAAAATTAGTTCATGAAAATTAAGCTAATTTAACCAAAAAGTGTACTTAGCTTGGTGTGGGGCCCCTCCACCCTTGCCTTGCACACTTGAAGAACTTATAAGCTACTAAAAAATCAGTCAATCATCCACATCATTGAACAACAAAAAGAAGTTGGAAGTGGTTCCTCAAATTAACTCATAAAGTTCAGAAGTCTCAATATGAAATTATACAAATTCTTCATGTTTGAATGGTTCATAAGCTTGGTATAAATAGATAAATGACAAACAAACTATGCTAAAATTTCTATAACAACCTTATCTTATCCTAATCCCATCCATATAGGTTGAAATCATCTATTTAGTTACAAAAAATCTAGAAAAATCACAAAAACTACTAATTTTGCCCTATTTTCTAGGGATTCTTGAAAAATAGGTCATGTTTGAACATCGTTGACCAGGCTTGTTTTAGCTCAGTTTGATCGAACCAATAGATGATTTTTCATCTGTAGTTCCCAAAATTTCCAAATCCATGCTCGTCTTGTGCCCAAGTGTTCTGAATATATGACTTTCATGAAGCAAGTATGGGAATTTTCAGTTTTGTCCAAAAATAATCCTAAAACCCAATTTTTACAAAAAATATAAAAAAATTGAAAAACATAATTTATTTACCTGAATATGCACAGTAAGGTCAAAACAAGTCATATGTGGATGATATAATGTGGAAAATCATGGGAATTAGGTGTAATTTTAATAATAAAAATTGATCAAAATTGAGGGCCAACACTGATGTTCACACTCAATCTCTGATCTCTATCCTTCTTAAGGAGATTAAGGAACTTTTAGTTGAGTTTGCGGCACTTTTCTGGGTAAGTTTTTCATGTGTTTCTTTGTGTCTCTTTTGCTTCTATGAGTGCTATTTTTCCTATTTATTTTCATATTAGTTGGCGCTTTAAAGTATATTATCTTGTACAAGTGTTGGTTCATTTTGTCGTTCACTTTTTCCAATTGTTGCACCGAGTTCTTATTCCCCCCCTAGAAGTTGTCGTTGCTCGATAATTTTTTGCATGTTCGTTTTTCCACAAAAATATTGGATTTTGTACTTAATTTTCACTTATCTTCCTTCCCCTTAGATAAATCTACTTTCCTTCCTGCCCCATCACTCAGATATCTCAGTTTTTTCCCTCTTTCTCAGGCATATGTGGGTAATCATGGCTAGAAGTTGCCTTCCCAACTGTGCATTTCACATCTTCAAGAGACAAGACTTGAGATTGGATTCTAAGACTATGCAATGTGCATTCACTAGCTTTACCAACTACACATTGTGCAGTCACAAACCTCAGATCTTAGCCATGGCCACTGAAACTGCATAGTGTGCAATTACTTCCCTCAGTTTGCCCAACTGGGACTACGCATTGTGCAGTCTTAAGACTTTAGATTCCTCCTTGACTGCTGAGACTGCGTAATGCACAGTTCATGAGGCCAGTCTCCCACCTCTAGCACATGAGTTGTGTAATTTTTCCTTTCAGTGTGTGGGTTATTTCCTTGAACTTGCTGAATATACTGTCTTGCTTGAGCTACTTTAGGTTTTCCATGAGTGCATTTTCATCATACAGGTACTGCATATTTTTAAGGTTATCTCTCTCCATCAGTTGATTATCATCATGGTACCTAAGAGATTTTCCTCAATAGAAACCACAGAGAGAAGCACCAATGAGATAGTTGAGTGTGTTCCTACCACCTTGGCATTTATATCAAAAACTCAACTACTCATTGATAAGGATTCAAACATTACATGGCACACAATGAAATATTTTTTCACAGCAAGCCGTTACAAACTAGATCTTGAGGACATATAGGTTTACATCAATGTCTAAAGATCAGGGTTACTCAAGGTTGCATGCAAGTATCCAGCCTTTCCATGTGTAGACATTGTCAATTGGATTCCTTCACACAGAGATGCAAAGATCACGACTCTCAGTAGTTCCAGTGGACAAAGGCTTGCCTCTTTTATGGAAAATGACTTTCAACTTATGTGTCATTTGCCACTGCCATAAGTCTACATGGATTCCCACTTTTATGCATCCACCATCTACTTGAGCACAAAGGACGTCATAAAGGGATGGGTGAAAGAGCCATCCAAGTTCTTCTAGACACCAAACAACACCTACAAGATCAAATCTCTCTAGAATGCCTTTCAGTTCTTTATAGTCCTATGTTGCTGGAATATCTATGGTCAACAGAGTAATGAAACTTTTCTTAAAGACTGAGAATTCTTGTTGCTTAGATTGTGAATGAAGGAAAGCCATTTGATTGGTTAGACTTGTTGGCTGAACAATGGAGGGTTCATGTAACTAATTCCAAGAACCCTCCCAAGGCTAAGCAACCCATATTCTACATGTATGCTTATTTGTTGGATGCAATTTGCACTTAGAATCACTTTCCTTACATGAGTTGGACTTGGTCACCAAAGGAAACTGTTGTGCACATTTATTATGTTGGTCACCAAAGGAAACTGTTGGTCACCAAAGGAAACTTTTGTGACTACTCTTGTTATGTTTGCAATATACGTTGTTTCATTTACGCTAACGCATATGAACTATTTCGTTTGCATTAGTATGAATATTTTTGGATGCATGTTGTTATGTATTTCAATCATGGTTATCTTGTGAACTGTTTTGCATGCTAACTTATGATTCCTTTTATTCTCGTGTGTTCCTTTCAAGTTGCGTACTATTACAAGCTTCTAAGGGGATCACTTATTTTACCCTTTGTTGTGTTAGAACTGCTCATACTTTGCACTTGACTCTTCAAAAATTTATACACTTGTTTCACCAAAGCCATAAATACATCATTCTATGCCTTATCGCAACCAAGGCATACCATTAAAACTAACTATTTTGACAACTGAGTCGTATTCAAGATGGGGCTCCTACTCCAAACGGTGTGAGGTCTAATTAGGACTTCATATCGGGAAGGTCCAGGTTGAGCACTGTTAATAGGAGGTTATTATATTAACCATTTGTTGACAATGTTGGATACTACCAACATACAGGGTATCTCCCCGATATAAGCTCCCAACTATACCTCACACCGTTTGGTGTAGGATTCCCATTCAAAATATGACTCGACTGTAATTTAATTAAAGACATGCCTTGGATTTAGCTATCAGCACGAGAGAAGCACATATTTCCTTTTGAATGAGTAAGCGAGCATGCCTTGTGAATGTGTCAAGGTTTTCCTTGTGATTGCAGATGTATCAAGGTTCTCTTACTGCAGAGGGGGAAATAAAGTGTGCCTCTAAGGGATAAGTAATAGTACTACCCTAATGGAGACACTCATAAATGAGAAAGAACCATCTAATATCAAGTGAAATAGTTGACAAGGGTGCGGTGATCATTATACACATAACAACACATTTACAATATGTAAGCACTGAAGTCACTGAAATAGTTCAATTAATCCAGTACATATGAAAGCAGACATGAACCATAAACATTTAAAGAATAGTATTAGAACATTCATAATCCATGTGTGAAAAAGTGTTGGCATGGAAGACTTCAATATTAAGAAAAAATCCCAAGATACATAAATACAATGAACACCACTAGCTCTAATAGTGGAGCGTTAGTGCCACTACTTGATCCCCAAAAATACCAACTCTTTCTCTTTAATGCCTTTTCGAAGAAGCCAAGGTTAAAATTACTTTATATGAGAAATGAGGATCCTTATATAACTTAAGGCATGGCCTTTCACATCCTCATGAATTTTTACTTTCCAACTTCTAGTGACCTTTGGACTTCTACAACCTTTGTAATTCCAAATGACTTTTGGAATTACATATGATTTTTGGTATTTCATGTCCTTTGGACTTCCATGACTCCTTAGTTCATACATGACTCTTGGAATTCTACTTAGTTGTCTTTACAATGATTATAATAATGCATCATGAATTTCCACATCATCATGTGATGAGAACATGACATGTTATATATTTGATGACTGGGAATAATAGTGACCGATGACATGGAGTTTCTCTAGTGGTGTAATGGCTGCCACTTGTATCTTCATTCTTCATGTAGCTTTAATCATTGATGTGCTCACCCTTCAAAGGGTCTCTGATCCAATGGATTTTTTGGAGTTCTTTGATCATCAATATTCAAGCGTGTTATTCGTTATTTCCATGCTTCCTTTGTTTTTTCTCTTTACATGATCTTCCTCGTGTGTGCCTACCATGTTGTTCTTGGGATACCTATATCTACAATCACTCATGAAAAGCAACCATCAACCTCGAAATCACATATTATACCATGTTTTATGTATATTTTAGGTTCATGCCTTTTCAGTGTGCTCAAGAGGGACAAAAGATATTTTGGGAACATGGGCGCACTTTGAAAGGTTGACGAGTTTAAGGGGAAAGTCTTTGAGGCTTCGTCATGTTCTCATGCACTCAAGAGAGGGAGATAGTCAAGGCAGGGTGCATGGCGCAATTCTGAAAGATGAAGGGGAAGACTTTGAGCTTCCCAAGTGCACTGTGCACTCAAGGGAGAGATGGAGGGTGCAGGGCGCATTGGGAAAGGATGAAGGGAGAAGCTTAAGGCCTTCAAGGTGCATTCATGTGCTCAAGGAGGGTGCACTTCTTCGAGTTGAAGGAGTGCGCTCAAGGAAGACTTAATAACATGAAGGGTGCAGTTCAAAGTAAGGAAGGGGAAAGAGGCTTAAGGAGTGTGCTTTTTTCTCTTGGAGGGTGCATGACACACTTTAGAAAAATAAAGCATGCCCAATCAAGGCTTCAATGTGCACTCATGCGATCTTGGCCTTAATGGGTTTGATTTGAACCAAATATTTATCGAATTCTGAGATATAGGATGAGGTGTGAACAAGACGAGTTTAAACATAAAACCATGTGCAAAACGTACCAACTCATCACGAAAAATTAGACAAAATTGAACAATGATAAATATACATTAAAAACCCACTTTATACACATTCCCCGAGTACGATAAGTGAAGTGTGTACGACTAAGACCCATAAGTGTCATTTTACAACAACAACTATGTTATAATCATGAAATGCACCTAAATATGTTCTAATCAATGCGTCGACACTTGAGACCATTCAAGGAGACTTGAAACACATAGAATAAAATGATATGACATTTGATGATCAAATTTGCACTAGGTACGATGGTGATAGTAGGATCCAAAATTCAAATGTAGAGAAATTTTGGAGGGTGTTGTAGTATCGACAACACTTGGAGACAAACTGGGTGGACTTCAAATTCTCTGTCTGGGAATTAATTTCGATTAAGGGTCAGAACTTCAAGAATTATTGATTGCCTTGATTTCCTCCTTTCAACCCGGTTTTATACATAACATCTCACTTTTTCTCTACTTGCTTGAACACATACAAAAGATACAACACATCCCAATTGTTTCAATATAGGAAGGGTAATGTGTGCGAAAATTTTATGATATTCAAAGTATGATTTTTCATCTTTGGTGTTGCTCCACTTCCAGAAGGCCTAGTCAGTACCTCGACGAAGTCAATTCAGGAGCACAAATTTTTCTTCACTTCCAGCGATCCTGGACAGTACCCCGAAGAAGTTGCTTGCTTCACCTCCCTGTGCATTAAGCCTTTCTCTTCTTTCACCCTTTATTTGTTTATTTTAAAAGAAACGTGCATCGATACTTGTTATTTTTGAAGGAAGAAGGAAGGATCCCAACTTATTGAGAGTAGAGGAGGTTTCCCCTTCAGAGAAGTAATTTAAGATCTATGATATCAATTTTCTCGCTTTATATTTCCCCCTTACCCCTTATCTACTTGATTGGAAAAGCGTTAACACACAAGTAGATTTACACCAAGTTGAGTAGCTTAGATACTAGCATAGGCATGGACATAAAGGTTCCCTAATGGTTCTCCTATTGGATGAATCGTATTTTCCATCTGGACTTAGCTCAACCTATGAAATTTTCCTAAAAAAAGAAGGAGAACAACAGAAAGACAAGCATTATGGTTGTCACACTTCTCTTTCATACCACCACAAAGTCTTTTGAGCCATGTAATTTTACACAAGGGTCTTATTTATGTAAAATGAAGAACAAACAAGATATGAAAATACATGACTAACATAACACACGAAGAACTGACACAAACTAAAATACAAGAATAAAATAAATTGTACATGAAGTACAACTCGTAGTCTCTATTAAAAGTAATGCTTCAAATCTCAACCATTCATGGGAAGGGGATCAATCCTCTGATCTCAATATTTCAGCTTAAAAGTATTGTGGTCCAGGTTTTCATCAACAGTAAATGGCCCAATCCACAACAGTTGGAATTTTGTGTGTTTTCCCTTTTCTTTGTGGGGTTTATCCCACTTCAGTTCTAGGTTACCCACATAAAATCTCTTTGCCCCTGCGGACTTCTTATCAAACCAACACTTTACACGGTTATGATGCAAAACAAATCTATCCTTTCCTTTGAGCCTTTCTTCCTCGAGTTTGAGTAAAGTGTCTATCCTGCTCTAAATCATAAGGCAAGGTATACCTTGTGACTATTGGAAGAGTTGTAGTACTGGAAGATATAGGTTTGAAGGTAAGATAACTTATTTATCGTAAAATAGAAAGTATGACGAGGTTCTTAGGGAAGGCTTTAGAGTTACATGGTCGGCCCAAAGTGCATTGTTCAACGATTTATGACAGCTCCTTTTTTCACAGAAGATGGTTTTCTTGATTATGAAAATAAGATTCTTATTTGTTGATTCAACTAAATCATTTCCTTGCAGATAGTAATTAGATGCTTGTTTTAAAACAATCCCATTTTCTAATGCAAATTCATAAAGATTTAATGATGAATAGTAAGTCGCTATCAAACACAAGTGACATAAGAATGCCAAACTTGATTATAATATTCTGTTGTAAGAAGAGGATGACTTCCTGGTAATTTACTTGACTTAGGGGAACTGCTTCTGACCACCCGATGAAATAATTTGTTGATGTTAGGATATATCGGTGTTGCTTTAATGAATGAAGAAAAAATTATTTAATAACATCTATGCCTCATTGTTGGAATGGTTCCTCGACTACTACTGGTAGTAGTGGGGCTGCTAACCTTTAATCACGAGCAGTGCATATCTGAAAATATTGACACTTGTGGACATAGGCATGAGCAACTTGAATAGAGTGGGCCAATAATAACTAGCCATCATAACTTTATGTGCCGTAGTTTCACCCGCTTAGTGGCTACCTTTTGGTCCATCGTGTAAATATTGGCTCAAGGAAACTTAGCAGAACACCATTGTGGTGCTCTTGAAAAAGAACTCAGTGCACTAATTGATAAGGTAGAGACTTTAAACAAATTTCCATTTTCTGTTTATTTGATAAGTGTGTGGGAAAGGTGCCATGCTGTAGAAATTGTCGTAAATATGCATACCATGGCGCTGTAGACTTGGACTAAGGAACATGTTCAATATTGTACATTTCTATCCCCTGCTCCCATCCTGAAAGGTCTTGCTTGAGAGCATATATTGCTTCAGATTTGAGCTTACATATGCCATGACCCTTTATGGTATGAAAATTTGAACTCCAGATCATATTCTTGTAGACAGGTCATCCAGTTAGCCATCTTCTCACCCAGCTCTTGCTACACAAACAATGTTCTTACTATTGGATGAGGTACAAATATGATTGTGTGAGATTTTAATAGATAGAACCTGAATTACTTAACTACATCCTTGTATACATCATACACTTATTTTTCTATGCAAGGATAATTCAATTTTGGCCCTTTTAGACTAGTGCTCATAAAAGAGACAGGCAACTCATTTCCTTCAATATCCTTTTGAGTCAATATGGCTAAAATCGATGAATCTAAAGCAAACATATAGATCATGAAATATTTTCCTTAGTATGGACTGAATAACATAGGTGCATCAACGATTTCCTGCTTGATATGAGCAAAACCTTCCTTCTCCCGTTTATCCCATTTTTATATTGAATATTTCCTAATCATGTCCTATATGGGCTTGACTATCTGAGCATAATCAGAGATGAATTTTCTCAGGAAATTAATTTTACTTAAGAAAGACTGCATGGCCTTCTTATTCACTGGAAACAGGATCTTTGTGATGGCTTTAACCCTCTCGGGATCAATTTTAATTCCTCTTTTTGCAACTATGTGCCCTAAGAGAATCCCTTAGGACACACTAAAGACACTCATCTTAGGATTGAGAGAAATCCCATACTTTTGAAACTTTTCAAATATTTGTTTCAAATGACATACGTGATCTGATATTTTCTTGGAGAACACAATAACATCATCCAAATAAACTATGATGCTATGAACTATAACGTCACGAAAGGTGATGTCCATCGCTCTTTATAAAGTCGCACCAAAGTTTATAGGTCCAAATGACATCTTATTGAAGGTGAATTTTCCCCATTTTGTCCTGAAGGTAGTCTTCAATCTGTTTGGTTCCGCTACTAGCACTTGATTATAACCAGAGAAACCATATAATAGCGCAGGACATCTTAGACCTAGATAATGGTTGAAGGATCTATTCCATGGATGGAACTGGGTAATTTTCTTTATCAGAAGCCTGGTTGAGGTTTCAAAAATCAAAACATAGAAGCATATCTCAAAACTTCTTTCTAACTGGGACCAAGTTGGAAACCCAAGTGGAATATTTGACTTTAAATACGATCTAGGTAGGCTTCCTCAGTTCCTTTTGGATAAGGGGTTCTAGTGTTGGATGAAATTTTCATAACTTCTGCAGGAAATATTTTACCCCTTGTTTTTATAGGAATGACATGTTGGATGATATGAGTGTCATATGTCTTTAAATCATCATATGTCCATGAAAATACATGAAAATACTGCTTGAATAGGTGGATAAATGCATGTCTTTCTTTTGGAAAACAACATGTACCGAGGCTTACATGCTTTATATCTTCTTGGGTCCCAATATTGAATGTTTAGATGACAACTTTGAGCTCTGAGTCTTCATGTTTTTTGGTCCTCTAAATAGGTTCTGCAGGTCATATAACTTCTCCGTTGACATCATACCCTTAAGCATAATGTTTCCTTTCATTGCATTGGATGCATACTGCAAAGACCGATCGTGCTCATCCTCATCTATGGCAACATATTTGAATACATCCACATTATCCATAAAGTGCAGTATCTATTGGTTGTCATTGAAAACATGTAAATTAGTGACACTGTCGGGAACAAATTGTTTATATACAATTCCAATAGAAAAACCACTTTTCAATGGCAACATCCTAGTATTTGGAATTTCTAATGCACTGACTGCAACATTTCTAGGCCTAGGAACATAAATAATATTGAAAGCTTTAAAATTATTAATTAAATAACATACCTCCGGCTAGTAGTTTTTAATATTCGGTGAAACACAGTGGATAGTATCTCATACCAGACGAGTGAACACCTCTGAATCACGGATTACCTTGAGAATATCTACCTTCAGATCGATGGCCTTTTTCAATCCAAGTAGGAGCACTTCATATTTGATAGTATTATTAGTGCAATCAAACTCTAGATGACATTAAAGGATATGCTTCTTGTTGCATGGGTTTGTAAGTATATAACTAGCTCCAGAGTCGTCCTGCATCTTTGAACCATAAAAAAAAAGAGTCCAAATATCATGAGCCACTAAACTTCTTCCTATACTACTATTACTATTATTATGTGAATATATATTACATGATTCATTTGCATTGAGTTGGAGAACAAGGAAGGAGATCCAGTTGTGTATTTTGTGGAACAGATGATGGCTGTGCCCGACAACAACTAAGGTCAATTTCAAGGAAACAATTCCCGAAGATTATATCAGCAAAATAAACAGGATTGTTGTGGCCCTCAAATGGTGTCACAATATGTTTCATATATGGCTCACTAATTTCCACTCAAATCTGGTTATTCTTGCCCTTATATGAAGCCATAAATGTGACCAGTCTATTGCAAAATACCCTTGTAATTTTCTACACTAGTCTATGCTGAGGAGTACACCATAAGCTTCTGGGATGTCCACAATTACAATATTTATACACTGATTAACTTGATAATCTTTTGATAATCTAATAAGCACATTCTTGAGCTCACCAATATCTTGGATAAGGGATATGTCCAACTGAATAATTTGTGCATCAGTTTTTTCCTATTTACCATTTATTTTCTTGCAACAGATAGTGGAATTACATTTACAGATGCACCATAATCGACTAAATAGTTATTATAATTGAAAATTTCAAAAGTCAATAAAAACAGAGGGCAGAGAGTGTTAGCTTCTAGTGTTACATTATTAACTACAAATTTGAGGGGACCAAATGACTTACCAAACACCTTTTGAGAGGAAGAATCTTTATCACCCGACGAAGGTTGTGAAAAGGCTTGGATGATAAGTTCACACTAGCCTGTGATCTTTGTGATCTCATAGATGGAAATGTTGGCTCATGTTTTCTTCAAATCTTCCACTATATTATAATCAATCATTTCACCTATATCATGCCATGTCGGAGTGTCTAGAGGAGTGGATTTATTTGAAACTTCCAAAGTGGTGGACTTACTCTTGGTGCCAGAGGAAGTGTTCATGGAATTAATCACATTTCCATACTTACCCTGTGAATTTTGAAAAGGATTAATGGTGGTGAGATTATTCTTAACAATTTCACCCTCATTTTTTTTCTCGTCACCTCCTGATAAAACATGGGCACTTTAATCCTTAAACTGCATCGAGCATTTTGCTTCCGAGGAGGGGCAACACTTTGCGGTGGCTCTTAAACATTCTTCTTGTCAACGTTGTAGATATAGTCAAATGTATTCATTACATGCCTAATACCCTTGCTTTCTTCAGCCACTTCAGGTTCCTCTATTTCTTTTGTCTGCTCTGCTTGCTCATCTCCTAATAGGGAATCCACAATGTGCGCAACAAGAGTGTTCATGTTGTGGTTCCACTGTGGGAATTTCTTTCTAAGTGATATTCCTAGTGGAAATAATAGTCATTATCCATGTTGATACTTTCTATATTCATCACAACATTTGAGATTTGGGTAGACTTTGCGGGCTTATTGTTGTTGTTATTATTATTCCTTTGAATGGGAAGGAATCAGTAGGCCTGCTGCTAGTAGAAGTATCCCTTGACCTTTTCTATAGTCTTGACATTTCATTGGTAAGTGTTTTAACCATCCTAGTCAAGATTTCAATATATGATGATTCCTTATCCTTAGCCTTACTTGAAGAAGGTTGAGACCTATTACTAGTTTCCTTGGAGTCTTTTGATTCGTCATCACCTGTAATAACTCTAATCGTGCACAAGTCCTTCTCGACGTCGACCGCTTCCACAGAATTTAGTGCCAATATTTTCTTTTAAACTCTTTTAATGAATTGGGAAATGCTAGTGGGAAAGGCAGTTGTGTAATAATCAATAGTAATTTTATTTTTGGGTTGCATGCTTGGGGGAAACTTGTTCAATATGCAATTTAACTTTTGGTTAAAACCTTTCACTTTCTCTTTTTCCCCCATATTGATGTTTCCAAGCTCTTTAAGTAACATGGAAAGAGTCTTGTCATCAACAAAATTCTCAAGAAATAACTTCTTAAACTCCATCCAAGTATGGATTGAATTGATGGGCAGACTATGGTACCATTTTTTTGATCTACCTTTTAATGTATAAGGGAAAATTATGCAAGCAACATCATCGTACCTCACCTCCAACATTCATAGATGCATGTAAAAATTGTTGAGGTGATCTTCTACCTTTGTATTCTTGTTTGGATCATACTTTGATAACAACTTTTATGGATATCTATGAATATTATGAAGGTTGTCCGGAAGAGAAAGGGGTCCTTGGGTCATTTAATCCAAGTTTTGACAATGTTCTCTTCTTTGTGTTCCTCCTCCTTTTCTGAATTTGAGGAATATTCTCCTTCATTGTCTAATCCACTAAAAATGTTTTCAGTAAGAACAACATTGTACCCTTTGTTAAGAGGTGGAAAATTACCTTGATGCAATTTATTTTCCAAACATTTTTCTAACTCTTCAAGAGTTGCAAAAACCAAATCTTCCAATGTAGAAACTAATATACCGATACGATTTGTTTCTTTCTTCTTTAGACAATGTGGAAGATTCTACGCTCTAGGAATTAATCTGATAGCCTTTGCATACCGATGAATTATAGGTCAAAGTGCCTGAATCTATTTGAACGTAACTTAGTAAGTAAACTCTAGCCAAGACTGCGAAGATCCACTACTTCATGAATAGGAGTCGGGATGGTGCTCGGAATATTCCTACCTTGTCCAACAAAATAATGATTTAGGTATGTGGAGTTATCAAACGTAAAAAACTGGTGGCTCTCCTTCTAGTGCCATAATTTTAAAGGTGTTGGATACTGCCAACATACATGGGATCTCTCTGATATAAGGTCCCAACTAGACCTCGCACCATTTGGTGTAGGAGTACCATTCGGAATATGGCCCAACTGTCGTTTACTTAAATATATGCCTTGGCTTTAGCTATCAGAACAAGAGAGAAGCGCAAATGCGATTTTTAATGAGCAAGCGAGTGCGCCTTGTGAATGTTTGATTGCTGATGTAGCAAGGTTCTTTTGCTGCAGAGGTCTAAGAGAGAAGTAGTAGTACTACCCTAATGGAGATACACATAAATGAGAAGTACTCTTATAACATCAAGTGAAATAGTTCACAAAGGTGTGACGATCGTTACAAACATAACAACATATTTCCAATAAGTAAGCATCGAAGTCACAAAAATAGTTCAATTAATCTAGTACAGATGAAAGAAAACATGAACCATAAACATTCAAAGAATAGTCTTAGAAACATTTACAATCCATGTGTGAAAATGTGTAGGCCTGGAAGGCTTCGATATTAAGAAAAAGTACCAAGATATATAAATACAATGAACACCACTAGCTCCAATAGTGGAGCGTTAGAGCCACTAATTTCTCCCCAAAAGTACTAACATTGTCTCTCTAATGCCTTGTGGGATAAGCCAAGGTTAAAATTCCTTTACATGAGAACTGAGAATCCTTTTATAACTTGAGGCACAACCTTTCACATCCTCATGAATTTTGAATTTCCAACTTCTAGTGACCTTTGGACTTATACAACCTTTGGAATTCCAAATTACTTTTGGAATTACATATGACTTTTGGTATTGCATGTCTTTTGGACTTCCATAACTCTTTAGTTCATACATGAATTTTGGAATTTTACTTATTTGTCTTTACAATGATTACAATAATGCATCGTGACTTCACATCATCTTGTGATGAGAACATGACATGTAAATATCTTTAATGACTGGGAATAATCAGGGAAAAATTTAGGGGCTAATATTCGCAAGAGGGCTAATTTTCCACGCTTTTTCCAAAAACATTATTCGCCAATTTCCATTTTTTCCTAAAAATGATTCGCCAAAATTTTACAATAAAAAATTATTTTACCTTAACAATCACCAAAAATTTATATAGACTAATATAAAATCATTGGGAATATAAATATTTCTATAAAAATATCGCCAAACATTTTACAGTTTGCATATTAGGGACTAGTAAGATTTGCCAAGGTTTCTAAACTTTAAGATAAACTTCCATCCTTAAAATTTTCCCTAGGAATAATAATGACTGATGACATGGAATTTATCGAGTGGTGACATGGCTACCACTTATATCGTCATTCTTCATGCAACTTCAATCTTTGATGTCCTCACCCTCCAAAGGGTCTTTGATCCAATGGAGCCTTTGGAGTGCTTTGATCATCAAGATTCAAGTGTGTTATTCGTAATTTCCATTCTTCTTTTGTTTGTTTTCTTTGCCCAATCTTCCTCATGCATGCTTGCCATGTTGTTCATGGGATATATGTAGTTGCAATCACTCATGAAAAATAACTATCAACTTTGAAATATCCTATTCTACCATGTTTTATGCAGATTTTTTGTTCATGCCTTTTCAGTGTTCTCAAGAGGGAATAATGAGCTTTTGGGCACACCTTGAAAGGTTGAATATCTGAAGGGGAAAGGCTTCGAGGCTTTGGTATGCCCTCATGCACTCAAGAGGGATAAAATCAATGTGAAGTGCATTTGGGAAGGATAATTGGAGAAGCTTAAGGCCTTCAAGGTGCGCTCATGCACTCAAGGAGGGCACACTTCTTCGAGTCGAAGGAGTGTGCTCAAGGAAGACTTAGTCTCTTGAAAGGGCGCAGTTCACAATGAGGAAGGGGAAAGAGGTTTAAGGAGTGTGATTTTCACTCTTGGAGGGCACATGGTGTACTTATGAACAATGAAGGACACTTGATCAAGTCTTAAAAGTGTGATCATGTGCTCTTGGCCTCAATGGATTTTCTTTTAACGAAATATTTGTCTAAGTTTAAGATATAAGATGATGGGTGAACATGTTGAGTTTAGACACAAAAACATGTGTGACAGTTAAAAACTCACGGGGAAAACTTAGACAAACTTGAACAATGATAAATATACATCAAAATTCCACTTCACACATTCACCAAGTACGCCGAGTGAAGTGTGTGCGACTGTGATGCATACGTGTCGTTTTACAACAATAAAGAAGTTATGATCATGAAATGCACCTAAAGATGTTCTAATAAATGCGATGACACTTGAGACTATTAAAGTACACTTGAACACATATAATAAAATGAGATGAATTTTTATTATCAAAGCAACACTAGGTACAATGTGGACCTCCAAAATTTGAATGTAGTGAAATTTTGGAGGGTGTTGTAGCAACGACAACACCATCTCGATATTCCACACACACACACTCTCTCTCTCTCTCTCTCACACACACCTTATTGTATGTTTTCTTTATCTATCTAATTATGTGTTTTTCCTAGTTTCTATTCCATGATAACACTCCCCCTAGCGCATGGATGCATCAGTGCAATTTTAAACTACCAATGCTATAGTCAGTGTTTCATATTCTTTGATGTATCCCTCATTAAAAAATTCATGTTTTATAGTCCATAATATAGACTCTTTTAGTTTTTCATATAATTGTAGTTCTCATTTAATGTGTTTGCAAATTATGGTAATACCAGGGGAGGAGGTAGGCCTCCCTATGGAGGACATACGTTCCTCTTCTTAGGTATCATGTGTTAAATTAGATTTTGTTTAAATGTTTATTTCATTATCTTATTTTGGTTTACTAAATTATATATTGTAAATGTATATGCAAGTTACTTCATTTTAATCATTCTTAACTCTTTCCCCTCTAAATCATTCACCACCATATGTTGTTCACCCACCCATTTTCCACCAGTATTTCCACATTTCCCGATGTTTGGGATTGAGCTTACCTCGATTAGGTAACTTCCTTCACTAGTACAACCCATGGGTGTTGATAGTCACCTACCACCACCACATTCTCTATCCAATCATCCACAAAGGTTGCATCCATAGACCATCTAACAACCTCTAAGTGGGTTGTGTAATCGAGTGCTCCATCTACCACTGAATCTCCATCATTGGGTGCGAGATTCACAACGAGATAATTCATTGATGATTTTTATTTATTTATTTTTAATGATGAATTATATTGATTCTAGGAATTTTTTGTTTAAAATATATTATTTGAATCTTGTGACTATTGTAGGGTGGTATTGCTGAGAGCTTGGGGATGTAGAGGAGGATGAAAACATCCTAGTTAATTATGGCATCTTCAGTGAGTTTCCTGGGCTTGAATTATAAAGTATTAATTTTTAAGTGTGTAATTTATTGTGCACAATCAAGAGGAACTCTAGTTGGAAAATGAGAGTAGTGGCCTACATTTTCATTTGCATTAGGGTTTCAAAGCTATGTTGCTTTGTGTCTTACATCACCATAGCAAAAAATTCACAAGTTGGTTCCCATGGCTACCTTGGACATGAGGTGTATGGCTTCAAAATTTATTTTCTGCAAGGTCAAGGCCTTATTTTAGTATTACATGAAAACTTTCGAGTGATATTGTGGCATCCTATATCCATGGAGACCTTTGAAGTTGGGTGACACAACTTTGTTTTTTCCTCTTCCATAGGACATTATATCGAGATCCCTTGATATAAAGGCGATGAACTGTGTCTAGTTACAATCGATGAAGGAGCTTTTGATCTACTTGTGAGGTTGAATCCAAACTTGTGGGCTAGTCTTTCAAGGTTATTTTCCTTCCTATGTGTACTTTTTTATTAATTTATATACCCTGGTGTCGTTTATGTGGTGGCTTACAACAATTGTGGATCTATTTTTTACGACAAGACTTGTGTATATCAGTGGTTACTTTGGAAAGTATTTGAGGTCACTATATTGAGTTATTTATATTGGTAACTCATTGTTATGCACAATCCACTATAAATGCACATCTAGTGATGACCCTATTCTTGGGCTTTCTGGTCCACTCCAATATGGCGTGCTACATTTTCCATAGGTTGAGTGGATAGAAAATGATTTATTATTGATTTTTATCAAAAAATTCAGTGGGAAATCCTTCATATATTGGTTTAGAAAGAAAAATTATGTCTTTGGTCTAAAGGAGGCTATTGAGCTGAAAGGAGGCATACCGTCAATGTCACAATGTCTGTAATTTAATGGGAAGGTCCTTCAATATTATGTATAAATAAAAGAGTATTTCATTGCAAACAACTCAACCATTATTCTAAATACAAGGATGCTTAGGAGTTCTAATGGAGCACCAATATCCTTTATGGCGCTCCATCTACAACTGAATCTCCATTATTGGGTGAGAGATTCATAGCGAGATAATTCATTGATGATTTTTATTTATTTATTTTTAATGATGAATTATATTGATTCTAGGAATTTTTTGTTTAAATTATATTCTTTGAGTCTTGTGACTATTGTAGGGTGGTATTGGTGAGAGCTTGGGGATGTATAGGAGGATGAAAACATCCTAGCTAATTATGGCATCTTCAGTGAGTTTCCTGGGCTTGAATTATAAAGTATTAATTTTTAAGTGTGTAATTTACTGTGCACAATCAAGAGGAACTCTAGTTGGAAAATGAGAGTAGTGGCCTACATTTTCATTTTCATTAGGGTTTCAAAGCTATGTTGCTTTGTGTCTTACATCACCATAGCAAAAAATCCACAAGTTGGTTCCCATGGCTACCTTGGACATGAGGTGTATGGCTTCAACATTTCTTTTCTACAAGGTCACGATCCTATTTCAATACTACATGAAAATTTTTGAGTGAGATTGTGGCATCCTATATCCATGGAGGCCTTTGAAGTTGGGCAACACAACTTTGTTTTTTCCTCTTCCATAGGACATTATATCGAGATTGTATAAATTATATGCACTAAGCATGCATATGTCCAAGATCCACCTGATCTCACACTATTTAACTTTATGCAAGATACTGAATCTATTCCACTTGTTAATCTTTTGCAGAAAAATTTCACACACATGTGAAGCATAAACAAAAATTATCAATCGCACACAACACATATTTTTTTAACTGGGAAATCCTGAAGCTGAAAACCCCAACTATATATTATGTAACATGGAGATCATATGAAAATATCATACAAGCATACAAAGCTTATCACAAGGCCTCATTACAGTATAATTGTCATACACTAATCAGGCCTAATATTGCAAATCCATGCACCGATTTTTTCCACCTGCTAGCCTGCCTCCACTGCGCAATATCTGCTAAAGAATAGCTCTGAATGAATTCGAATTACTCCATCCTTTATTGCAAAATCCTCATTGGCATCTCCACCGAGTGTGTGATGCAATCAATGCATCACTATAGTCACAACAGATAGTCTATCTTTCCCTTTCACCTATCTCTCCACTGGTCTCCACTGAAACTGCCATGGACTGTAGTTAACTGATGTATTGTTCAGTTGATTAATGAGTTATTATTTGTGAATTAATTAACTAATTAATTCACCCCACTCTCACTAGTGTATCAATCAGTTAGACTAGATACAACTAGCTCAACTGAGTCTAACTGAGCTAAACTAAATACAACTCCATAACTACTTCTTCCAACTATGTCATAACTCTGCCACTTGAGTTCTAACTGAGTCCTCCATGTAATAACTCTAGTAAACCCTTAGGAATAGCATAATTCCTTCTGTCAGCTGCTATGCTACATCTGTGCACTGAACTGAAGTGCTCTAAGAGAATAAGTTGCTGTTTAGAGTTTGATTATTATTAAGAGCTAATAATAATCGACATGCATCTATTTTTAGAATGACGATCTATAAATAGACTTCGCCCAATATTCTAAAAATAGAATTTCATCTATTTTTCCAACTTGATCAACCATCCGCAAATAGCATCCTGCAACTTCTGAAATATGATCATCATGTCTAAAAGTAGACATAGTCTAAAAATAGACGTGCGCCAAAAATAGCCTGTGGGCCCACTTAGTGAAGGTGAATCTTTTCACTAAGCTCATCATCTTGTTGAATCTCAACACTCCCTCTCAAAAATATAAGGATTATCTTTCACCCCGATCCTGCCTCTATGGTATTCGAATTTTCTCTTGGTGAGTGCCTTCGTCAGAATATCTGCATCCTGATCCTCCATAGGAATGTATTGAAGCAACATGATCTTCCACTACACACAATCTATGATATGATGATACCGGATATCAATATGTTTAGATCTATCATGAAACACAAGATTAATTGAGAGTTTAATGCAACTCTGATTATCACAATGAATCACCGTGGAATCTAAATGTGAACCGAACAAACCAACCAGGATCTTCCTCATTCAAATAGCCTCACATGCAGCTAAACTTGCTGCCATGTATTCTTCTTTCGCGGAACTGAGTGCCACGGATCTTTGTTTCCTACTGTACCAAGAAACTGCTGTAGATCTGATACTGAAAATCCCTCCTGATGTGCTCTTTCTGTTTGTTGGGCTTCCTTCCCAATCTGCTTCCGTGAAGCCATGCAAATTCACCTCATCCGTCTGTCTGTACCATAAACCATACTCAGATGTGCCTCTGAGATATCTTAGGACATGCTTGCCTGCCTTCCAAAAGAGCTTGGTAGGCTTAACCATCGCTTGTGAAAGTTGGTTCACCACATAGCATATGTTCAGTCTTGTATTGACTAAATACATGAGCGAACCCACCAACTGTTGATAAACAGTGGCATCCACTACCTCTATCGATGTAGCATCCTATTTCTTCCAATTTCCTGAAAGAGGAGTGTCGATAGGCTTGTAGCCTTGCATGTGAAACTTCTCCAGTATCTCCCCGGCATACTTGCCTTGAGACACAAATAGTTCACCTTCCCGCTGCCATATTTCCAATCCAAGGAAATAATGAAGGAGGCCTAAATCCTTCATCTCAAACTCATTTTCAAGATCAGCCTTGCATGAATGTATCAACTGCTCATCACCTGTTAGTATCAAATCATAAAAATAAAGTACAATGATCAAAAGCTTACCCTCAACCACAATCTGGAACAGGTTTGCATCCGCCTCATTCTTGGTGAAGCCAAGTCTAGTGAAATAGCTGTCGATCTGAGTGTACCAAGCACGGGGTTCTTGTTTCAGCCCATACAACGCTATTTTGAGCCGGCACACATTCGACTCACTGCTGAAGATATCAAATCCTTCAGGCTTCTCAATGTACACCTCTTCCTCAATGACCCCATTAAGGAACACAGTCTTCACATCCGTCTGATGAATGTGCCAACCCATCTGCGCTGAGAGAGAAAGGATGGTCCATATGGAAGAATACCGTGCGACAGGTGCAAAGTTTTCTTCATAGTCAATCCCCTCAATCTGTGAGAAGCCCTGGGAAACAAATCTTGCCTTATACCTCTCGATGCTCCCATCAGTAGCTTTCTTTACCTTGTAGATCCATCTTGATCCTACAACTGATTTTCCCACTGGCCTTGGAACAATCTCCCAAGCACTGTTTCTGAAAATGGAGTCATACTCCTCCACCATGGCATCTACCCATGTCGGCTCCTACGCTGCTTCTTCAAAAGAAGATGGCTCTGTCACAATACACTTGCTCATAAGAGCCATGTATCCAGTATATCGGTCAAGTGACTCTCTCTGTCTGCGCTGTGATGTAGGGACTCCTACATTCTGTGCCGCATCCACCTTCAGTCTCTCAACTTCTGTGGTACGCTTCCTACCTTGTTTGATGTTTGGTTCTTCTTGAGTGGACTCCTCCACTCCATGAATCTCCTCCTGTGGCTGATCCACATCTAGAGGCTCATCTTTGGGAATAATAAGTTCCTCTTCCGCATGCAAGTGTGGCTCCCTCTCAAGCGACAACTTCATGGCTTTCACCTCATTGAATTTTATATCCCGTCGCATAACAGTCATCCGACTGTTCGGCAAATACACACGATAGTTGTGGCATGTTTCTGTGTACCCCAAAAATATCCCAACTTCTGCAGTCGGCTCCAACTTCTTCCTGGAATCCTTCGTCACATGAATGTAAATAGGTGAGCCAAAAATCTTCAAATGAGAAATATCAGGCTTCTTACCAGTAAAAGCTTCCTTGGGTGTACTCATGCCAAGTACTCTATGAGGACAACGGTTTTGCACATAAACCGTAGTGTTACATGCTTCCACCCACGAGTGCATCGGTAGGCCTTGGTCATGCAGCATCGCTCGTGGAACACCCATGATCGTTCTGTTCTTTCTCTCTGCGACCCCATTCTACTGTGGGTTATGAGGCGCTATGAGTTCTCTTCGAATTCCTTCTTTGCTATATAAGTCTTTGAATTCACTCGAAATGTATTCACCACCATTATCACTTCTTAGAGCTTTCACCTGGTTCCTTGACTCTTTCTCCACCAATGCCTTGAACTCACAGAATTTTGAGAACATTTCACTCTTCTTCTGCATGAATAAGATCCAGCATCTACGAGAAAAGTCATCAAAAAATATCAAATAATACTTGTGTTTTTCTGTTGAAGCAACCGAGAATGGTCCACACACGTCTATGTGAATTCTCTCCAGGATCACCGAAGCACGGTTCTCCTTCTCATGAAAGGTGGTCTTCACAAACTTACCCATTGTACATCCTTTGCACTGATATGACTGTGCAAGAGTACCCTTGAGAAGTCCAGTAGAAATTTGCTGCAAAATTTTCAAAGCGCCATGGTGAAGATGGCCCAATCTCCTGTGCCATAACTCGCCCTCATCCTGGCTCACCACTTCTTCTGTTTTTCCCACCATTGCAACGCAGCCATATACCTCCAGCTTGTAGAGATTCTTAATTTGAACCCCTATCTTCTTGGTTTGACCCGTTGTTTTATGTCGAAGGAAGGCTTTTCCCTCACTGAAAACAACATCATAACCCTTGTCTTCTAGCATTGCGACTGAGACCAAGTTCTTCTTCAGACCTGGAACATGCATGACATTGTTCAAAAAGAACGGATTACTTGACTCCCTCTCAAAGGTAATGGTCCCAATTTTTGTCGCACTGTACTAACCATCATCGCCCATATCTATATGCATCTGGAGGTCCTTCTCCTCCAAGTCACTAAACAACTCTTTGTCTCCCGTCATATGGAAAGACGCACCACTGTCAAGATACCACACCGATCCCATGCAGCCTGAAACCAAGCATGCGATCAACGAAAAATCCAGCTCAAATTGCGAGGCTAAGGCCTCTCTAGCTGCAGATCCAGCAACCTGCTTATTCTTCTTCTTCTGTGGACAGTTAGTGGCGAAATGACCATGCTTGTGACAGTGAAAACACTTCACTTTGGACAAGTCCCGCTTCTTGCCTTTTGCACCGGTTTTAGAATGATTTTTATTCCCCTTCCCTTTCCTTGCTTTGGCAGCCAAAGAGAAATTATCTTCATCTTCATTCTTCAATGAAGATCCATCCCTGGTACCCCGCCTTATCTCCTCCTGCACAAGATCCGACCAAAGTCGCTCCCATCCCAGCAGTTTCTCCTGTCCATTGACAGAGTCTTCGTAGCTATGCCAACTCTTCGGAAGCCCAAGGAGAGCCAAGCTCTCCAAGTATTCTTCATCAATAGTAACCCCCACACTTCCCAGCTCATCCTTTCAGTGGACAAACTTCGTGAGGTATTTTGGAATATTGTCGCCTTTCTCCATTTTTATTTTTCTGAGCTTGTCTTTAAGTGCCAACTTCCTCTGGTCACTTCTGCTTTGGAACAAGTCTGTCAAAGCCTTCCACATTAAGAATGGAGTGGATTTCCCGTGAAGGCTAGACACAATGTGGTCCTTCACACCTTCCAACAGAATCCTCCTCATCTTTGCAGTATTCTTTTTCCATGCATCAAGTAATGCAGCATCCCTAGATCCCGGCTTAGGAACATTGCTATCGATGAACTCCTTTAGCCCATTATCGTCCAGCACCGCCTCCATCCTGTCCTTATAGGCTATGTAATTCGAGCTCCCATCAAGGGCATACTCCAATCTCAACCCGTTGAAATACATTTCAATGTATACTCGATTTCTACACCAAGAATCTTCTGTAGCAAATTCGAATTGTCCACCAGCACAAACTCACTTCACAATTGCAATCTTAAATCAACAATGCTCTGATACCATGTAGAAATTATATGCAATAAGCATGCATATGTCCAAGATCCACCTGATCTCATACTGTTTAAATTTATGCAAGATACTGAATCTATTCCACTTGTTAATCTTTTGCGGAAAAAATAATTGCACACACATGTGAAGCATAAACAAAAATTATCAATCACACATAACACAATTTTTTTTTAACCGGGAAAGCCTGAAGCTGAAAACCCCAACTATATATTATGTAACATGGAGATCATATGACAATCTCATACAAGCATACAAAGCTTATCACAAGCCCTCAGTACAGTACAATCGTCATACACTAATCAGGCCTAATCTTGCATAAAGTTAAATAGTGTGAGATTAGGTGGATCTTGGACATATGCATGCTTAGTGCATATAATTTCTACAGAGATACCTTGATATAAAGGCGATGAACCATGTCTAGTTACAATCGATGAAGGAACTTTTGATCTACTTGTGAGGTTGAATCCAAACTTGTGGGCTAGTCTTTCAAGGTTATTTTCATTCCTATGTGTCCTTTTTTATTATAATTTATATACCCCGGTGTCATTTGTGTTGTGGCTTACGACGATTATGGATCTATTTTTTACGACAAGACTTGTGTTTATCAGTGGTTACTTTGGAAATGATTTGGGGTCACTATATTGAGTTATTTATATTGGTAACTCATTGTTATGCACAATCCCATATAAATGCACATCTAGTGATGACCCTATTCTTGGGCTTTCGGGATCTGGTCCACTGCAATGTGGCGTGCTACATTTTCCATAGGCTGAGTGGATATAAAATGATTTATTATTGATTTTTATCAAAAAATTCAGTGGGAAATCATTCATATTTTAGTTTATAAAGAAAAATTGTGTCTTTGGTCTAAAGGAGACTATTGAGCTGAAAGGAGGCATACCATCAATGTCACAATGTCTGTAATTTAATGGGAAGGTCCTTCAATATTATGTATAAATAAAATAGTATTTCATTGCAAACAACTCAACCATTATTCTAAATACAAGGATACTTGGGGGTGTTGCTGGATCCAGGAGCTCTAATGGAGTACCGATATCCTTTATGGCGTGCAATTCAAGGGAAGCCTACTTCCCCTCCATATCTATGTAAAAATATTCTAGGACCCTTCATAGTGGAAAAAATGGATAAATATCTGTACATGGAGATAAATAACTCAGAGGTTTATTCCCTATTTTCTTCTCTTCAATCAAAATCCATCATTCGCAGATTCAATGGTTTATGGCAAAAACTCGAGGCCCTATTCCATTAGGTGTTCACCTCTTGGACAAAAAAATGTGAAATTTTTCTATGCTCTAAAGTATTTTTCACTGTCCAATTTGAAGCATGAAAGGACCTAGATTTTGTTCAAAATGAAGGACCTTGGTTTTGGGCTAGAGTTGGTTTATTTATTACTTCATGGTTTCCTAGTTTTTATGCCACTACTATGGTGGTCACAACTATGCCTATGTGGGTTGTGTAGTCGATTGCTCCATCTACAACTGAATCTCCATCATTGGGTGAGAGATTCACAACGAGATAATTCATTGATGATTTTTATTTATTTATTTTTAGTGATGAATTATATTGATTCTAGGATTTTTTTTAAAAAATTATATTCTTTGAATCTTGTGACTATTGTAGGGTGGTATTGTTGAGAGGTTGGGGATGTAGAGGAGGATGAAAACATCCTAGCTAATTATGGCATCTTCAGTGAGTTTCCTGGGCTTGAATTATAAAGTATTAATTTTTAAGTGTGTAATTTACTGTGCACAATCAAGAGGAACTCTAGTTGGAAAATGAGAGTAGTGGCCTACATTTTCATTTGCATTAGGGTTTGAAAGCTATGTTTCTTTGTGTCTTACATCACCATAGCAAAAAATCCACAAGTTGGTTCCCATGGTTGCCTTGGACATGAGGTGTATGGCTTCAACATTTATTTTCTACAAGGTCACGACCTTATTTCAGTACTACATGAAATTTTTCGAGTGAGATTGTGGCATCCTATATCCATGGAGGCCTTTGAAGTTGGGCGACACAAATTTTTTTTTTCCTCTTCCATAGGACATTATATCGAGATCCCTTGATATAAATGCGATGAACCCTGTCTAGTTACACTCGATGAAGGAGCTTTTGATCTAGTTGTGAGGTTGAATCCAAACTTGTGGGCTAGTCTTTCAAGGTTATTTTCCTTCCTATGTGCCCTTTTTTATTATAATTTATATACCCCGGTGTCATTTGTGTGGTGGCTTACGACGATTGTGGATCTATTTTTTATGACAATACTTGTGTATATCAGTGGTTACTTTGGAAATGATTTGGGGTCACTATATTGAGTTATTTCTATTGGTAACTCATTGTTGTGCACAATCCCACATAAATGCACATCTAGTGACGACCCTATTCTTGGGCTTTCAGGATCTGGTCCACTCCAATGTGGCGTGCTACATTTTCCATAGGCTGAGTGGATAGAAAATGATTTATTATTGATTTTTATCAAAAAATTCAGTGGGAAATCCTTCATATATTGGTTTAGAAAGAAAAAATATGTCTTTGGTCTAAAGGAGGCTATTGAGCTGAAAGGAGGCATATCGTCAATGTCACAATGTCTATAATTTAATGGGAAGGTCCTTCAATATTATGTATAAATAAAAGAGTATTTCATTGCAAACAACTCAACCATTATTCTAAATACAAGGATGCTTGGGGGTGTTGCTGGTTCCAGGATCTCTAATGGAGCACCATTACCCTTTATGGTGTGCAATTCAAGGGAAGCCCACTTCCCCTCCATATCTATGTAAAAATATTCTAGGACCCTTTATAGTGGAAAAAATGGATAAAGATCTGTACATGGAGATAAATAACTCAGAATTTTCTTCCCTATTTTATTCTCTTCAATCAAAATCCATCATTTGCAGATTTTAATGGTTTATGGAAAAAAATCGAGGCCCTATTCCATTAGGTGTTCACCTCTTGGAAAAAAAAATATGAAATTTTTCTATGCTCTAAAGTATTTTTCACTTTCCAATTTGAAGCAGGAAAGGACCTGGATTTTGTTGAAAATGAAGGACCTTGGTTCTGGGCTAGAGTTGGTTTATTTATTACTTCATGGTTTCCTGGTTTTTATGCCACTACTATGGTGGTCACAACTATGCCTATGTGGGTTAGGCTTCCAAACCTCCCACTTCTATTCTGGCATCACAAAGTCTTCGAAGACATAGGAAACACTTTGGAAAGTTCAAAAAAATGGTTTTGGAGAGATCAGAGAACTATCTCTTCACATTTTCCATAATTTGCATGGAGATTGATCTTAGTAAAGGGCTACCTGATCACATAAAATTGAAACATGGGTACTTTCAGTGGTCACAAATGTTAGACTATGAGAACATAACATTCCAGTGTCATGTATGTTTTCAAACATGCCATTTGCAGGACTCATGTACTTTGGCCAAGAAAAAAAATAAAAGAAGAAGAAGACAAGATAGGCCAAAGGGATGTAATTTCACAGAGATCCCCCTTTCATATGAGGAAGAGGAAGAATACAAATCATCACAACAAGTGCAAACATAGGCTAAACTATGTGGGGACTCTACAACTCAATTATAGGTTGACACTAAGATCCAGTAGGTTCTTGTTACTGATCAAACTCCTCTACAACATTAGATAATTATGACACACATTAAGGAGGTTATGTTAGGAAAAAAACATTTCCATATATCATAAAGCTCATATTTGGACAAGGAGCATCCCTTCGAGGTCTTTGTGGGTGACTTGGATATTGTTCTAGTGGATCTGAATGCTAGGGGATGGCTACAGGTCCATAAAAAGAAAGTGAATAAGGGGAGGACAAGTGTCTCCATTGCTTGATACTCCCTCATGTATTATATTTGTTTTGTTTTGTTTGGGTTACTTTTTGTTTGCACCTTTAATTGTTTTGGCCTCTTTTTGAATGCTTTTATGCATATGTATAGAAATGTTTTCCACATAGGATCTAAGTAGATCCTCGATGAATGCACACTTCTATAAGTGTGTATATGCACTCACATCTTGATGTAGGATCAAGGTAGATCCCAAGGAATGAACTTAACGTGCTTGTGCATAATGCGTTTCTTTTCAACTTTTTTAATGAAAAATACGTGCTTTTGTTCCATGAAAAAAAAGGTGTATAATTTATTGTAGAAAAAATATAATGAGAATGTTGTATTTTTGTGTAGCCCCCAGAGAGTCAAAGCATGCTATGAAAGAATAAAATTCAAGCTCCTTCTTCTAATAAGAGGATAAATATCGACTTTTGATATCTAAATTATGGTAGCAAGGTTGGAAGTGATCAATGAGTAACTAGTGAGACCCGTTTTGTATATACAACATTATATGCCATATGATAATGTTTTGGCATGATATTTCATTTTTATAGTAGATTCATTTTATACACAGGTCACCATATGTCATACTTCCATGTTTAGGCACGCGGTTTTATTTTATATATTGGGCACACTATTCCATTTGGTTAAAAATGTACATTTCAGAAAATTATGATTGTGTTTTGTGTGTGTGTGTGTGTATCATGACACATGTTCTATTCATTGAAGTGTTTGTTTATTTGATGTTGAAGTTTTAGATTGCTAGGTTGAATTTTCATATATGAATTGAGCACTATGAAATGTTGTATTGTTGAAGATGTTTGGATTGATTTTTTATATACATGTCCATTCAGAATATTTCTAGTAATACATGTGGTTGATAATATCGAGAAAATTGCAAGAAATTTTATCCATTATGGAACCTTCTCCAACCATATAACAAATCTAAAAATAATTATTTACAATAATTTGTTGAGATTTAACAAGAAAATTTCAACGCCCACGCCTAGTGCATTAACCACCTACACTAGGGTGGGGTCCACAGTGCTATTTTTGGGTGCATGTCTATTTTAGTTATCCCTTAATTAAGATGGACAATAAACTATAATATATTCTCAATGATAACTTGAAATAGTTAACTGAGAGTGATAAACTAATTTAGCTAGTGGATTTTGAGTTAGAGGTAGTTGGTGAGGCATGTAGAGTAATTCTAGTTGTAACAGAGTTCGAAGTGCAGTGGTGCATTAGTTAATGTAGGTTGTAATCAGTTTAACTCATTTTTTCTAGTTGTAATTGAAGATACACTAGTGAGAGATCAAGTGAATTAAATATTAATTAATTCACAATCAGTGATTTGACATGCAACTGAGGATTTACTATTATTAGCTGCATGCATGTCAGATCTAGTGGAGACTCAGTTGAATTCTAGGTGAAAGGGAAGTTGACTATCAGTTGTAGGATTATTGGGTTGCACACATGCAACCAAACACCCATTGGAGCGCCCATGATACTTGTGCAATCAAGGAAGGCAAAAATTCCCATCTTTTAGGGATTGAAACCATCAGGGATTGTGCAAGCAAGGAAAGCTATCTAGAGGCTTAGAATTAGCTATGTGTTGGTCAGTTTTGTTCACGAAAATGTGAGACAATTAGCTGATTACTGGAGGGTTCTTGTGAGAAGAGTTTTGTATGTAATTTTTTCATGATCCATGCTGAATATACAATAGAAGATAGTGGGGTTTTTAGTTGTAATATTTCCCTGGGAAATTATCTGTGTTGTGGTTTGATTTGATTCTTCTTATATGTAGAAGTGATTTAGTATTTAAATTTAGTAAATTGTTAGATCGGGTGAATCCAATATATACATGCATGTTGTATAATTTCTACATGATATCAAAGCACATGAAATTTCAGAAGTGAAGCAGGATCTGAGTTTATGATTGGATAGAATTCGAATTTGCAGAAAGACTTTCTTGGTGCTACAACTAATTCAAGATCAAAATGGCTTTCAATGGCTTGAGGTTGGAGTATGCATTCGAGGGCATATCATACTATAATTCTTGGAAGGATAGGATGGAAGCATTACTTGAAGACAATGGCTTGAAGGAATTCATTGACAATGATGTTCCTAAACCCGTTGTGGCAGATGCTGCAAATATTGATGCATGGCAAAAGAAATTGGAAAAGGCGAGGAGGATCCTATTGGAGGGAGTACGAGACCATATTTTCTCAAGCCTCCATGGGAAATCCACACCATATGCAATGTGGAAGGCTTTGAAGGATATATTACAAAGAAACAACAACCATAGGAAATTGACGCTCAAAGATAAACTCAGGAAGATCAAGATGGAAAAGGGTGACACCATTCCAAAATATCTAACAAATTTTGTCCAATGTCTGGATGAACTGGGGAGCATTGGAATAACAGTCCCTGATGATGATTTGGTGAGTTTGGATCTCCTAGGACTTCCCAAGTGTAGGCATAGTTATGAAGACTCTATCAATGGAAGGGAAAAATTTCCAGATTGGGAACGACTGTGGTCGGATTTGGTGCAGGAGGAGTTCAGATGGAACACCAGAGATGGATCTTCATCTAAGAATGAAGATGAAGAGGATTGTGATTTGGCTGCCAAGGCGAGGAAGGGGAAGGGGAAGAAATTCCATTCTAAACCTGAGTCCAAGAATGGAAAGAAGCAGAACATGTCCAAGGTGAAGTGTTTTCACTGTCACGAGCATGGGAATTTTGCTACTAATTGTCCACAAAAGAAGAAGAACAAGAAGGTTGGAGTATCTGCAGATAGTGAGGCCCTTGCCTTGGAATTTGAGCTTGAATCCTCATTTATCGCATTTATGGTGTCCAGTGCATTGGGATATGTGTGGTATTTGGATAGTGGTGCTTCCTTTCACATGACGGGAGACAAGGAACTTTTCAGTGACTTGGAGGAGAAGGATCTCCAAATGCATATTGAAATGGGGACGACGGGAAGTACAATGCTACCAGGATTGGCACCATTACCTTCCAGAGGTAGTCGAGTAAATCCTTTCAATTAAAATATGTAATGCATGTACCAGGTTTGAAGAAAAATTTAGTCTCAGTTGCAATGTTGGAGGATAAAGGCTATGATGTTGTTTTTAGTGAAGGAAAATCTTTCCTGCGACATAAAACAACATGACAAGCTAAGATGATGGGGATTAGAGTTAAGAATCTCTACAAGCTGAAGTTAGATGGTTGCGCAACAATGATGGGCAAGGTAGATCAAGTGGTGAGCTGGGATGAGGGTGAATTATGGCACAGGAGATTGGGCCATCTTCACCATGGAGCCTTGAAAGTCATGCAACAGATTTCTACTGGTCTTCCTAGGGGTACACTCACATAGTCAGACACATGCAAGGGATGTACTATGGGAAAATATGTAAAGGCCACCTTTCATGAGAAGGAGAACCGAGCTTCGGGGATCCTTGAGAGAGTTCACATAGACTTGTGTGGACCATTCTCTGTTGCTTCAACAAAAAAACATAAGTACTATTTAATATTTGCTGATGAATTTTCTCGTAAGTGCTTTACCTTCTTCATGTAGAAGAAAGACCAGAAATTATTTAAGTTCTTGGAGTTTAAGGCATTGGTGGAGAAAGAGTCGGGGAATAAATTGAAGGATCTTAAGAGTGATAATGGTGGAGAATACATCTCTAACGAATTCAAGAACTTCTGCAGCAAAGAAGGAATTCGAAGAGAACTCATAGTGCCTCATAACCCACAAAAAAATGGGGTCACAGAGAGTAAGAACAAAATTATTGTGGGTGCAGCAAGAGTGATGTTGCATGATCAAGGCCTACTGATGCATCTGTGGGTAGAAGCATGCAACACTGTCGTATTTGTGAAAAACCGTTGTCCTCATGGGATACTTGGCATGAGTACACCTGAAGAGGCTTTCACTGGTAAGAAACATGATGTTTCACAAATTATTTTTGGCTCATCAGTTTATGTGCATGTGACCAAGGACGCTAGGAAGAAGCTGCAACCGATAGCTGAGGTTGGGATTTTTATGGGGTACACTGAAACACCACATAATTATCGTGTGTATTTTCCAAACAACAGAATGACTGTTGTGCGATGGGATATAAAATTTGATGAGGATAAAGCCATGCGGTTGTCCCTTGAGAGGGAGCTGGACTTGCATGCAGAGGAGGAATTTTTGGTTCCCAAGGATGAGTTTCAAGATGCGGATCAACCACATGAGGAGGTTCATGGAGTGGAGGAAAACACTCATGTAGAGCCATCCATCAAAAATGGAAAAAGGCGCACCACATAAGCTGATAGATTGAGATTTGATGTTGTAGAGGATGTAAGATCCCCTACTTTATAGCATAGACAAAGACAGTCTCCTAACCGATTTACTGGATACATGGCTCTTATGAGAAAATGTATTGTGACTGAACCATCTTCCTTTCAGGAAGTAGTGCAACACCCAACTTGGGTTGATGCAATGGTGGAGGAGTATGACACCATTGTCAACAACAGTGCATGGGAGATAGTCCCAAGACCAGTCGGCAAATCAATGGTTGGATCGAGATGGATCTACAAGGTAAAGCAAGCTGCTAATGGGAGTGTGGAGAAATACAAGGCCAAATTTGTGGTCCGAGGATTCTCACAGATCGAGGGGATAGATTAAGATGATACTTTTGCACTTGTTGCAAGGTACTCTTCCATAAGATCCATCCTTGCACTCTCAGCGCAGATGGGTAGGCGCATTCATCAAATGGATGTGAAAACTGTGTTTCTCAATGGGATCATTAAGGAAGAGGTGTACATAGAGCAGCCTGAAGGTTTCAAGATCTTCAACAGTGAGTCGCATGTGTTCCGACTCAAAAGAGAATTGTATGAGCTAAAGCAAGCACCCCGTGCTTGGTACACTCGGATAGACAACTATTTCACCGGACTGGGCTTCACCAAAAGTGAAGCAGATGCAAACCTGTACCATGTTGTGGTTGAGGGTAAGCTATTGATTATTGTTCTTTATGTTGATGATCTAATTTTGACTGGTGATGAGTAGCTGATACACTCATGCAAGGAGGATCTTGCAAGGGAGTTCAAAATGAAGGACATGGGACTCCTTCATTATTTTCTTGGATTAGAAATATGGCAGCGGGATGGTGAAATTTTTGTGTCTCAAGGAAAGTATGCAAAGGAGATACTAGGTAAGTTTCACATGGAGAGTTGCAAACCCATGGATACTCCTCTTCCAGGAAATTGGAGGAAAGAGGATGCTACTTCTGGAGAGGTAGTGGATGCTACTGTCTATAGGTAGTTATTTGGTTCACTGATGTATCTAGTGAACACTATACCAAACATTTTCTACATAGTTAACCAGCTGAGTCAAGCTATGGTTAAGCCTACCAAGCTCTTTTGGAAGGCGGGGACGCATGTCTTGAGATACCTGAGGGGCACATCAGAGTATGGTCTATGGTACAAACGAACAGAGTGAGTGAAGCTTCAAGGCTTCACAGATGCAGATTGGGCGGGCATTCCATCAGACATAAAGAGCACATCGGGAGGGATATTTAGCATAGGATCGACAACAGTTTCCTGGTACAGTAGGAAACAACGATCTTTGGCACTCAGTTCAGCGGAAGCATAATGCATGGCAGCAAGTCAAGCTACATGTTAGTCTATTTGGATGAGAAAGATCTTGGTTGGTTTGTTTGGTTCTCAGATGGATCCAACAATGATTCATTGTGATAATCATAGTTGCATTAAATCCTCAATTAATCATGTGTTTCATGATAGTTCTAAGCATATATATATATATATATATATATATATATATATATATATATATATATATATATATATATATATATATATATATATATATATAGTCATGTGGTGTGTAGAGAAGGATAATGTTGCTTCAGTACATTCCCACGAAAGATTAGGATGCAGGTATTCTGACAAAGACACTCACCAGGATCAAATTTTAATACCATAGAGATAAGATCAGGGTGAAGGATAATCCCTTTCTTGTTACACTGCGGGAGTGTTGAGATTCAACAAGAAAATTTCAGCACCCACACCTAGTGAATTAATCACCTACACTAGGGTAGGGCCCACGGTGCTATTTTTGGGTGCATGTCTATTTTAGATATCCCTTAATTAAGATGGACAATAAAATTTAATCTATTCTCAATGATAACTTGAAATAGTTAACTAAGAGTGATAAACTCATTTAGCTAGTGGATTTCAAGTTAGAGGTAGTTGGTGAGGTATGTAGAGTAATTCTATTTGTAACAGAGTTCGAAGTGCAGTTGTGCATTAGTTAATGCAGGTTGTAATTAGTTTAACTCAGTTGCCCTAGTTGTAAGTGAAGATACACTAGTGAGAGATCAAATGAATTAAATATTAATTAATTCACAATTAGTGATCTCACATGCAACTGAGGATTTACTATTATTAGTTGCATGCATGCCAAATCTAATGGAGACCCAGTTGAGTTTTAGGTGAAAGTGAAGTTGACTATCAGTTGTAGGATTATTAGGTTGCACACATGCAACCAAACACCCATTGGAGTGCCCATGATACTTGCGCAATCAAGGAAGGCAATAATTCCTATATTTTAGGGATTGCATCCATCAGGGATTGCGCAAGGCAGGCAGGCTGTCTAGAGGCTGAGAATTGGCTATGTGTTGGTCAGTTTTGTTCATGACAGTGTGAGACAATTAGCTGAGTACTGGAGGGCCCTTGTGAGAAGAATTTTTTATGTAATTGTTTCATGATCCATGCTAAATATACAATATAAGATAGTGGGGTTTTTATATGTAAGCTTTCCTTGGGAAATTATCTGTGTTGTGGTTTGATTTGATTCTTCTTACTTCATGTGATTAGCGATTGTGTTTTTAATATATTTGTAGAAGCGATTCAGTATAACTTTAGTACATTGTTAGATCTGGTGAATCTAAGATATACATGGATTTTGTATAATTTCTACATAATTTATGTAACATAAATATGATTTTATATTCAAGTTATATATTAAATAAATTAATAATCTAAACTCCATGTTATATAAAATCAACATGAATGATAAACCTTTAAAATTAGTATAAAAATGTGAGCCCCTTGTGGGTGTATATATAGTTTCATATGTGGCCCTTAGAAGTGGAGAGTTGACTAGTGGGACCAACATCTCGTGATCATGTGACCTTTCATTAAACATAAGAGCTCATCATTATTTTATACCTTCCCCTTTCCCATGCGACCTTGCCACATGACCCGAGGGTTATGAGTCATTATTTAACCGCTCATTGATGTCATTCCTGCTCACTCACATCATTCCCACTTTTTGATGTCATTCGGTGGGCCATGTGTCACAAAAAATCATGCTTATTAGTTGTCTAAAAAAACTATATTGACATGCCAGGCGAAATGATCACAAGATTCCATGTCATCCTTATAGGCCACATCAACAAGTGCTGACAGGTCATCATCTCAGCCAAAGCACAAGATCCCACATGCCATTCCTATCATTTTTTGTTCTATGATTTGTCATCGCCACATCATTAGGGGTCCGCATCAACTAGTTTGTGCCACATGTCATGATGAGAGTGAACCAACGTACAAGAGTGGCCTCTATGTTAATTAGTGAGAATTTTGACATGTCATTTTTCATTCAAATATTTATCCAATTGTTATATCCATCTAATATGTGCAACCATGCTCGAACTTTAATGTTATTAAAGTTTGTGCAATTAGGGTTGCCATCCACTATATATTTTTCTACAAAACCATAGATATTCCCAAAAGATGCATGCTATTTGACATTTTTGGCGTAAATAACCCTGTATTGGAACTTTCATAAATGCAACTCTTTATTGTTCGTGGCTCCATTTCTCTTTCTTGGTTAGCTTGTGTGTTTTCTAAATTAGTAGACCTTGCTAAGGAGGAAGGGTTCTCTTTCTTCGTAGGGTTCATTGGTTAGATAGGTATCGTAGTTGTATATTTATTTCCTCTCATTTGAAAGTTGTGTGATTTTTTGTTACTATTATAGGTCTTGTTCATGCATTGAATAGTTGCAGGATTGTAGCCTATATCATTGTGCAACAACGTAGGTCTTGGACTGGTCTATTCATTATGTGTGATGGTTGTTTTATTATTGTTACAATTATTTGGTATAATTAATTTATTGAGTGGTTGTTACAGTAATTTTTATTTAATTTTTTGTGTGTTGCATGGTTTCTAGGGGTGTTGTTTCTTTCGAATAAGAGCATGATTGACTGACACAATGCAATTTATTCTACCACATGTCTTTTCTTTCAAAAGTGTGAGTAAGATTTGAAATTTAACAACAAGTGTGTCCAGAGTGTTGAGAGTGATATTTGCAACTACTGATTTTGAGACATTTTCAGCACTAATTACCATTTTTTCCTACATATATTTTGCACAATAGTCTTGAAATAAAAATACTTACTTGGATTGACAATTTATATGTGAGTAGGATTATTTTTTCTTAAGTAAAATACAACTAATCCACACAAAATTTTGGTGACATTTTTGGGGAGGCTATTATAGGTGCATAGGTGTGACTAGCATTGTTTTTAATTCATTGATTGGAAGTGTGATTAGGTGTTCCTGGCTCTGGAGGATATCAGGCGGTAAGATGAAAGGTAAGAACTTGTGAATCCCTTCAACATAGAGAAGAGGGCTCGAACTCATCATCACTTAGGACACATAGGATTGCATTGCATGAATAATGAAGAAGAAAACCATACTTCCCTTAAAGAAACTAACTATGTATGTAGAAGAGGATGTGGGGGAAAGAATAAGAATCAAGATTTGGGAAGAGTAACATACGTAGGAGTTTATTTCAAAAGTTGAAGAAGAATCATATACTTGTGGAGAAACATCTAAGAAGAAAGGATCAAATAAATCCACTCTACAAAGGCTAACATATCCTGAGTCCTCTGTGTTGGGTGCCCATATGAAGGAGGTGGAATTTTATGAACCCTAAATATTAGAGACAAGCCCAAGATTTTCTAGTCCATCTATATTAATAGAGGAAGGATATCAAGGCTTGTTATAAGGACAAGGGGACACGAATGCATGTGATTTATAAATAAGTCTAGAGGAATGACCACTTGATCATTACATCATGGATTTAGGTAGTGTTGTGAAACAACCTAATGAGCACTCTATTGTAGAAGTTGTTGTGAAACAATTGTGATCACCTAAAAAACCTAAGCAATTTGAATATCCTAAATATTTTGAACAACCTGAATAGCTTGAAAATACTGAGCAACCCTCACCATTAAAAAGAGAGAAGTCTACTCCATTGGAGGAGCTGCATGAAACAATTGTACAAAACCCTCAAGCTTCTAGGGAGAACCAAATTGTAGGTAGCATAGGAACCACTTTTGAGTTTCCCATTGGAAATCTCCAAGGGGAAGCCCCAATGAAAAACATACCTTTGTCTACACTTCTTACTATTTAGGGTACAATTTATGAAGATCTGGATACATTCCTTTTTGAATTCAAGGTCCTCTACAAGAGCTATGATTACATCATTGATGAATAGAAATTATTTTTTTTCCATCTACTTTGAAGGTAGTTACATTAAGATGGTTCATGGGACTCGGTGGGGCATCTCCTGTGATGGAATGAAGAAAACATTTTTTGAAAAAGTATAAGGATTACTGTCATTCTAGGTATCAAAGGGAATATTTCCTTAGGATAACTCTGACATAAGATGAAAAAATGGAAGTGTATGTTGAGTGACTTCAATACAATCGAAATAGATATCAACATAGTAATCTAGATAAGGAAATAGTTAAAATAGTTCTGATCAGAGGAATGCATCACGATTTCCTTGACATGTTAAATCTTAAGGGGAGAGGAGATATATTCAAGGAACCATATGATGAAAATTTTCAACTTTGTCGAAGAAGTTATATAGGATAAAAATAAATAGTAATATGACACATAATGCTTCTGTTAGGATTTTAAAATCATGCAATAGTGGGGCAACACGAGAAAATATTGGTAACCTGCTGGTAAATTTTAAAACTAACGTATGAGTTATATATCCTCTCATCTTAATGTGTTGAAAGTGAAGTAGAAATAGATTTAAGTAGAAAAATCTTTGGCTATATTCTACTCATGATTCCGGAAGAAATATCCTCTGAGGGAGTGCCCACTCAATAGCTATAACATATGTGAGCAAGATAATTCTACAAAATAGTGGCTATCATTGCCCATATTGAAATAAAATTATAAGGAGAAAGGGGAAGAAACTTAAGCAACATATTTCATTGGCCCCAAGAAGTGGTAGCCTTAACCATTAGGTATGGTGCAAGAACTCTTCTCCTCTTTTAATTCTTGGCCTGTCATGTATCGTCCTCAGAAAATTCCCCAACAACTGTTATACATGGTAACTCCATGGCAGCCTTCTAATCCTCGTTTAGTCTAATATCCAACAACTTAGCCCCAATGGTCCTTTTACCCATAGCCTCAGCCATGGCAAGGGATTATTTTCCATAATCAAATGCCTGATCAAATTCCAATGCAACAACATCAATTACAAATTTCCTCTGATTTTCCTATAAGTGGCCCTCCATTACGCTCTCAACTACCTGTACAACCTAACCCTAACCCCAATAATAAGGCAATATAGTAAGTTGAAGCACCAAGTATCCCTACTTAACCTATCTAACATGTGGAATGTATTGAAATACAATTACACTTACGAAGGATAGTAAACCCCAATGTTTCTCCTATTATCATAAAAAATGAGGAAGAAAATTATCAAGAGAATAATCCCTAATTCAAGTATCTTTAGAGAAAAAAAAAGTTGTAACAGCTAATTTCACTATTGGCACTGGAATAATTGATGATACTAATGAAGCTACAACAACTGGTGCTACTACTAATTCCACTATGATAGCCAATGAAAATTTTGATGTCACTATAAAAGTTGATGTTACCCCAGATGTGAGACTTGTAACAACTGCTAGTAATGAGACTTCTTTACATCCCCCTTATCCTTAAAGATTAACTAATGTAAAAACTACTCTTCAATCTGAATCTAATTTCTTGAAACAATTGGAAAAATGCATGTGTGAGTTCCCTTACTCCAAGTGATCCAAGATGTTCCAAATTATGCCAAAATAATTAGAGAATAATGTGTCAAAAATCCATGCAAGAAACCAAAAAATTATCTTACCGTACAAATAACTGGAAAATGATCAGAACTAATAATAAGGGATAATGCACCTACCAAATATGAAAATAATAGGAACCCAACAATAGTTTTACATATTGTAGGACTAGTTCTTCCAAATACCTTGATTGATTTAGGAGCACCAATTAATATAATAACTAGAAAAATTGTCGAACTACTTGGGCTTACCAGCTTGAGACCAACCCATATTGTTTTAGAATTGGTAGACACGCCTAAGATTAGACCCAGAGGACTATTGGAGGATTTTGTTATTTTGTTATATTCTTGGCAGTATATAGTAGATTTTGTAGTGTTATATCCTAAGACATGCCTAGGAGGACACCCTCTAATTTTAGGCAGGCCATGGTTGGCCACTACAGATTATTTTATTGGATGTAGATATGGATTTGTGACCATATCTAAGGAAATACTACCAAGGATTTTGTTATTTATCCTCCATCCAAGTTGAGTTTAGAATATGAATCCTTTATGGTCTGAGATTGAACTAGAGAAGGTTGATACATGTCCACTACTCATTACAGGAAAATATTTATATTTAAAAATGAGACTGAGGACAATATTATCAATATCTTCATTAATGACCCTTATATTGTTACACCATAAACATCTTAATTGTTAAGTTTCATAATAGAAAAATCTAGTGAGGATAAGACTTTTGATTACCCTATCATAGAATAAATACTTACAACCCCTAGTCTTAGGCGTGTTCCAGTGGATATAGAGCATGGAAAGACCTTAAATATTAATCCTAATTTATCCACTATGAAAACAAAGAGGTTAGTGCAGTTACTGAGAAAGAGTAAAGAAGCATTCTCGTGGGACTATAAGGACATGAAGGGTATCCATCCTACTTTATGCACTCGTCATATTTATTTGAAGGAGAGATCTCAACCTGTCTGACAACCTCAATGAAGAATGTATACATTCTTGAAAGGTGCTGTCAACAAAGAACTGCAAAATCTCTTAAATGCAGACTTCATCTATCATATTTCTAATAGTCAATGGGTATATCCACTTTTTATTGTCCCAAAAAAGAACTAAAAGTGGAGAGTATATGTTGACTATAGGGAGCTTAATAAAGCCACTCATAAGGACCATCTCCCACTACCTTTTATTTTTTAGGTCCTAGATACCCTTTGTGGTAAAAATTTATTATTTTTCCATGATGGGTTTAGTGGTTATAATCAAATTTAGATCGCCTATTAAGACCAGGACAAGACTACCTTCATTTTCCACTGGGGTAAATTTTCTTATAGGGTCCTTCCTTTTGGACTTTGTAATGCACCCACAACCTTTTAGTGAGTAGCGTTAGGAATATTTTCTGATATGGAAAATGAATGTTTGGAAGTTTTTATGGATGACTTTACACCATATGGGGATGAGTTTTATGAAATCTTGCACAAAATTGAAAAGGTACTCGAGAATTGTATACAGACCCACCTCTCTCTAGATACTGAAAAGTGTTATATAATGATTTCTAAAGGTATCATTTGAGGACATTATCCTTCTATTGCAGGTATACAAGTTGATCTAGCAAAGGTTGAGGTAATTTTAAATATCCCCACTCCTAAGACGCAAAAGGAGCTATGTAGATTTTTGGGACAGAAAGGTTATTACAGATGATTTATAGAAAATTTTGCTAACATTACATTTATGTTGTTTTCCCTATTACATAAAGATACATATTTTATATTGACTGATAAGTGTAACAACAATTTTTCATAACTAAAAATATGTGTAACAAAAACTCCCATTTTACGAGGACCAAACTAGATTCTTTCTTTTCACATATCAACTGATGCTTTTGATACATTCAATGGGGCTGTGTTGGGACAACAAGAGGAAAAAAAACCTTATTCCATCTACTATATCAGTAAGAACTTGGCCCTTGTAGAGGTAAATTATATGGTAATAGAAAAAGAGTTTCTTATTGTTATTCATGCTATCAAAAAATTTAGGCATTACACCACTAATTACCAAACTTGTGTGCATACTGACCACTATGTTATCTCATTTTTAATGAATAAACTAGTTATTAATGCCAGAGTTACTAGGTGGCTATTTTTACTCCAAGAATTTGATATTTACTAATATGGATGAATCTCGGAAAAATAACATTGTTGGATATTTTATTTCTAGATTGACTAACACTAATGATAATATGCCCATTGAAGACTCTTTTCTAGATGAATATATCTTTGTAGTATCTACTTTTTTTCCTTGGTATGCATATATTGATAATTACCTTTTTGCAGGAAAGATTCCCCATCATCTTTATCCCAGATAAAAGTGAAAAATCATTCATCAAAGTGCCCAATATTTTTGGTTGGATGGCCACCTCTTCCACACTGGTTTTCATTAGAAAATTAGAAGACGTGCAAGGGAGGACAAGATCCATGAAATTATCAAGGCATTTCATGATGAAAGTGAATGAAACTTTGCAGATAAGAGTACTAGTCATAAGGTGCTTCAGATAGGCTATTTTTTTCCTACAATATTTCAAGATGCAAGGAAATATGTGCAAGAGTGTGAAAACTGCCAGATGATGGGCCTACCCGTTCAATCAACTGAAATGTTGTTACAACCTCAATTGGTGATGAAGCCATTTGAGAGATGGGATTTAGATTTTGTGGGACCGATCAATCTCCCATATCAATATAAGACTTATATTTTGGTATGCACAAACTAGGTCACCAAGTGGGTTGAGGCAAGAGCACTAATTAAGGAAACTGAGCATTCTATTTCATATTTTCTATTTGAGGATATTTTTTCTCAGTATGGAGTTCCAAAGGAGATAGTTACGGATGGAGGAACACAATTTACTTATCATTTAATACAAGACCTTGTTAGGAAGTATAATATTCATCATTAAGTCACTTCACGTTATCGTGTTTAGGAAAATGGGCAAGTGGAAAGTACCAATAAGGTGCTTAAAGATATTCTCACAAAGGTTGTGGTAGGCCATCGAAGAGATTGGGTTCATAGACTTCTAGAAGTGTTATGGGCTTATAGAACTAATTGGAGGAATATTACATGATTCTCTCCCTATGAGATAGCATTTGGTATGAATCCTATATTTCCAATTGAATTTGAGATAAAGACACTCATAACTGCTCTGGAGGTAAATTTAGATTTGACTGCAGCTCAAAAACATTGACTGGAATAGTTGAATGAGTTAGATGAGAAGTATTTGGTTGTTATGAAATGAATAGATATTATTCAACAATAGCATGCCAAGTGGCATGGTAAATTTATTAAGAAGAAGGTGTTTCAAAAGGGTGACTGGGCTTTGCTATATGACTCCATATTCAAAGGTTTGAAAGGGAATCTATGCACCATGTGTCTAGCACCTTATTAAGTGGATACAATATTTGATAATGGGATTATGAAAATAAAAACCACTGGTGGGTCCCAAACATATGTGCCTTCTAATGTACATCATCTGTGGTTGTATCATAAGATGAATTCTAAGGATTCATTTGTTAACATTGTCTTAGATGCAGATCCAAACCTTGAAATAATTGGGGCAAGGGAAAATTTTCTTACACTGCCAACCACTTAGTTTTTTCTATTATTCAAAGAGAGAGAGAGAGAGAGAGAGAGAGAGAGAGAGAGAGAGAGAGAATGGAAGAAAAAATACAAAAAAAAAAATTCTAGTGGTGAAAACCCCTTCGGGGCATAATTGGAAATATGTGGTGGCTAAAAATCAACTTACTAGCAGCCGACATATCATTTTATTTATCTGTAACAAGGTTATGATATATTTTTGTTTTCTTCTTGTAATTGGTTTATTATTTAAACTTGTTGATGTCACACACTTAGTACTTACAAACCATTACAAACTACTACACTTAACATGGGATTGCTACTACTGAAGGACATTAAAGTATACAAATGTTTATGTTGATACAATTCTACATAGATTCTACTGATACAATTCTAAACATATGCAAGCCACTTCTATAATTCTATATGCTGATACATATCACAAATAATTTCATTTTCTCACCACCACAAGCTGACGCACCATGTGATCTTGCATTTTCGTGGTTGATAGCTACAATATTGTGCTAATACATTTGATTTTGCTAACACATAAATCTATATCACCACATTACTACAATGGAAGGCCTCCCCAATAGAAAAATATCACAAATTAGTTGTTACATAGTGTTAATCAAGTCAACATCAATTGTATAGTTTCAACTTTCTACGACAACATAATGGTAAGTTGACGGTAGGTACACCTTTTATCATTTACTTGCATTACTCGATTTAAGGTCGACATAACCCTCTGTCACACCTACTGAGGACAACTATTATCATCAAGTTGGGGGGGAGGTGGATTGTATCCACCGTATGATGCACCACCACTATGACAACCCAACTTGTATTGGGCTTATACTTTCCATGTAAATAATTTTACTTATTTATTTGAATTTTAAAAATTTAAATGGTCCGATTGAGAGACATAGATTCCAAGGGATTGAGGGTGGTCAAATTTCTTGGGAAAATTAACTTACTTAATGAAGCAATAAATTGAACTATTGGGATAGTTGTTGAAGGCTGGTTGTTAAGCTTTAATCAGCTAGTATTCCATTTTTAATGGGATTAGTGTTGTAGATTTAAAAATTGCAAGCAAAGGACACATACCATACTTGCTGGAACTGCACAAAACTGAACAAACGAAAAAAAACAATGCACCACAACATGGAAAATTTTAGGGTCCAATATTTCTAGGTTGGATAATTTTCCATGATTTTTCCAAAAAAATAATTCTCTAATTTCCATTTTTTCTAAAAATGATTCTCCGAAATTTTACAATATAAAATTATTTTACCTTAAAAATTACCAACATTATATAGAGAATGTATATAAAATAATTATAAGTTTGAATAATTTTACAAATATATCAATAAACATTTTATAGTTTTCATATTTTGGACTAGTGAGATTTGTCAATGTTTTTAAACTTCAAGATAATTTTCCATCCTTAAAATTTTCGCTGGAGAAAACTTGATGTTCTTTAGTTTTCTTTGAGACTTTGAAGGTAGCCTTCTTTGGTTTTGATTTCTCTTTTCCAATACTCATTTCATATGTTGTATGAATCTCATATAGTTCTTCCATTGTTAGTGAGTCTAAGTCCTTCATCTCCTCAATGACAGAAATATTGGCTTTGAATCTCATGGGAAGAGATCTCAACACATTCTGAATGAAAACTTCTTCATTAGGATTTTCATTAAGGCCTCTAATGGTGTTAAATACTTCATCAAATTTGAAAAATACTTATGTAATGATTTTATCCTCATTCATATTTAGACTTTCAAACCTCATTCTATGAGTTTGAAGTTTAGCTTTCTTTACCTTAGCGTCTCCTTCATAGTTGTTATGGATCTTAACCCAAATTTCCTTGGAATATTTAACATGCAATACCTTGGTAAGTTCAGATTGATTAAGACCAAACATGATTGCATTTCTCTCCTTTTCATTGTTTGAGTAAGGCCTTATTTCATATGGATCTATTGGAGCAGTTTCTAGAATTATGCAACAACTTCAACAAAAGTCCATACATTAACACCAAGATACATTATGTAATCTTTCATCCTTATCTTCCAGAATGCATAATTTTTCCCATCAAAGATAGGTGCTCTACTTGAGAAAAATCCATCTTGACTATCCATTGATTCCTTTTAGATCTACCTTCCAGCTGCTAGGTTGTTCTTGAAGGAACACACTCTGATACATATTTTTGGGAATTAAGATAGTACTTAGAGGGGAGGTGAATCGGTATTATATAGTTTTAAATAATTATTTAACCAATCAAATGCATTCAATCACATAATGATGTGCAATTCACATAAGATATTGAACACGAGAAATTTACATGGAAACCCATGCAGGAAAAAATCAACTTCAAGTTACATCAAATTATGTAGGCACCAAAATACAAGAGGCTACAACCCCTTTTATTTATAAGCACCGAATTTATAGAAGCACTAACTCCCACTGTTTGCAAGTACAACCCCTTGATATTAATGGGCACCAACCTAAAGGAGATTGCGATCCCCTCATCTAGAGGAAACAACCTACTCCAACCACTTAGATACCTTTTTCGTTCGTTTTAAAACTTAGATCTAAGGATTTTTTTTCAAAATATTACTCACATAAGCGTTAATTATTAGATATGCTTCTCTCGTTTTGAAATTACCTATATTTATATGACTCTCTAATTCAATTAAATCCATACACACAATCATTGCATCTCCCTTAATTATCTACTCTCAACTGAATTTCTTCGCTACAAATTAATTCCCAACACTTCATATCAACAATTCTCAGACTCACAACAACTCAAGGTAAATATTTATCTACACACATGGCCTTTAACCAACACTTCTCTTCAGCTCAATCTCATTTCATCTTCACATCTATCTAAAAATTCATTTTCCCCTTTTTCTCCTCGTTCAATTTGAGATTCATGCGTTTTTTATTGTTATAGTAGCTACTGTTAATTGTTTTACATCAGAAAAACATGTTTTACATAGTTTGGTTTCCTTTTATCGATGTTGTAAACTTAATTTTTCCCTCAAAAAAACCTTTAATCACTTGAATTTGTTTTGGTGCCTCAATGCCTGATTTACAGAGAGAATTTTAACAATGGAAATTTATCTCAAATTTTAGAAACCTTGGCGAATATTTCTAGTCCTTAATTTTCAATCTATAAAATATTTGGTGATATCTTTGTAAAAATATTCAAATTTCTAATGATTTTTAATGTACTCTATATAAAATTTTGGTGATGTTCAAAGGAAAATAATTTTATACTATAAACTTTGGGCAAATTATTTCTAGAAAAATTGGAAATTGACGAATCTTTTTTTTGGAAAAAACATGGAAAATTAGTGCACTAGCGAATATTATCCCCTAAAATTTTCCTTGCTAATTTATGGTTGAAACCCTTTATCTTCATGCTCCCTACATAATATGACCGTGGGCCTAAACCGAGAGCTTAATCCCCAAGGCCGCTTAGCCATGGAATATTGTAGAACGCTCAATGGTTAAACCACCAACACCTTTTGAGGAGCACCAATAGACTAGATTGTAATCAATGACTAAAACATCACTTTGAGGCCCCCTACCTATTCGATATTTAACTAGGTGGGTCTCTAATTTGCGGCATATGCAATTTAAATGACCGCCGTCTTTTTGGTGCGCACCATACGATATCATACTCCGATCTAATTCGACAGCATAAAGCTCACTTTGAGCCCCCCCTGCTTTTCTAATTTTTAATGAGGGGAGGGGTTTTGAATTTTGTTGTTTGACATATGCAACAACTGATGTCCAAATTTCAATCTATCGATCATTGCTAGATTGGGCAATCATAATGATTTATTCCCATGTTAATGGGTGGTGGTTGATAGTCTCTTTGTGATCTGAAAATGGTTTGGATAACTTGTTATATATTTCAAGAACCTCCACTCAGTTTAACAATTAAATGATCTAGCTCGTACTTGACAATTTGCGGAATTTATGCTTGAAAGTAGTGTATGAATTTTAACTGTTTATGTGTCTTAAGTTCATTTCTTCTTGCTGAAAATTAACATGTATAACAGCAACATAATTCAGCAATAAAATATTAAAGGACAACAATAAAATTAATCTAGGAGTTCACCCGAAATCTTGTAGGCTACGTCTCCTTTGAGCTTTGTCATCTTGACTTGGATATTTGGGATTATTGTAAGGTTTCTTTTACAAGTTCTACAATTAACTCCAATGGATAATAAACTGATCCAAAGGGCTCAGAATACCATCTACATCCCTCTTATGGCTGTTCAAACTCTGCAAACATCTTTAGGCTCCCTTAGACACGATTCCTTCTGTCGGTGCACTGAGCTACACTGAGCTTCTTCTTGGCACTAACTTCTTCAGAATTATATTTGTGTCACTGAAACCAAAAATTATGTATCCATCACACATCATGCACCAAATATCGATTGATAAATTTGTCAAAACGAGCACTCCATCCCCAAACTAGGCTATCCTCCGCGGTTTGCCCAAGGCTGCCCAAAACTTCCCTTCAGCTTTTCGAGCTCTAGAATTTATCAAAATGTTCTAAAACCACTTTCATTGGTTTCAAAATTCTGTTTATAGTCAAGATAGACTATTCGTTCATAAAAAATGGCCTCCGGCTGCTCCGGTTTCGCCTCCAACACCTGTCGGCACCCGCTGGCACTAGGGTCACTGGAAACTTCTCTGCTGGGTTTCAGACCTCTATAAGTCCTCAAAACTATTTGAAACCTATGCCATTAGATTCAAAATTCTATTTATAGTCAATAATGACTACTGGTTCGTTGCATATGGTCTCTAGCTGCTTTGGCTAGGCCCTGCACTGTTGCTGGCAAAAGCTGGCACTAATGGCCCCTGGAACTTTACTGGAGATTTTCGGCTTTCTAAAGTTCTCTAAAGGCTCTGAAAACCATCTCAAAATATTCATAACATCTAAATTATCCAAATTTTATTATTTTATCTCTAGATAAGGCCTTTAGCTTCCCTGTCTAGGCCTCAAACTGATTCTGCCTCCTCGTGGCCCTCGTGGCCCCTTGAACTTCACTGATGCAAAAAACTACTTAGAAGCTCTCTGATGGCTCTAAAAACTGCTCCATTGAGTTTATAAGGTCTGAGATAGTCTAAATTAACTATTGTCACTCTCAAAATGGTCGAAAATTGAGTGAGTTATGACCAAAATAACTTTGCCCCAATTTCCTCCACTTAAAGTGGAAGTTCGCCTAAATTTGGGAGCACCTCCAAAATCTCCGCCACATTAAACTCCACTTAACTAAAGTTTAATTAAATATTAAACCTGGGATTAGGCTTCTTAAGCACACTTAACAGTAAGCTCCCTCACTGGTCACGTGATGAGGTTCCATGGGAGGAGGGCTGGCCCCTCCGTGCTTCGTCGGACCCACTCGGCATTCAAAGTGCAATAAATTCTTCATACAGTGTTCGTTTTTCAAACCATTTGCGAGGCTGGAATTTGGCGACCTATGCAACGATCTTGGTTTCAAGTCAATCCTATAACTTTGAATTTTGAGCTAATCCTTAGGTCCTTGATCCAGTTCTGATCACACCGCCCCATTGGGAATCTTTTGGACCCCAAAACACTAATATACTGATCTGTATAGTAGATGACAATACAAAGCCCTCTTATTTTCAGCCTCCAAACACTTTCCTTGCATGGATAGTGCCTTTGAACCACAAGTTGAAGGTATTTGACACTTCCCTTCCTGGATGCACTTGTCCTCCTTTCAAGAATTGTCTTCCTTGCACTCACTCAGAAATTTCTAGCGAGAAATTTGCATAAGGTAGCTGAACATCGCTGTCTTGATCAATGATCCAAGGTGGCTAAAAAAAGTGCGAGATTACAACATAAAGTACATGCACAGAACCGAAATTTTCATATGTACAAAAGAGTATGTATTATTGTGTTAAGAAGTCCATCCACTTCTTACCAAGCCACTTCCACGATGACTTTTAATGCTGCAACTCTTCTTCATATGAAACATTCGTTCTCACATCAATAATGGAATCCTTGGTTCCACCTTCGCTAGTCTTTCTATCCTCTTGCTACATGTGCTTAGGATGATTTGTTGGATGCAAAGTCCAACAATGGGAAATAACATGTCCCCTCTTCTAGCAATATGTGCAAATATTATGCACTTTCTTTGAAAGTTTCCTTTGCTTCATTTGCTTCATGTATTCTTTCTTCCTCATCTAGCATCTCGAAACTTCATGGTTAAATCGACCACAATATGTACATCAAATATTTATTCCATTTAAACATGCAAAATTATCATGCCTTGCAGAAACACAATCAAATTGATCATGGGAAGATTTATACCTCTTGTGCTGCTTTTCATGTTCATCCTTTTTGCCTTCATGAGGAGATGAAATAGTAGAGGCTCATGCTTTCATTTATAGACTAACATCATTATTCTTGTCTTGAAAATTGTCTAAAATCACATGCTCGTCATAAGCTGCATGTCTACAATCTTTTTGCTATAACAAAGGCTTAAAGCAATGGCAATCATCTTTGAAACAAATTTGACATATTTTCATCTTAGAACTTGGAACAAAAGTTCTTTTCGACATTGCCTCACATGCCTTCATGGCTTTGGAGTCTTCGTCATTAAATTGCACATAACCAGGACCAAGATTCTTGGGTCTCTCCTCAACCAAAATAGGGTCAACCATGCCTTGTGCATGTTTTCGTAAACCCTTGCCTTCATAGCCCATTTTAATCATTAACTTGGACGCTATACCTGTGATTTTCAAAAGAACCAACACATTTTTCTGAAGAGGAAACTGAAGACAAATTAAAATGGATTACCTTTGCTTCACAAATTTTCTTGTTCAAAGCTTCTTGAGCTTGATGGAGCTGCATCTCCATATCATGCAATCTTTGAAGAATTTCTTCCTTCTCTTCCTTCATAGCAAACAATTTCTCACGAAGTTCAGTGCTTTCTTTTCTATCTTCAAACAAAATCTACACCATGTCCTTCAATATAATAAAGTCACACTTCATATCTTCATCGAAGAACCTTGCGAAGGAGGAAACCTCACTTGTAGAAGTTTTCATTATGATATTAATGAAAAAAAGTAACTTCAACAAAGTTCACAAAGCTTTCAAAACAAATGACAAAGTTTTTTTTAAACCAAATGGCTGTAGAGACAAACTCTTATTCAAGCAACCAAACAAAACAAACTCCAAGAGCTTCTTAACAAACAATCGTCAAGAGGGTTTGTGTTCCAAGGGTGACCTTGAGGTCCTTTGGGGTAAGGAAGATGCCTTCAGCCCTTTCTTCCTTTTTTTCCTCTCTAGGACTTAGCTATTCAATAGCTATCCCTTCACCTCTAGCAAACTAAAGCAACAGTTAGTTTGCAAATAGTAAAATAGTCAATCTTTTGCACTGTTTAAACACCTTTCAAGTTATACAAGCAATATATTTTTCTGTCAATCAAGAAACCAAGTGCTCTGAAACCAACCTGATCTAAAAATGGTTTGTATAATTTGTTATATATTTCAAGAACCTCCCACTCAATTTTACAATTAAATGATCTAGCTTGTAATTAACAATGTTAGTGTCCCGTGATTTGGCAGATTGGTAGACCAAATGACAGGGTAACATCAGACCAGTCTTTGGAGTCCTAGGACCTAGCCTTCCTGGACTCAGAGAGGGCTCTATCTATTGTATGCAAAGGATGTGTTCTTGTTTTCTTTAGGGTTTTTATTTTAGGCTAGTTGTTAAGTGTAAGGTTTGTTTCTTGTTTTGGTTCGGTAAGATGAACAGGTAGAATAGGTGTAGTGAGAGGTCTTCAAATCATTGGGCTATGGAGTCAATAAAAGTCATGGATATCTCAATAATGAGTCAGAGTGCATTGCAAGGCCAATCTAGCAAGGTTAATGGATCCTTAAGGTTATGGGTGAAGTGGGATGGACATCAAGTTGGTGAATAAGGTAGGGCAAAGGGAAATCAAGAATCCTTTGTCAAATACCTATAATAGGGAGGTCTTAAACATTGATAAGCAAAATATATAATTCATGAGGTAGGAAAACCATTAAGCTCAATGAAAAATACTTAAACCAATAAACATTCAAGATAAACAATCCCAATGAAATATAGAAGGCGAGAAACTCATTTAACTTCTAGTGATTTCACCTTCAAGCTTTAGAAAACATTTAAGATTCACAAATAACTTTAATCTATGAAGAGGGAACTCCTAAGCATCATATATCAAGCTATAAAGAACTTTGAAACAAACTGATAGGCATGGACAAAGGGAAAGATCGAAACAAGACCTCTTTGACTTAACCTAGCAAGCAATATTTCAAAGAGAGGTTTCAAGACAAAGTTTGGATAGCATCAAATAAGCAGGGAATACCATGAATCATACTTTTAAACTAACATACTAACCCATTAATGAAAAAAACAAGTTTAGGTGGGCCTAAAGAGCAGTAAAGAATTCCTTAAGCTGACCCAATGGAGGAAAACATCAAGGCAATAGAAGGCAGGAGGAATAAGGTGGTTCAAAGAGCATTTATCAACCTATACTTTTCTATTATACTGCAAAAAAGAATAATGAAACATAATGATAACAAGAAAACATGAACAAATTAAGCATACTTCACCATTAACCAAGCTCAGGGATCCTGAAAACAAGCATCACCATCATCAATCCAAGCAAGGCATTCATAGACTCCACAACACCAATTTCTTCTCCAAGCCCATAAAAACCATGTATTGCTCTCAAAGCTCATCAAATGCCAAATTTTACAATGAAGCCCTTGTTATTGCCTAAATCTACCTCAGGCTGAAGGAAGGCAGAGTTAAGGGTAACATCAAACCACGATTAGTCTGGTAGCTAGCCCTACCAGATCAGGAGAGGGCTCTCTCCGGGTCAATATTAGCAAAGATAATCAATAAGGCTTGAGTTGACTTGAAATGAAAGCTGATTTAGGCTAGGTATATAAGTAAAAGGGTTTGATTTTGATTTTGGGGGTTTTTGTTGGATCAAAGGGAAAGGCAGTTTTGGATCCGAGGATAAGACCTAGTTTTTGTAGAGTTCTGATTGGGGCAAGGAAGGCAATTGTTTTGATGCTTTAGATTGAATGAAGGGATAGTTTAGACCGGTGAGAAGCTGAAGAGGGAAAGAGGCTTTCAAGGATCCTCTTCAAACATATGAAAACATGAAAAATTAAACAAAACTGAAGGCAGAGCAAAGCAATCTAATGAATTCTACCTTTATCACTCATTTGTTTAATTTAAGAAGAAAGGAGAAGGGAAATGATACACTTAAAAAATCAGTGAAATTACAATTACAGAGATAAATACACCATCAAAACATAGAGCCACAAGGATCCCAAAGAGTGCTGCAAACCCTGGTCTATTCCTTTGCCAAAATTGCAGAGATGAAATGTACAATGAAGTGCCAAGCAATCCCAAATGTCCAACCCTGAAAATGACTGAAGAATTACATGATATAGACAAGCCTAACTCATCCCCATGCCTCTAGGGGTCGAGCTCACCATTATAAGAGCTGTTTCAACCATATCTAAACTAGGAACTGGAAAATAGGCAATGAAACAACTTGCCTCTATATGATAGGAAACTGATTCATTCACTTACATTTCATTTTTTGGTGAATGAATCTACTAAGATGAGTAAAAATGTGCCAAAATTACATCAAAGTCATGAAATTACATCAAGTTACATCAAGAGTTACATGAAAAATTCAAACTAGCCAAAATTAGGCGAAAATCTGAGCTGCTGAGTGAAAAATAGGCCAAATTTCCCAATGCGCCGCCCCTGAAAACTCTATGCGTATCACAACTTTGAGGCTGATTTTGAGGGCCTTCCTGAAGTGAAATTTACACCAGCAAGAGTTACTTGACCATCATGTAAAATGCAATACAAACAAACGAGCCAACTCCTGATGATGATGAATCCTAGCAATCATCTCACAGTACTGATAGCATGACTGCTCTCGAAAACATGCATGGCAAGTGGGCAGGCCTGCAATTGAGTCAATGAGGTGGGATCTTCTCTCACATGTTTGCCACCTTTACGAGGCCTTCTAGGTGCATGTAGCTCAGTGGTAGAATCACTATCTCTATCATATGATGTATCAGTGTCTGTCTCCATGGTGTTTCAAGGTCTATGTTTGGCTTGTATGAGATGAAAAAGAGAATTTGGTGCTTTGTTTTAGTTGCCAAATATGTGTCAAAGGGGAGGGACTGTAGGAAAAATAGGACAGTGGGAACAATGGGGTTTAATCAAGTGGAATTTACATTTTGGAATTTTGACAAATGTAGGGACAATGGACAACCACTTGACTGTTTGGGAAACTTGGGGTTTGGGAATTTTTATAAGAGAAATGGGAAAGGGAGAGTGGTAGGAAATGAAATGACTTAGGGATAGAGATAATGGGAATGAGATGGTATGAGTGGTTTGGGATATAAGGGAATAGGGAATGAACTGTAGTGATAGGATGACAGTGAGGAGGAGAAAAAAAACAAAGTGAGGAATGAACAAGTTTGGCACCATAATTACTTTCAAAACACCTATTTTAAAACCCTAAGGAGGCACTTCAACAAGATGATAGGGTTTATAGTTTTGGCATTCAAACTCTTATATTCCCTTTTTAAACGCTTGTAAATGGAAATTAGAGAGTCACATGCACTTACTTGGACAAAAAGAGCCAAGTCGATTTGAGTTCTTGGAAGCCAATGACAAAAACTTGGTTGTTTGCCCTGTGCGCCGCGATAGTGGCCCAGTGCGTCGTGACCGTTGTATGCGCCGCGCCAGTTCAGAAATGCACAGGGGTGAGCGGCCCTATGCGCCGCGCTCAACCAGTGCGCCGCTCCCAACACCCAATGCACCGCGCACAACTAATTGCACACAGTTTGCCCTCCAAACACTGCGTCGCTCTCTCCACTATTTTCTTTGGCTCTTTGATGACTTTGGCATGCAAATGAAGTTTTGAATTTGGAAAGATCTTATATATACAAAGGATTTTAATTTTTGATTCAAAAACCCACTTTGTAAAGTCTGAAAACTTTGGCACTTTTCACATAACTCTATTTTTGTTTCCTTTGTGATTTTTGGACTGATGATGATTTTCTTGTCTGTCTTTGCAGGGATAGCTGGCATGGGGTCTTGGCAAAGGTGACCAGGGCTGCGCATGGAGTACTTTACAACTGAGAAAACTTTGAAAATTACACTGCATTTATTACAAAAGGATAAAATAAACAATTTTTCTTCAAAACAGAGTTTTGAAGAAAAATCATTATCAAGCATTATGAGGATGAAATTTTTGCAATGAAAACCTATTTCAAACTTCCCTCATGTGCCTGCTGACATTATTAGTCATTTTGAAGGCCAAATTTGCGAAACCCTAGACCTAATGAGACAAAAAAAACCCTACAATGACTCTTTGCTAACATTAAGACCAAACATGACTGTAAATTATTTTGATGAACCAACACAGACTAGCAGGTACATGACATGAGGAACATGAGAGACAACACCCTTACCGTTAGGAGATCCATGCTCCTAATGGAATGTAGATGAATGAACTGAATGAGACACCTAGAATGAAATGCAACAAGAGAAAATTGATCTTTGACGGAGGGATGAAGATACCGACTCTAACAACCCTCATGCTCTATTTATCTTAGCAAAGGAGGGAAAAAACCATAGATAAGGTAGGAAAATGTCAAAATCACCCATAAATGTCATTTATGCCTAAGAGACCACGCAAGGCCCAAGGCACAAAATATCTCATGAAATAAATGCCAAAATAACTTCTTGCACCTAATTCTAGAGTGATTTGGCTCAAAAAACACTAAAATATGATTTTGCAATAAATGAGTGTTTTTTGTTGACTTTTGGTCCAAAACACACTAAATAGTCCATTTGTGCAGCACCACCTTCAACATAAAAAAGGCTCTTTTGCAACCAAGTTTTGGACCCCTTCCCAATGTCGGATTTGGCTCCGTGAAGGCTCGTTGGAAAACCTGATGAGTCTACTTTCCAGAAATGCTTGTGTTTTTTGGTCTAGCTCCTGTAGCCTAGTAAAAATGTCAAAAATATCCAGAATTTCAATAGCGCAGTGCCAGGTCCAAGACAGAGGTAGAATGATGAAATTTGAGGTGTTTTTTGACCTTTTGAGGGGTCAAACCTACTTCAAATCTTCTGAAACTTGGTGAGAATAATGTGATAAGTGTGAGAAATCCAAAAATGTTGATTTTTTCTCTTGAATATGCTCCATGGATTAGCATAGCGCCAGTGGCGCTGTGCTAATGAGCCTAAAAAATCACAAAAAATAAAAAGTGCTCCAAAATTTCCCAAAATTGGTGGAGGCCTCCATCAAGGGGTCTTGGAAAACTATTGAGAACCTGAAGCTAGGACTCGAAGGTTATCATGCTTTTTTTACCTCCTTTAGGTTTTGTATTTCAATGAGAGCCTCCTTCAGTTTGGCACAAGCAAGTTTGTTTTTCTTTGCATAATGCTTGGTCATCTTTTTCTGGAGAGAAAGGCCCCTTTTCACCTTCTTGAAGTGCTTGTGCTCATTTTTGTAATACTGAATGACACGTTGTGCCATCTCAAAATCTCTCTCCCATTCCTTAATTTGTGCATCTTTGGTTTGGAGTAGCAATCTGGTGGCCATCTCCTTATCTTCATTATCACTGTCTAGGTCAGTAAATTGAGGCTTTTGAGTAGTTTTATTGCCTCTCTTACTTTTCCTAACCTTGTCCATATTTTATTTTCCCTTGTCAAGCCTTGGATTTGATGCAGATGACAAGGTCCCTTGCCTTTTGGAGGCAACAAACACTTTCCTTGACCCTCTTTGGTATGTGCATGAAAGAGGTGGGATGGTGGTTTTGGTAGGGTTTTCATCATGGCTGTGACCCTTGGTGTTGTCATCAGCTTCCTCATTTTTACCATGATATTTATCAATCATCCCATGCTCAGTTTGATCATTGTCCTTTTGACCTTCAACACCACCATCATCACTAACTTCTTTACTGCCTCCTACACTGTCACTTTGGCCTTTATTTGAACCATCAGTTTCTACAATTGCTTCACTTTGGTCTTGTTCATCATTAGGACTCATTTCCTCTCCATCATCCCCAGCACTGTTATTTTCATTATCACTAGGAGGTTGATTGGTGTCATGACTGTCATGATAGCTGTCATGACTATCATGACTGTCATGACTATCTCTTTTGTTGTCTTGTTCTTTCATATTGCCACTGTCATACTCATGACTTTGCTCACTATTTTCATGAGCAAGCATATTTTCTCTTTGACTATCCATTTCCTCATTTTTACCACTTCCATGTGCATTGTCTTCTTCTTCATCTTTATTATCTTTATCTATTTCTATGGACTCTGCCTTTTGTTCACTATCTGCTGGCTCATTCCCTTCCTCTTCATCATCTGTTTCCATGGACTCTGCCTCATCATGATCTTCTTGATTTTCAACATCAAACTCATCTTCATTGTGATCTACCTCCTCTGCCTCTTCTTTATCCTTTGTTTCACTGCTGGTTTCTCCTCCTTCAAAACTCATGTTATTTTCAGTGTCAACCTCTTCATTTCCTCCAACATCCTCTTCCATGGTGGCAAAGTTTTGTTTAATGTCTTTTTGACTATTAGTTTCATCATTTTCATCACTATCTCCTTGGTCATCACTTTGTTCATCATTAGGGTCCTTTTCTTCATCTTGGGATGACTGATTTGTATTTTTACCATCACTGCCTCCCTCCAAATTGTCACTGTTTTTGTCTTCACCACTGCTGTGCTAATTTCCCTCTTCTTCACCATCATTTCCCTCTTGCTCTTCCTCATTAATCTCTGTCTCACTGATTTCATCACCTCTACTGTCATATTATTGTTCATTATTGCCACTGTCACACTCTTGTTCATCACTGCCACTATCACCCTCTTCATTTGATGCATCAATAGAAGGGGAAGGAGGGAGATTTTCTTGGGGTGAGGGTACTTGTGAAGATGAGGAGGGAAAATTTGGTTGAGGAGGAGGCTGAGGGTTTGTGAAGACTTCATGTGCTATGAAAAATTCCCAAGGGATACCTTTCTACTCCAACTGATGTAATACCACCATCTTCATCAAGGAATGGTGAAATATGCTTTGCATTTGTTGGGATGGGGTCCTCCTTCGGACAACAGATGAAATATTCTCAATGCTACTATAGAGATAGTAGGGCAAGTTAAGCATCTTAACCCTTGTGAAATGCATGAGGAGTTTGACATGGTAGGAGTTTATCCTGGAGTATCTCTCTTCACAGGTGAAGTACTTCATAATAACCAACATCAAGGGTGCAAACCTGTGCTTGAGGTGTGAGAAAGGAAAAACTGTTGTGCTGCCTTCCCTATACCTTGTTTTGATGAATGGCTCTAAGAAGTTCTTGTCCAATTTTCCCTTATTAAACGATTTTTCACCCACAACAGGGGTACCTGTGGCTTCAGAGATGGCACCTGTTGAGATCTCAAAATCCACTCTTGCAAGGCTTTAGTGCTTGTTGTGCAAGTTGAGAATGAGGAGCCTTGTAAGCTCATGGTGACTCTTCACTTGTTTGACCTTCTCACAAAATTGAAAACATCCTGCATTCTGAAAGCATGACAGGATCCTAGGAGAGGAGGTGATGGCCATAGTGCTTTGAGGCTCCAATCTATTAAATTTTCCTCCCTTATGTTTTGGTCTTAAAGGCCTTTGACCTTTATCACTACTACTATTGTTCTCAGCTCCTGACATGGTGAATGGGGATGTTGGTTGACAAATTAGGGTTTGGTGAAACAAGGTGAAAAAGGTGATGGAGTCAACCTTGGTGAATGAAGGATGTGGAGGATAGGGTTTTTAGGTTTGAGTGGCTTTGAAGCTTAAGGAGGGCCTTCTCAAAGGTGTATGACATCCAATTTAATTCGCTTACCCATTACATGACATCAGAAATGGTTTTGAGGAGGTTTCAAACACAAGGGCTCATATGTATGTAAGATCTAGGGTTTAACTCTTAGGGTTTTAACTTTAAAAACCTCAAAATGCTTAAATTTATGGAAAATTTCTTTGAGGACAAGTAAAGGAGGTTAATTACCATTTTTTTGCACTTCTACAGGTCTTGAAGGTGAATGGAAGATGAAAAATTGAATTAGGGAAAGAGATCCTGCCAATTGAAGTTTCTCTACGTTTGCGTAGCGCCCTACCCGAGCTGTCGGGTCAACGCGTTAGTGCAGTACCGGTAGGCTTGCACGATGGTTAGCACAACGCCGGGCGCGTGCACTTCCTTCCAGCCTCTGGGTGAGTCGGGTGGAGTGTTGTTAGCGCAGCGCCGGGTGCGGTCATGCAGACTTGTCGGGCGACCGTTCAGAGGTGCCGGACTGTCGTGCAGTGGTCCGTCGGTCTCAGGATGAGTCGGGTGGCGTTTGCGCAGCGCTCGATATTTTTCTAGCGCCAGGGCTTATTAGCACAACATAGTTCAATTTTGAATGGGACGAGGGTATATTTGTGTAGCGCCGGCCTGTATTAGCGTAGCGCCGGTGACTTGTGTAGCACCAAAACACTTTGCCCAGAAACAACCTAAAAACCCTATTTTCTCCCTGAAGCTTCTTCTCTTCACCAAGTTCTGAATGAGATGAAAAAAGGCTAAGGAGGCCCTTTATACCTTTTTTTTTAAAATAAAAATAAATCAAAGTTACAAAACCCACTTTACTTATGTTTTTAATCTTTTTCTTTTGAATGATACCTCTTTATCTTTTGCAGGGTTTTGAAGACTTTCTCAAGGAATTTTTCCTTCTTCTTTTTGTGGTGATGGTTGGCTGAGGGGGTGTAAATGTATTTTTCATCCCTTTTACCCTTGAAAATATAGGCACTTATTCAAACTTCTCTTGGCATGCTTTTGACAAACTGAAAACACTGTTTTTATCGTTTTTGGCCCTTTTAAGTGTAATTGAACTGAACATGAATTTCTCATCTTATTCTGATATTTTGAAAGTGACATGTTTTTTTTTTTGGCAGAGATGTGTACACCATGTTTACCATGTTTCTCCTTGGCCACTTTTGATTTCTGCAGGTGCCATAACACAGGATTTTTGGCCTCTTTGTCATTTTTTGGACCTTTACAATCATTTAGTCACCCAACAGGGATTTTAGGGCCAACATGATTTTAATCTTGATATTTCACCTCATGTTTTCTTCATATTGACTATTTTGGAGGCCTTTGACTGTACTTGGAAAGCTTAGGCCACCTCTCACACTGATACTCTTTTCAACTTTCTTCCTTTGGTGCAGTGAATTAGTGCTGTTTGTACAAACCCTAGAGAACACCTTGGATATACTTTGAATGCCATTTGCTTGTTTATGAAGGAGGAATTATCATCTTCATTTGAACTGTTCTGTCCATCTTTCCAAACTCTTAGGTTTTAGGGTTGTTAGAGAAAAATAAGTAGTGTTGTCTTCTAAGTTCTCTATAGCCCTTTCAAGTTCATTCATTTTTGTTCAGTTCACCTCACCTTTTTCCCTTATTCATTCATGATTTCTGAAAATCTTCATTGTGTTCTTGATTGTGTTGAGGTGTCTTCTATCTTTGTGTTCCTTGTACTGGCTTCTTGCTTTGGCAACACAGTTTGTCAATCAATCCCAAAACCATGATTCTCTTTAGACACAGGCCTGCTGCCTTTCTCTTTGCTATGGATGTCTTCTTGTGATGATTTCACCTTATTACCTTATCTCTTTTTAGGCTGATGGCCATCTTGATCTTTCTTGCATAAATGTGACCAAGGGCAGCTATCCCTTGCAGAATTTGTGCTTTGGCCAAGGCGGCCTTTCTTGAAGGGCTCTTAATCAGTTTTGGACAAAGCTACTTGTCCCTTTTCTTCTTTGAATGTAGTCTCTTTACATAGGAAAAACAGATATTTTTAGGATACCAATTCAACCCTATGGTCAATGAAACCCTAGGTGACCTAGTGGAAAGGATCCTTGGACTTAGCCTTTGCTTGAAAGCTTGATTTGGGATCCTTATGTGTAAAACAAAGTTTTGTACAAACTGATGTATTGAAGATCCAAAATCCAATATATTTGATTTATCTAAAGAGCCTACAGAAATAGTTTTGAGACCATCAATGCTTGAGGAATTTCTGGAGAGGTAAGAGAGATGGCTGATTGGTGGTCCTAGGTAGCAGTGGGGGCGTTGGGAAAAATAAAACATAGGATTTAGGCCAAAGGTGACAAAGCATAGACAAAATGAGTGACATAAGCCCCTAATGGGTCTTTTAGGATTGGTGAGCTAAGCTTGACCTGAGGGGATGATGAAATAGTGAAAATTTTATCCTAAGGATAATGAAGGCAGTGATATTTCTAGAACTCAAAATGTTTATGAAATTTGTTTCTAGAAATCTAGGATAAGTATTTAGTCATCTAAAAAGGAAAAAATTACTGATGACTAATAGACAATTTGCAGAATTTATGCTTGAAAGTGGTGTATGAATTTTGACTGTTTATGTGTCTTAAGTTCATTTGTTCTTGCTGAAATTTAACATTTATAAAAGCAACATAATGCAGAAATAAAACATTCAAACACAACAGCAAAATTAATCTAGGAGTTCACCCGAAATCTGGTGGGCTACATCTCCTTTGAGCTTTGTGATCTTGACTTGGCTCTTTGGGATTATGGTAAGGTTTCTTTTAAAAGTTCCAAAATTAAATCCAATGGATACTGAACTGATCCAAAGGTCTGATAATACCATCTATATCCCTCTTATGGCTGTATAAACTCTGCAAACAACTTTAGGCTCCCTTAGACACGATTCCTTTTGTCGATGCACTGAGCTACACTGAGCTTCTTCTTGGCACTAACTCCTTCAGAATTATGTTTCTGTCACTAAAACCAAACCTGATGTATCCATCACACATCAGACACAAAATATCGAATGATAAATTTCTTAAAACGAGCACTGCATCCCCAAACTAGGCTATCCTCCACAGTTTGCCCAGGGCTGCCCAAAACTTCCTTTCAGATTTTCGAGCTCTATAAGTTATGAAAATGTTTTGCAACAAATTTAATTTGTTTGAAAATGATTTTTATAGTCAAGATAAACTATTATTTCATCAAAAATGGACTCCGGATGCTCCAGTTTTGCCTCCAACACCTGTCGGCACCCGCTGGCACCAGGGTCACTGAAAACTTATCTGTTGGGTTTTTGACCTCTAGAAGTCCTAAAAAATTTCTTAAACCTCTTCCATTAGATTAATAATTATTTTTACAGTCAATAATGACTACTGGTTCGCTGCATATGGTCTCTAGCTGCTCTGTCTAGGCCCTGCACTGCTGTTGGAAAAAGCTGGCACTGATGGCCCCTGGAACTTTATCGTAGATTTTCGGCTTTCTAAATTTCTCTACAGGCTCTGAAAACCATCTCAACATATTCATAACATCCTAATTATCTAAATTTGGCTATTGTATCTCTGGATAAGGCCTCTAGCTACCCTGGCTAGGCCTCAAACTGATTCTGCTTCCTGGTGGCCCTCGTGGCCCCTTGAACTTAACTGATGAAAAACACTAATTAGAATCTCTTTGATGGCTCTGTATCCTGATCCATTGAGTTTAGAAGGTTTTATATAGTCAAAATTGACTACTGGCACTCTCAAAATGGTCGAAAATTGAGTGAGTTATGACCAAAACAACTTTGCCCAATTTCGTCGATTAAATGTGGGGCAACTGCCAGTTAACTCCACTAAAAGTGGAAGTCCGCCTAAATTTGGGAGCGCCTCTAGAATATCTGCCATATTAAACTCCACTTAACTGAATTTTAATTAAATATTAAATCTGGGATTAGGCTCCTTAAGCGCACTTAATATTAAGCTCCCTCACTGGTCACGTGATGAGATTCCATGGGAGGAGGGCTGGCCCCTCCGTGCTTTGTCGGACCCACTCGGCATTCAAAGTGCAATAAATTATTCATGTAGTGTCCATTTTTCGAACCATTTGTGGCACCATAATAGGGAATACGAGACCTACGCAACCATCTTGGTTTCAACCCAATATTGTAACTTTTAATTTTGAACTAATCCTTAGGTCCTTGATCTAGTTCTGATCACACCTCCCCATTGGGAATATTTTGGACCCCAAAATACTGATATAATGATCTGTATAGTAGATGAGAGTACAACATCTTCTTCTTTTCAGCCTCCAAACACTTCCCTTGCATGGATAGTGCCTTTGAACCATAACTTGAAGGTAGTCGACACTTCTCTTCATGGATACACTTGTCCTCCTATCAAGAACTATCTTCCTTGCACTCACTCATTAATTTATGGCGAGAAATTTGTAGAAGGTAGCTGAACATCACTGCCTTGATCAATTATCCAAGGTGGCTCAAAAAAATGAGATATTACAACATAAAATACATGCATACAACCAAAATTTTCATATGTACAAAAGAGTATATCTTACTATGTTAAGAAGTCCATCCACTTCTTACCAAGCCACTTCCATGACAAATTTTACTGCTGCAACTCTTCTTCATGTGAAACATCCGTTCTCACGTCAATAATGGAATCCTTGGTTCCACCTTCGCTAGTCTTTCTGTCCTCTTGCTGCATGTGCTTAGGACGATTCGTTGGATGCAAAGTCCAACAATGGGAAACAACATGTCCCCTCTTCTAGAAATATGTGCATATATTATGCAGTTTCTTTGAAAGTTGCCTTTGCTTCATCTGCTTCTTGTATGCTTTCTTCCTCATCCAGCATCTCGAAACATCATGGTTAAATCGACCACAATATGTACAACAAATCTTTCTTCCACTTAAGCATGCAAACTTATCATGCCTTGCAGAAACAAAATCAAATTGATCATGGGAATATTTATACCTCTTATGTTGCTTTGCATGTTCATCCTTTTTGCCTTCATGAGGAGATGAAGTAGTAGAGGCTCCAGCTTTCATTTGTAGACTAACATCATCGTTCTTGTCTTGAAAACTGTCTACATTCGCATGCTCGCCATAAGCTACATGTCTACAATATTTTTGCTGCAACAAAGGCTTAAAGCAATGGAAATCATCTTTGAAACAAATTTGACATATTTTCATCTTAGAAATTGGAACAAAAGTTCTTTTTGACATTGCCTCACATTCCTTCATGGCTTTGGAGTCTTCGTCATTAAATTGCACATAACCAAGACCAAGATTCTTGAGTCTCTCCTCAACCAAAATAGGGTCAACCATGCCTTGTGCAAATTTGCCTAAACCCTTGCCTTCATAGCCCATTTTAATCATTAACTTGGACCCTATACCTCTAGTGTTCTTTTCAAAAGAACCAGCACATTTTTATGAAGAGGAAACTGAAGACAAATTAGAATGGATTACCCCTGCTTCACGCATGTTCTTGGTCAAAGCTTCTTGAGATTGATGGAGCTGCATCTCCATATCATGCAATATTTGAAGAATTTATTCCTTCTCTTCCTTCATAGCAAACAATTTCTCATGAATTTCAGTGCTTTCTCTTCTATCTTCAAAAAGAATCTGCACCATGTCCTTCAATATAATAAAGTCACGCTTCATATCTTCATCAAAGAATATTTTGAAGGAGGAAACCTCACTTGTAGAAGTTGTAATTTTTATATTAATGAACAAAAGTGACTTCAAAAATGTTCACAAAGCCTTCAAAACAAATGCCAAAGATTTTTTAAAACCAAATGGCTGTAGAGGCAAAATCTTATTCAAGAAGCTAAACAACAAACAAACTTCAATAGCTTCTTAACAAACAATCGTCAAGAGTGTTTGTGTTCCAAGGGTCACCTTGAGGCCCTTTTGGGTATGGAAGATGCCTTCAGCTATTTATTCCTTTTTGTCCTCTTCGGGATTTGCGGAATTTATGCTTGAAAGTGGTGTATGAATTTTAGCTATTTATTTGTCTTAAGTTCTTTTTTTCTTGCTGAAATTTAACATGTATAACAGCAACATAATGCATCAACAAATAATTCAAACACAATAGCAAAATTAATCTAGGAGGTCACCCGAAATATTGTGGGCTACGTCTCCTTTGAGCTTTGTCATCTTGACTTGGCTCTTTGGGATTATGGTAAGGTTCATTTTACAAGTTCCACACTTAACTCCAATGGATACTGAACTGATCCAAAGGGCTGAGAAAACCATCTATATCCCTCTTATGGCTGTCCAAACTCTGCAAAAATATTTAGGCTCCCTTAGACACGATTCCTTCTGTCGGTGCACTAAGCTGTATTGAGCTTCTTCTTGGTACTAACTCCTTTAGAATTCTGTTTCTGTCACTGAAACCACAAATTATGTATCCATCACACATCAGACACTAAATATCGACTGATAAATTTTTCAAAACGAGCACTGGATCCCTAAATTAGGCTATCCTCCACGGTTTGCCCAGGGCTGCCCAAAACTTCCCTTCAGCTTTTCGAGCTCTAGAACTACAACCACTTTCATTGGTTTTAAAATGATGTTTATAGTCAAGATAGACTATTCGTTTATAAAAAATGGCCTCCGACTGCTCCAGTTTCCCCTCCAACACCTGTCAGCACCCCCTGGCACTAGAGTCACTGAAAAATTATCTGCTGGGTTTTTGACCTCTAGAAGTCCTCAAACTTTCTGAAACCTATGCCATTAGATTTATAATTTTTCTTACAGTCAATAATGACTACTGGTTCACTACATATAGCCTCTAGCTACTTTGGCTAGGCCCTGCACTGATGCTCACAAAAGCTGGCATTGATGGCCCCTGGAACTTTACTGAAGTTTTTCGGCTTTCTAAAGTTATCTACAGGCTCTGAAAACCATCTCAAAATATTCAGAACATCTAAATTATCCAAATTTGACTATTGTATCTCTAGATAAGGCCTCTAGCTTCCCTCGCTAGGCCTCAAACTTTTTCTGCCTCTTGGTGGCCCTCATGGCCCCTTGAAATTCACTGATGCAAAAAAACTACTTAGAATATCTCTGATGGCTCTGAAACCTGATCCATTGAGTTCATAAGGTTTGAGATAGTCTAAATTTACTATTGGCACTCTCAAAATGATCGAAAATTGAGTGATTTATGACCAAAACAACTTTGCCCCAATTTCCTCCACTAAATGTGGGGCAACAACTAGTTAACTCCACTAAAAGTGGAAGTCCGCCTAAATTTGGGAGCGCCTCCAGAATCTCTGCCATATTAAACTCCACTTATCTAAAGTTTAATTAAATATTAAACTTGGGATTAGGCTCCTTAAGCACACTTAACATTAAGCTCCCTCACTGGTCATGTGATGAGGTTCCATGGGAGGAGAGCTAGCCCCTCCGTGCTCCGTCAGACCCACTCGACATTCAAAGTGCAATAACTTCTTCATACGGTGTCCGTTTTCCGAACCGTTTGTGGCGCCGGAATCCGGGAGATGAGAAGTACACAAAATTATTGGTTTCAACTCAATCCTATAACTTTTAATTTTGAGTTAATCCTTAGGTCCTTGATTGAGTTTTGATCACTTTGACTCTCGCACCTAAGCCGCATGTAACCACCAGTTTGAACATGAAACTTGTATCTTATTGGCCCACATCTTGTTGCCTAAGCTCATATGCCACCCACCACTCACGACTCATTTCCCATCAACCAAGCTACAACACTAACTCATGCTTTGATGGCCCATTGCCCCGAGAGCCCGATGGAGGGGCCCACATGTCACCTCGACCACCACATAGTGTGCACATCACCTAATGTATCTAATCAGAGCCTAGCACATGTATACCTACACATGCAAATAAAAAAGGGCCACTTGGCCACCCAAATGTGTTGAATCCACCTACCATGTGTCACTCACACATGCATCCACATCACCTAATTTCCACACCACTTTGCCATGCCATCACCACCTACCGCTTTATAACTGTGCTCATATACATGTAAATGAAATCAATTCTTCACTAAATATCAGATAAGAACTTGGGCACTGATTACCAGCCTCTTGTGACGGAGTACTGTGACCAGTAACTTGCCACTTCATCACTCTTTGGTCATCAATGTGTGCCTCCTAGGATTGTGCTTCTTGCTTTTTGATCCAATGAAGCGGGTCCCTTTTAGAACCATGATAATCTTAGAACCTTACTTCTACTAAAGCACTTCAAACATTGATTTCTTCTCATTCCTCAGGAGTTAGGATAACTTCCATATATCACTGGAGAGATTTTTGACCAAACATTTTTCATGCTCTTTTGAACCTCCCCCTAAACTTGACATCGATGACAACACTTGACATCAATCTTCCAACTGTAATATCCCAAAAGGTAGAATGCAATAATACTTCACACAATATAAGAACTTACAGCAAGATAAATAGTAAATCTAAGTACACATCAGAATATGCAGAAAGAGCTGAGCCATTTTATTATATTGGAGAAGATTCAGTTACACAAGTAAAAAATGTAGGTATATCTAGCCAAAAGATGAGCTAGGATCACCCTGGAAACATGCATACAACAGGTACAATGTAACTGTGGAGGCACTGCAGTAAATACTGCGTAGTCTTTTTAACTGCACATGAGCATATAGGTGCAAGTTGAAAAGGAGAATGTAGATCTACTCAAATCTAGAGCTCTGATGATGCCAAGATTCAAGATCTGCCCAATGTGATGGATTCCAAAGATAACCCAGAAAGGACTTTCTAGATTTGCAACTTTGGAAAATCACCTCCATAGGATTTGATCCTTGATCTGCTGGGAAATACAGATCTGAAGCTAGATCTGAAAAATAGATGGCTGAAATATGATATCTGATCAGATCTATGCTTGAAGGGCTGATCCCTTCCTAAGATCTATGAGCTAGAAGCTCTAGATCTAGCTTCTCAATCCTCCAATGACGACTGCAGTTGCTGCAACACAACTGCCTCTGGAAACTACGCTATGAGGGAAAGAGAGGCCTTCAACCTACTTATAAATGCTGCAATAAACTTCAGGCTGATGGTAAGACTGATGGCAATGTGAAGGAATGATCCTCCACAGGATTGCTATCTGAAATACTAGCAACTTCCTTCCTCCCTTTTGATCTGCAATATAGACAACGTAATTCCTGAAGGAAATACTGCTGCTAGGAGGTTAATAAATTTTGGCCTGATGCCAGATCTGTAATGTGGCTCTGGGAGTGCTGATCTATAAGCCCAAGTGATGGGAATAATCCCTCACCTTGTTCTTCTGCTGAAGTACTGAAGACAACTTCCACCTTCCAAACTGATCTTCAAAAATATGCAGATTTCTGAATATGAATGTTCTGCAGAAAGTAGAAAAGAGACGTGGCACCAATTCTTGATGTAGAATGAAGAGAAATCCTCTTTCTAGAGCTACTCAAAGAAATATGTGGGATTCTTGCCTGGGAACACCCTGTGCTAAACATCACCGACAATCTCTGCTAAACAACCCAAGAATGCAGTGGAATGTCACTTGACAATTCCAAATCTAAAAGATCATACATCAAAATAATCCAAGATTCCTTTCACCCTTGCCTCCATCTCCTTTATAATGTTTGAGCCTTCCCAAGCCTTGGCCCTAATCTCAACTGCGCAGTCACATGTGGACAAGATCCTCCAATTGGGACTGTGTTGTTTGACCAAATCAACCAACAAGTCTAGGTGAAATGTATACCTCCTCCATCATGTGTGCTTCATTTGCACATGATCTTCCATCACTTGATCATGAATGCTCAATGATCCTTTGTTTGACATCTTCAAGACCTTAGTTGACTGAATCAACCCTCCATGATCTTTCTCATTAAATGAGACATGATCTCCAATCTCATTCACATTAGTAGTTGCTCAACTACCTCATTTTGAAAATCTAGGCTAAATTAATCGACATTCACACACACAAGTGGATATTTATTCTTATTGAGGATTGTGGGTCCCTCCACCCTTTTATTTACTTAATTCATTAAGAAAATCAAGGACTCTAATATTCCAAATATGATGTGAAAATTTGGGAACATTACATTCCCCCTAGGAAAAATGTTGCTTGTCCTCAAGCAACTCCAAAAGTAGATGCAAGGCCATATATTCCCCTTCAAATGGAATCCACATAAGGAAGGCTTCCTCCATTTGCTGCAATGGGTTATGCATGTTTGGTTCCAAAGTTGTCTTTTAAAAACATAAAGGATGACTTCCAACTGTTTGGTTAGATGTTCTTTTTCCATCATGAAGTACCAAGTGACAACCATATGATGTCCAGATTATCATCAATACATGAGGTGCATAAAATAAGGTGGTTCTCTTCACAAAGGAAAAGCTCCATCACACAATACATGTCTTCATCCCATGTTTCATGAATTAGATTGAGCATTGATATGCTCTCATACTTAGCCTTGTTGGCCTTGTTGGATCCAAGCATCATTCCAATTTTATGCGAAAGAAGAAGGGAAGGATCTATATGGGTAGAAAAATATGTCAAACCATATTCTCCTAAGAGTAACCACCGGAGTAAGGTCCTTTGCTTCCATCCTCCATCTCCTCCATGTAAGATGGATAAGCCAAAATCCCCCAAAAGCAACCAAAGCAACCAGAGATCTTGCTACTTTCTCTCCTCCTCATGTGCATCATGAAGCAAATGCATACTAATGGACATATGAAATGTCACATCAGCCCAATAAAGAGAAACATCATCAATGCACATCATGCGATCATTATGCCAAATTTTACACGATACAAAACACATAGACATAGGAGATGTCATGTGGTGGCCAAACTCTCTCAAGTGAAACCAAAATGAACATGCCTCCCTTTGCTGCAATTTATCATTGACACACAAGGCATGATTCAAAAAATGATGAGCTATTGGGTGGTATCCATACTCACCCAAGAGCAGCCAGCGCAACCATGCCTCCTTCATTTCATATGTGTTTTTCAAGGCATGGATCAGAAAAATAGGAGCCTTTGGAGAGTGACAAAAATCTCCCAATGGAAACCAACGTAACCAAGATTGCTAGCCCATGTAAATCTACAAGTGGTCATGTGACCCCTTGCTCATCATCCTCATCCACTCACCCCAATATGGAAGATGAGTGATGTGCTATAGAATCATGGTATCCTCCCTTTGTAGAATACCATCTCCCCCAAATTGTTGAAGAACATTGCACTTCATGAAATGTTGAAATGCATCTTTAATGAGATATCTTAATGAGATTCTCTCTCCACCAAAGGCCCTCCAAAACCAAATAAGTTTTGGATTTGCTGCAAGTAGAAGTTTCTCTTTGAGCAGTGAGATGCTCATTGAGAAAGGGTCATCTAGAAGGGAGAAAATGTTTCTCATCTCAAGATGTCTACCATTTGTCATCTTTGCTTCCATTGCTTCAAGAGTGAAGCTACATCCAAAATGCTCCAAGAATAATGGGGCCCTTCCTTTGTCAAAGCCACTAAGTGACAACACTATAGATCTGCAAGGTAATACATATGATGTCTCAAAGTAAGGCACAATACTGATTTCATAATCAGCCATTGTACATAGGATAATGCTAATCCCATTTTCTGAAACTATACATCTCAACTCAAAGGGTTGAATGTAGCTCAACAATGATGAACATGGATAGTTTTCAGTCTCCCCCTTGATTAAATCAAGAGTCCTTTGTGTTGTGATATGTCTATGCTTCAAATCAGCGTTTTGTTCTAACCCTTGTTTATGCTTTGATCTTGAAACAATATGTGCTGAAATGTTATGCATACCTTTGATCCACTGATATGTGGGAACCTCTTGACAGAACACAAGAGTTCCTCCAACCGGGACAATAGTGTTTCCAACTGCTGGTAAGAGTGATGGCTTCTTTCCTTCAAGTGTACCATCGTTGGTATCTTCCTTCTCCTCCTCATGCATCTCCTGATCCATGCATGGGACTCCATATGTCAAGAGCTCAAGACTACCTTGCAAAGATTCAAGTGCCTCTTCTCTGGATACAAGCACTTCTGCAGCAGGTGGTGAAAGTAGTGACCTCTTGTACAGAGTGACAAGACTGACAATCTCCTTGGTTTCCTTGGGAAATGTCTCTTTGTATCACATCTCTGTCTTATCCACATCAAACTCCTTCCTCAACTTGTGAAATAAATCTGAATACTTGGTCACCTTTGCATGCTCTATATGCCCAAACCACCAATCTTCTGCTTCATCCAAGAGATGAAGTGCTGCAATTTGAACAACCTCTTCTTCAGCCACAAGATGTAGCCTGAAAAATGTGTCTAACTCTCTCCTCCAAGCCTTCAAAATTGCTTGAGGAAGATCCATCAAATGTAGGCAAATAGAATCTATTATGCCTCTTTCTCCTATTGTTGCTATAGGATCCTGTTTCTTCTTTAATCTGGAAGAATTGTTGGAGAGTTAGCTTCTCCTTGAATGCTCTAGAATGTGCTTTGTACTCTTCAAGATACAGACTGAGAGTCTCATGAGTCTCAGGTTCATTCCTTTCTTCAATTCTATACCTCTCACCTTCTTCAAAGAAAGTGGGCATAGTGGATCTATGAGGAGATCTATGATTCTCTGGTCTTCTTTTCTGCTGATAGGAAGTACTTTCCTTATCACATCTTTTTCTTGAATCTTCCCTCTGTCCTTCCTCTTGGAGAGATATTGCATGGATATAAAGAAAGGAGTGATAGATTTTTCATCCTCCATGATAGATCTCATTTATCTGTTCTTCTTTCAATGAAAAAGATGAAGTGTCCACAAGCTGAGCCAAAGATCATGCTCTGATACCACTGTAATATCCCAAAAGGGAGAATGCAGTAATACTTCACACAATATAAGAACTTAAAGAAAGATAAACAATAAATCTAAGTACACATCAGAATATGTAGAAAGAGCTGAGCCATTTTATTATATTGGAGAAGATTCAGTTACACAAGTATAGAATGTAGGTAGATCTAGCCAAAATATGAGCTAGGATCACCCTGGAAACATGCATACAATAGGTACAACATAACTGTGGAGGCACTACAATAAATACTACGCAATCCTTTCAGCTAAACATGAGCATATAGGTGTAGGCTGAAAAGGAGAATGCATATCTACTCAAATCCGGAGCTCTGATGATGCCAAGATTCAAGATCTGGCCAATGTGATGGATTCCCAAGATAACCCAGAAAGGATTTTCCAGATCCGCAACTTTGGAAAATCACCTCCCTAGGATTTGATCCTTGATCTGATGGGAAATACAGATCTGAAGTTAGATCTGACAAATAGATTGCTGAAATATGATATCTGATCAGATCTATGCTTGAGGGGCTGATCCCTTCCTCAGATCTATGAGCTAGAAGCTCTAGATCTAGCTTCTCAATCCTCCAATGATGACTGCAGCTGTTGCAACACAACTGCCTCTAGAAACTGCGCTATGAGGGAAAGAGAGGCCTTATGCCTGCTGAAAAATGTTGCAATAAACTTTAGGCGGATGGTAAGACTGATGTCAATGTGAAGGAATGATCCTCCACAGGTTTGCTAGCTGAAATACTAGCAACTTCTTTCCTCCCTTTTGATCTGCAATATAGACAACGTAATTCTTGAAGGAAATATTTTTGCTAGGAGGTTAATAACTTTTGGCCTGATGCCAGATCTACAATGTGGCTCTGGGAGTGCTATTCTATAAGCCCAAGTGATGGGAATAATCCCTCACCTTCTTCTTTAGCTGAAGTACCAAAGACAACTTCCACCTTCCAAATTGATCTTCAGAAATCTACAAATTTATGAATATGAATGTTCTGCAAAAAGTAGAAAAGAGATGTGGCACCAATGCCTGATGTAGAATAAAGAGCAATCCTCTTTCTAGAGCTACTCAAACAAAGAGGTGGGATTCCCGCCCGGGAACACCCTGTGCTAAACAACACCTACAATCTCTGCTAAACAACCCAAGAATGCAGTGGAATGTCACTTGACAATTCCAGATCTAAAAGATCATACATCAAAATAATCCAAGATTCCTTTCACCCTTGCCTCCATCTCCTTTATAATGTTTGAGCCTTCCCAAGCCTTGGCCCTAATCTCAACTGCGTAGTCACATGTGGACAAGATCCTCCAAGTGGGATTGCGCTGTTTGACCAAATCAACCAACAAGTCTAGGTGCAATGTACACCTCCTCCATCATGTGTGCTTTATTTTCACATGATCTTCCATCACTTGATCATGAATGCTCAATGATCCTTTGTTTGACATAATCAAGACCTTAGTTGACTGAATCAACCCTCCATGATCTTTCTCATTAAATGAGACATGATCTCCAATCTCATTCACATTAGTAGTTTCTCAACTACCTCATTTTGCATATCTAGGCTAAATTAATCCACGTTCACACACAAAAAAGTGGATATTTATTCTTATTGAGGATTGTGGGTCCCTCCACCCTTTCATTTACTTAATTCATTAAGAAAATCAAGGACTCTAATATTCCAAACATGATGTGAAAATTTGGGAATATTACACCAACACACTTGACAAAGAGGAGGAGGTGGAGGTGGATGAGCCCCCTCTTGAAATATTGTCTAAAAGAAGTAGAGTGTTCAATTAAATAGTTTAATAGAGTGCAAATTATTTATAATTATAGTAGAATTAAGAATAGAACTTGAATGCTAAGAGTAACCCTCCATCCCACAACCACTTGAAAGTGAGACATAAAAATAAAAAATATCTATTAAACATTAATGGAATCATGCAGAAACAGAGAAAAAAAAAAAACCTTATTTTTTCCTTTATTAGAACTCCTATCTATTTCTTAAATTCTAAAAAAAATAAAAAAATTATATATATATTTTTAAATAAATTTATAGAGATAATTAATAATGTAAAGTTATATATCTATATATATAATTTTTAAAGTTAAAATAAGTTAATTTAAATTATTTTGAGTAATTGAGAGAATAGTTGTTATCCTCTTCTCTCACTCTTATACATAACATGAACTCATATATTATTATAAAAAATTGGAATCTTGTTTAAAAAAATCTAAAACTCTTAAAAATATATTATTGTTACTTACAAATTGGAAAGTAAAATATTTCATTTCATAAAAACAAAAATAAATTAAAAACAATTTTTATATAATACTTAAAACTAATTATTAATCTTAATTAACATGAAAGCTAAACTTAGCAGTAAGGTACCTTGTATTTTACCCTTTGCTTCTGGTTGTCTCGCAATACCTTCTACAGCCTGGCCCGCAACAGTGCCTTGGCCAACGCCAAGGCCAATGGAAGCAAGCCCTACAGATAACCCAGCATCAAATTATCCTTTTCTTCGTATTAAAATTATATTGAAGAGTATTTTCCATTCTACCATTTTACTATTTTAGTTAAAAAATTTGTTATCTATTCAATGTTATCTAATTTTATCATTAGAATATATATATATATATTACAATTATAAAAAAATATTATTAAAATATAATTTTAATAATATATATATATATATATATATAATTTTAAAATTATATTTTAATAATCATTTTTATAATTATAATATATATTTTTAAATTTGTTAAAATTATATTTTATAAAGTATTAGATATTGATTCAAACCATGTATAAACATCTTGGATGAACGCTTCATCTATTACTAAAAATTATTAAATTATATGTTTTTTAATATATTTTTATAATAATTTTCTAGATTGTAATTTATATTCTGTAAATAAGTTAAAATTATATTTTATTAAGTATTGAATATTGTTTCAAATTATATTGGAATATTTTGAGTGAACATTTCCATTATTATTGAAAACCATAAAATCACAAAAGATTTTAAGTAGAATGATTTTCTTTAAATGTTGTTTATAAGTCCATTTGTATTTATAAATTATAATACAGGGTAACTCTCTCCAACTCTATTTGGAAAACTAAATTGTAATAATATTTGATGATAAAGAAGATTTGTTAATTGTGTGTTCTCATTGAGATGTCTAACATTTTCACTAGAAATGTTGGACATCTCAATGAAAACATATAGTTAACCAAAAATATTCATCATCCTCAAATTATGAAAAATAAAAATCTACATGCTAAAATACAATAATATTTATTTTTCCCAATATATATATATATATATATATATATATATATATATATATATATATATATATATATATATATATATAAACTAACACAATAAATAAATTCATGAATTAATCGAATCCTGAATTAATTTATACAAGAAAATAAATATAGGTGAGCAATGTCATTATATAGGCACAGGTCCAAAGCAAAATTAATACGAAAGCAATGATGCATCACTGAGTATAGATTCTCGTTGTTGCCTACTACAATTCCAAATATCAACAATCAAGTCTACTCTTGTACAAGCTACTTTTGATATACACATATATATTTTAGAATTTAATTTTCTTCAATAGTACTCTCTGCATCTACTTTCCTATTATTATTGATAAGCACTAAGGATCGAACCCTAAGAGACCCAATTCTCATGGTTGAAGAATGTAATGAACACTATTATAAGGACATAATTTGTACAAGAATAAAAAACATTGGTATCAGAAAAATCATCTGCCAGAATGAATCATCTGTCAGAACAAATCATTGGGGAGAAGAGTGCAAGAGTAGAAATTAGAAAAAGAAAACAAGTGCAAGCACCAGCGCAAGGGAATCTATCACTATTTTCCACAATTGAACCACGTAACTTTGAGGAAGCTAGAAATGAACATTGGATCAATGCCATGGAAGAAGAACTAAATAAAATAGAGAAGAATGAGACATGAGAACTTGCTCTAGGACCCATGAACAAAAATGTGAATGGTACAAAATGGGTCTTTAGAACAAACAAAATAAATATGGAAAGGTGACCAAAAATAAAGCAAGGCTATTGTGAAATTAAAGGTCTAAACTTTGAAAGAAAGAAAAAATTCCAATAGAAAAAATGGAAACAGTGAGAATGCTCTTGGACTACGCATGCTCCAAAAGAATCAAAGTGTATGAGATGGGTGAAAAATCAACCTTTCTTAATGGGGAGCTAGAATATTATGTTTCTAGATTGAAGAAAGACCTAAATGGACTTAAGCAAACCACTAGAGCTTGGTACTCAAGATTAGACAAGTATTTGCATCAATGAGAATTTAGAAACGGAAATGAAGACACTAATCTCTAGGTAAAGGAAGATCAAGAAAATATGATAATCATTGAAGTATGCGCTAATGACATCATTTTTGGGAGTTATGATGATATATTATGTCATAACTTTGCAAAATATATGCATAATGAATTTGAAATGTTTTTTCTTGGGGAGTTGACTTTCTTTTCAAGATTCTAGATATTTAAGCTAGATGGAAGCATTTTCATTTATCAGATCAAGTACATCAAAGAAATGTTGAAGAAGTTCAAAATGGAAGAATACAAATCTATGAGCACTACTATGGTCACTGGATGCAAGTTGAGCAATGAAGATGAATCTAAGGAAGTGGATCAAAGACTATATTGATCAATGATTGGTAGCTTACTCTATGTGATAACTTCAAGGCCATATGTAATGAAAGTAGTTGGACAGGTTGAAATATTTCAAGCAATGCCAAAATAAACTCATGTTCTGGTAGTGAAAAGAATCTTTAAATATCTCAAAGGAACAACAAAATTTGGGTTGTGGTATTCGAAAGGAAAGGAATTAACACTGGAAGGTTACACATATGCAGATTGGGAAATAAGTATAAATGACAGAAGAAATACAAGTGGATCTTAGTATTTTCATTGAGCAAGAAGCACTATCTTCAATATTCTTGTCTACAATAGAAGAAAAACATATTGCAACAACAAACTATTGCACTCAGGTCCTCTAAATGAACCAAACCTTGCAAGACATACAAGTAAAATACGATGAGCCTATTTTGATACTTTGTGACAACACTGGTGCAACAAACATTTCCAAGAATATAGTGATGAATTCCAAGACCAACCATATTCCTATCAATTTTCACTTTCTAAGGGAGTAAGTCATAGAAAAGAATATCAAGCTAGAGTATATTGGCATGAAGGAACATATTGTGGACCTCTTCACCAAACCACTTCTTAGAGACATAGTTGAGTATCTGAGACAAAAACTGGGAATAATTTCTACTCCAAATTGATTTGCACAATATTCAACAAAGAAAGAAAAGGGGAGAAACAATGTCAGAGGGAGTTACCCTTTGACATTAATGTTGAAGGGGAAGATAAAAATCAAGAAGCACAAATACAGGGCGAGCATGATGCCAAGGGGAGTATGATGGTTGCCATCAATGACAAAGGGGCATATTGTTGAAAAAAAATTGTCATTGGTTTTAGAGGTTATTTGAATGAAAGAGAAAATTACATATTCAAATAGAAAATTTTGGATTATTATTTCTGGATTTTTGATACTCCATTTGGATATCCTATATTTGAAAGAATTTTCACTCCATTTACCTAGTTCAAATGAAAGCATGACATATATGGTTGGAAATTATATTCTGAGACCTTTCCAATGGTATATTACATTCCCTTCAACTCTTCACAGTTGGAGAGAAATGATTTTTTGAATATCCATTATACATTATACCAGTTGTACAAACTAGTCCATCGAATGGACTAGTCGGCCTAGTGTAGACCCCGAATGCACTATAAATAAGCATGAGAAGGAGCATTTAAAGTAATTCACTCAAGCAAGTTTGAATCTATCCAAATAAGAAAATAAAAGATGTTTTAAGGTTCATAATGTTGTAGCTCGTTTTACTTTTATTTCTATTTAAAGGAAAATGTATATATATCAAAAAAAGAAAAAAAAAATCAAAAGAGAAAGAAAATCACAAGGCGAAAGCATTTCGATTTTGAATTTTGATTAGTATGTAATGGTGGATTAAGCTGCATAAATTAAAATTTAATGCAAACTTAAGCTCTTAAGCAGGTGGGTCCCTATATCAAAATCGACAACATCGAAGTTCAAGTGTTAAATATCGGTTATGTTTTGGGGCGCTATGGAAAATGGGAGTGAGACCCAGCGGATGGAGCAAACCTGATGACACAACGCACCCGACGGTTAGCCCTTCGAGTGCCTCCGCATAGACTTGTCGTGATCTCCTTTGACCACAAATCGATGACTCAAAATGGTTGCAGGGGGACTCCGTCGAATTTCTTCAATACAAGAGTCTGCCCCCATATTACATCAACATGCGAGTGCGGGTTCATGTAGCCAGTTCGCCATCTCATCGTCCACAACATTCGTCAGATTTTAAATATTGTATTTATGTTTTATTTTTCAAAGTGTAATGATCAAAGGAATGATTAATTCCAAAATAGTTTTGGAGGTTATCAGTTTTGGTAGTTGACAATTTTGTAACTGTTCCTTTCTGAAATTTTGTATAAAAGTTAAGTTAGAATGAAAAAGAGGGTTCCAAGTTTTTGGACCTCAGAAGTTGAACTATTTTGTATTTTGGAACTTCACGTGGATATGAATAAAGCTTTCAAGTGATTCCAGAATTTGTTGAGTATGTTTTGTCTTTTCAGTTATATCTTTTTTATGTCATTCTTCTTTAGAAATGAGTAATAAAGCTACTGGTCTTTAATTTTATAGTTCTATAAATTAAATTTAAAGTCCTTAATGATGCGCTCCTCTTTTCTATATTTCATTTCATGATGTCTACATTATTTCTCTAAAATTGGAAACAAGAGATTATGAAAATGCAACCTATTGTCAAAGACTTTCCACCATCACTTCTTTCTGTTCCATCTTTTTTATTTTTATTCAACATCAGAAGGTCACTCTAAAAGATTGTTCTCACATTGAAGACTAATAAGAACTAAAATCTCTGGGTTTTTAAAACAACGAGACAACAAACCATTTTCATTATTGATCTTAATAAATGTCTTGGGCACTGACCTCTTTTCAGCTGGAGGTTTTCTCCCAAGGTACAACACATACCTCATGAACCAAAAGTGAAGAGGATTTGATTTGTAGAGACCTTTTGGGAAGGATTTTTGGCACATTTTCGAAGGTATTTTGGAAGGGTTTTTTGGCTTCTTTTGGAAGGATATTTGGTGCACCTTTAAAAGGTTTTATGGCCTTGGTTAGAAGGATGATTTTAGACCTATTCATGAGGGTCAAATCTTGTCACCTTTGAAGGTTAAATTTCATATCTATGTAGAGGGCCGAATTCTAGTATAGAAGACCAAATTTAAGGCCTGTTCTCAAAGCAGTGAGTGACCTGTCCCCATTGAGGTCGAATCTTAGTACCAAACTTTTGGTACAAAGAAGGATGAAATCAGGCCTATTTTGAGGACTAAATCATAATGTGTTTGAATGTGAGTTTCATGTATGTTTTGAAGATTTAACATTGTTCTATATTGAAGAGGTCGAACCCTATGGAGGAAGCAGAGTTCTAGAGGCCAAGTTCTACTGATAAGGAGGACAAATTCAAGGATCACTTATTGAGGGGAGTTCTTTTGCTAAGAAGGCTATGTTTAGGAAGTTGAGTTCATGTGTGAATGACAAGAGCAACTTCCAGAAGGGAAAACTTTCTTTGACTAATATTGACTTTTGTACAAGCTTTGATGTTTGGTGCTTCCTTTTAGTGGGTGCTGATAAATTAGGGAGTTGGTGCTTTCTTTCAATTGGTGTTGATAAATTTAAATGTACTCTTTATATATATTAAGAAAAACATTATGTAGTTTTCACATAAAAATCTCTAACTTTTGCTTATGTGTGCTTTGCTTTATACTTGTGGATGCATTTGTGCTTAACTTTTTGGATGTATACTCCACCTATCAAATTACAAGAAAATAAATAAATATAATGTATATTTATTATTTTATTATTATCCATTTGGGTCACGATTAAGCCTTGTAAATTTAGGAAGACATACAAACTCTATCCACTCTAACTCTCTCTAATTTTGAAACTATGGCCTCCTTCTAATTTTAAACCTGTGAACACGTCCTCTTAACCAATAAACTTACTCAAATAGTATAATATTCATAACTCACAATAAATAATAATTAAATTACAATAATATATAATACAACACCAACCATAAAAAAAAAAGAAAGAAAAGAAAGAAGAAAAGAAATATGAACTAACATAACAAACAATCTTAAATTAATATACACAGTGAAATGTATATTATGTCATCGTATCAAATGCGCAGGTCCAAAGCGAAAGTAATGCGAAAGCAATGATGCATTACAGACTGTAGATTCCCGCCGCTCTGCCTCCTACAATTCCAAATATCCACGACCAAGTCTACTCTTGTACAAGCTACTTCTCAGATACCCACACAGTTTTTCAATCTCTTCAATACTACTCTTGGCATCTACTTTCCTTTTATGATTGATAAGGTCCAAGGATCGAACCCCAAGAGACTCAATTCTCATGCTTGAAGAATGTAATGCACGCCATTATAAGCATATAGTGTGTACAATAGTTTCTCGAAAGCTGTAGATCTCTGAAGTACTGGCTTCATTTTATTTCTTGTTTATTAAATTTCCTGTTCTCTTCTTGCAGGTTAGATCCGCACACTCTAATTTCTTCTGTTGCGTATTATCAGAGCACAGCAGGATTTCATTCGTTAGCGGTGGAGATTACAAGAAAATTCAAAATTTTAAGCGTCAGAGTTTGGATAAATTACAGATATTATTTGCATTTCACGTAGAGATACAATAGATCTCAGAGAATCGATAGTCTAGTGGGAGAATGAAGTTTTTCACTGAGTGCCCCTGTTGCGTGTTCTTCTGTTTTTTCCGCAAGAAAAAGATGAAAGGGAAGAAGAAATCGAGAGAAGAGGATTCTGCAAAGAAAGAAGATTAAATAATTCACGACTACATTATGGTTTTTTCGTACAGCAAGGGTAAAAGCTGTTTATGTTTTTAACATGTAAAGCAAAAATATTTCTACTTATTATTATATCGTTTAAGTTTATTGTCTATACCAAAATAACATTATATAAAGTGTTTATATGGTATTTGTTCAACCATTTGTCAGATGTGTGTTTATGGCTGGCAAAAAATTAATTTCTATAAAATATTGAAGAACATTACGTGGAATAGTAATACAGTCGAGATTTATTTTAAAGTATTATTTGTAATAGTAATACCATTCATATTTATTTTAAATAGAGTTAATCTTTATAATTGAGAATATTGTTACATATGTATGTTTATGTTTATTTTTTATAATTATTATTTAAAATAAAATTTTAGTTTAGCTAATTATAATATTATTATTTTTAGTATTAATAATGTTTGTTTGTTGGTTTGTTTTTGTTTTTGTTTTTTTTGTTTTTTTTTTTAAATTATAAATTAATATTTATAATTATTAATTAACTATTTAATTTATAAAAATAAAATAATATAGTTTTCATAATTCAATGTATTTTTGACTTATATTATAAAATTTAACCAATAGTTAATTGGTAATAATTATTTCTAGCTATTTCATCCCTAGCTAATACATAAAAATGTTTCCCCCAACTCAGTACTAGTCAAATTTCTCATCACTTGTTTAAGATGATATTTAATTATATTTGGTTACTCATTGAGTCTGGATCACGTGAACTTCTTCCTCACCCCACTCAATTGGTAGGCCATTATTCCTGAAGCGTTGGTGCCGACGGAGATGATTGGGATGATTGGGATTAGAGTGGTGAGGGGATCACTCAACATAGAATGAAGTGTAGAGGCTTACCAAGCTTTGTAGACTTGGAGAAAATATTTTTATTATTTTTCCTAATTTCACCTTTAGGTCTTTTTGGATTTTTTTGGTGTAGTATTTTCATTTTCATGGAGTCTAAGTTATTGCTAAGTTCAAAGTTCCTGGTATATTTGGAGGAAGGTTGGTTTCAGGTATCTCAGCTTCTTTCTAAAACCCAATAACTGTGCTATACAAGATTGGGGATAGTTGATCCACAAGTCTGAAAAGAAGTTGGCGATGTGAATATTCGATGGCTCACATTAGGCGAGAAACTTATTTTAATTAAGGCAATACTACAAAGTACTCAATATTATGGATGCATTTGTCTATGTTCCCTAAAGAGACCATTCATAAAATCAATGCCATAATAGCTAGATTTTTATGGGTTGGTTTTGGACAGGCAAGGAAGTTTCATTTGGTTTGTTGGTTTGTATTAGCTTGTTCGGTGGAGGCAGGATAAAGGGGGCATCCTAGACACAGAAGATTTCAATAGGGTGTTATTGATTAATAACATGTGGAGGTTGTTGAAAGGGAAAGAAATATGAAAAAATATACACAGAGAAAAATATCTCAATCACAAGATTTTGAGATATGGATAAAAAAGGGTGCGATAGAAAAAAATGTACATCATACAAATGGCAGAGTATGATGAAAATTAAGCATTGGCTTCTAGAGGTTAAGGTGAGAAGTTGGTACTATCTCACTGATTAAGGTGGGCTTGGATGCTATAAAGGGCTTTGCTGGAAATCATACATTATCAAAACCTCTTCTTCATCACCTTAATGATGGCGATACTCACACTCTGAATCAAATTTTCATTGTTCGTAATGATTTCACTGTTTTACGTTGGGAATTGACCACGTGGACTAACCGCCACTTTGGGATCCACCCTGGGACCACTCAAAAGGTAATGATAATGGTTTTGAATTTTACTAAATCATATGGGTTTTTGGTGTAATGGAAAACCTAACATGGTATCATAGCCTTGACCCAAGTTCGATTACCTAGTTTGTGTTTTAGGGAGGGTGTTGGATTTGGACACTCACCTCGTTGGAAATCGATCACATGGACTAAATGCCACTTTGGGATCCATCCTGGGACCACCCAAAAGGTAATGATAATGTTTTGGAAGTTTACTAAAACCTGTGGGTTTTGGTGTAATGGAAAACCTAATAATGAGATTGGTTTCACAAGTCCATTAAAGGTCTTGCAGAATTTGAGCTCCTCTTCATTTCAAACATCGTCATCCATGTTCCTTCTTTGATGTGCACGTCCCGCTACGAGATCAAAAGGCCGTAGTGTTCCTTCGCCTCTTCGTAGCCTATTTCTAGTAAGCATACACGCATGTAATTCACATCTACAAACACCTGCTCTGATACCACTTGATCCAAAATATTTTTCTTGAGATGTGTTAAAGAATTACATGTGAAAATTGTAGCTTAAGCAAGAAAATTTAAAAGGCATAAACATAAGAAGAGAGAAGCAATTAACATCATACAAGAATACATAGAATTGATATCGAAGTTCATCCAGGAGGGAATACGTCTCCGATCCTTCTCAAATAGTGGGGAGGCCCTCTTTCATTAAGTGGCGAAAAATGAAAGTACAAGTATAAAAATAAGAAATAACACCCTTATACCTCCATAGCTGAAAGTGCTCGAAAATTGTAGACCTCTGATGAAGAAATGGAAAACACCGTTGGATTTGTGGCGTCGATTAGTGTAGAATCCATATAAAATTTTCCTGAATCTGACAAACTGAAAATCTGACCCCTCTAGAAACTGGCTCAGATCATGGTTCCGCCCCCCTTCCTACACAGTCTCCTAGTTCCATTGTCTCGATTTTCGTGCCCACTCCTGGATTTCCTGGGTGCACTTATGAAATGAAGGCTTATATCACTGAAGGTGGGTGGACTCCCCAAGGAAGTTCGCTTGGTGTGGTGGTTGAGATCCCAAATATGAGGGAGGGGATCAGGTGGTCAAACCCCACCCCCTCCATATAAAGGCAGAATTGGTTTTATAATTGCGCATTTGATTTTTTAAACAAACTCTCGCCAGTACATTTTTAATGAAATTTGGGAGGGCCCAAGCCCGCCCCATAACCTTCGCCGGCCAACATATATATATATATATATATATATAGGGAGTGGGTAGGGGCAACGGGGTTGACAGCCCGCGCCCCTCCCATATTAATGTCTTTTGGTTATAACATCGGCGGTGGGTGCCGTTGGGTCCGGCGGGGGTTATGGACCGCCGACCCTTTTATAATAATATTTTGTTATTCGTTGGAGTAGGGGTGGGGGTCATGGCCCGCTCCTACTATTTTTTTTAATATATATATATATATATATATATATATATATATATATATATATATATATATATATATATATATATATATATATATATATATAGTTTAAAACAACTTGGCCCTTTTAGATTTTCTAGAATTTGACTAAAGGAGACATTTTAACCATCCCACAATTTCACCTGGAATCCGGCCGGAGTTGGTCAGAATCCGATGGCCGAGTTTCAGAAAATTTGTGTCCTCCTTAGTCTGCCACATCACCAAGTCTAAAGGAGACATTTTAACCATCCCACAATTCCACCTGGAATCCGGCCGGAGTTGGTCAGAATCCGATGGCCGAGTTTCAGAAAATTTGTGTCCTCCTTAGTCTGCCACATCACCAAGTCAACCCTTGAACTTTGACTGCTCCTAACTCCTTCATACAGACTCGGAATGGAGTTCTGTCTGTGTCGTTGGAATAAGAAAGACGAGATCTAGAACTTGAAATTTAGTTTGCCACATTTCAGACACTTTTATTTTTGAGCCTTTGTACTCAAGCCACTTGTAATTGGACATGTTCGATCCACCTGGATCATTCCACCCCATTGAAGATCTTTTGGACCCCAAAAGAATTTACACACTCAAGACCACACTTTCAATCTCTTGCACACAAACTGGTACATCATTTGCAATCATGTACACCACACATGACTCAACAACCCCTCCTTACCAAGAGTTTATAACACACACTCATTGGCCAAGGATTACATAAAATTAATCAATCCCTCAACTACTCATAATGAAAGGCCAAAACATCATCGTTGTGTTTCGAAGTGATGGGAACATACCATCATGTTTAAATTTACTTGCAACTTATGATTTACAATGGTGGCCATAACAAGCTACTACCTCTAAAAAAACCAACTTAATAAAGCAGACCACTGTGAATGTGGTGAATTCATTTGTTGAACATGTTCACCTTTCAGCTCCTCTATTGATGCTACCGGAGCATGGATCATTGGACATATGGCTTGTTGGTGTCCCATTTCATTGCAACGACTACAACAATTCTTTTTCCTCGAAATTTTTCGGGTTGCCTTGGGCCGCCTTCCCCTGGTGTTCCTCTGATAGGTGTTCATGGAGCCGTCACTATCATTGGACTGTGAGGAAGGGATTTCATCGTCTGTCATTGGTTGGTCACTAGTTGTATTGGCACTTTCTCCCATTTCCTTTCTGGTGTATCCAAGTCCTGCACGACACGGAAATTCCTCGACTTCAATGGGGTTTACGATGCCTTGGCCATGGATGTCGAGGCCTTTTCCATGATACCCCATATTCTTCAGCAGTTTGGATCTGATCCCTCTAGTATGTTTTTCAAAGGCAACGAATTCATCATCATGAAAGTACACGAAATTGAAGGTTTGTTTTTTACCTTGGGTTGGTTATGTCGTAATTTTTCCAAGGCCTCATCCTTAGCTTGCAACTGGCGTAGTAACCTTTGTTTTTCTTCCCTTGCTTCATGTAGGAGCCTTCTTAGCTCAACATTTTCTACTTGGATGCCTTGGTTAATCTCTTCAAGTTATTGGAACTCTGCCACAGTAAGTGTCCTTTTCATCTTTGGTACATTATTTGTTGATATTTTTGTTTCATCGCCTAAATCGAAACCCAAGTATATGGGTCCTTTTGTTGTGATCCCAAAGGCTGCAAGCTTCATTTCATCGTCGGAATCAGACCCTAGGTCAATTGGTCTACCTCGTGCAAATCCTGCAGCTGTGACCTTTTCATCTTCCTCGGATTCAAAGTCTTGGTTTTGTTGTATGGTGGTGGCGGTCTTCTGCTTCCCCTTGTTGTCATTTCTCTCAGATCTAAAGTCAGGGTGCAATTTCCAAAAAATTTCTTTGTCATGTCCCTCTTTTCCACAATGTGTGCAAGAGGGCTTTGTTCCCCTTCTTTTGGTTGCGGCAATCCTTTTGGGTGGTAACTTTGTTCATGCGCCCCGTGCTTTCTATATGCATGACCTTCACACTAGCCTCATCGATGGTAGGAGGCTCAAACAACAATAATGAATGTCTTATGTAACTATGTAATGACCCAATGTACTTAGTTACAACTTCAGGCGAATCTAATGAGATTCCCAAACTTAGTGGTTGTTTTCTAAATTCCTCGTTAAAGCTTTGCACGTTTTGTCCTTTACCTTGCCTTAGGTACTGCCACTCCATTAAGGCTTTTTTCTTATAACCCAAGGGGTATAATTGATCTTTAAGTGCAACAATAAAATTTGACCATGAGGAAAGAAGGTTACCCAAATTATTGTTGCCTTGAAGTTTGCTCTCCCACCAGATGAGAGTTGTGCCATTCAGTCGAAGAGAAGCCAACTGGATCTTTGCCTCGTCCTCCATAATCCGCTGAATCCTGCAGTAGACTTCAAGCTGCCTAATCCAGTTGTTAATTTTCTTTGCATCACTTTCACCATTATACATGGGTAGATCAAATTTGACATCTAACTTAAAGAAAGGTTTATTAGATGCATTTCCTGAATTCCTATGATGATGGTGAGAAGAGGAGGAAGAAATTTCACTTGCTGAAGGAGAAGGAGGTGGATCTCCTCCATTACCTCCATTACCTCCATGCCATGAACCTTGTCCTTCTGAATCATTCTCCCATGCTTTCTCTAGTCTCTCAAGTATAGAGAACAATTTCTCAACTCGATTTGCTATGGTGTAAAAGGTCTTGCAAAAGTTGAGCTCCTCTTCATTTCGAACATCGTCATCCATGTTCCTTCTCTAATGTGCATGTCCCGCTTCGGGATCAAAAGACCGTAGTGTCCCTTCGCCTCTTCGTAGCCTGTTTCTAGTTAGCATACACACATGCAATTCACATCTACAAACACCTGCTTTGATACCACTTGATCCAAAATCTTTTTCTTGAGATGTGTTAAATAATTACAAGTGAAAATTGTAGCTTAAGAAAGAAACTTTAAAAGGCATAAAAATAAGAAGAGAGAAGAAATTAACATCATACAAGAAGACACATAATTGATATCAGAGTTCGTCCAGGAGGGACTACGTCTCCGGGCCCTGCTCAAATAGTGGGGAGGCCCTCTTTCATTAAGTGGAAAAAAATGAAAGTACAAGTATAAAAATGAGAAATAACACCCTTATACCTCCATAGCTGAAAGTGCCCAAAATTGCAGACCTCTGATGAAGAAATGGACAACACCATTGGATTTGTGGCATCGAGTAGTGCAGAATCCATATAAAATTTGCCTGAATCTGACAAAGTGAAATTCTGACCCCTCCAGAAAATGGCTCAAATCATGGTTCCGTCCCCTTCCTTCACAGTCTCCTAGTTCCATTGTCTCGATTTATGTGCCTGCTCTTGGCTTGCCTGGGCGCACTTCTGAAATGAAAGCTTATATCACTGAAGGTGGGCGGACTCCCCAAGGAAGTCCACTTGGCGTGGTGGTTGAGATCCCAAATATGAGGGAGGGGTTCAGGTGGTCAAACCCCGCCCCCTCCATATAAAGGCGGAATTGGTTTTATAACTTCACATTTTATTTTATTTTAAATCTCGCCGGTACACTTTTAATGCAAGTTGGGAGGGGTCGGGCCCGCATTGGGCGGCCCGCCCCATAACCTTCGCTGACCAACGTATATATATAGGGAGTGGGAAGGGGCGGCGAGGTTGACAACCTGCACCCATTCCATATTAATGTCTTTTGGTTATAACAACATCGGTGGGTGCCCCTTTTATAATAATATTTTTTTATTCGTTGGAGTAGGGGCGGGGGTCATGGCTCGCTCCTACTATTTTTGTTAATATTTTTTCTTATTTAAAAAAAAACTTGGCCTTTTTAGATTTTCTAGAATTGACCGAAGGAGACATTTTAACCATCCCACAATTTCGCCCGGAATCCAGTCGGAGTTGGTCGGAATCCAATCGCCAGGTTTCAGAAAATTTGTGTCCTCCTTAGTCTGCCACACAACCAAGTCAAGCCTTGAACTTTGACTGCTCCTAACTCCTTCGTACAGACTCAGAATTGAGTGTCGTCTGTGCCGTTGGAATAAAAAAGATGAGATCTACAAGTTGACATTAAGTTTGCCACATTCCAAAAACTTTGATTTTTGAGCCTTTGTACTCAAGCCACTTGTACTTGGACCTATTCAATTCACCTGGATCACAATTGAATGGGAGGATTATATTTTTTAGTTAGTTTTATAGGGAATAGAGTCTTTCTAATCAAGTAGATATTTTGACATCGGATGGACAAATTTTTAAAGGACAGATTGCGGTGAATGAGATAAACTGAAGATTATCTCTGGATACAATTGACCCAACGAATAGGATATAGTTCCAGAGATCACAGCACTAGATATTTCATAGAAAATCAAGTGTTTTTGTTGGCTGGTGTTGCACAAAAAATTCTCACCTGGGAGAACTTAATACACAGGGGTTTTGCGGGGTCGAAAAAATGTATTCTATGCAAGAATGTTGTGGAGGATGTGGGCCATCTATTTCTCAATTTCTCATTCACGATTGTGATATGGGATGTGGTTATCGAATATTTGAATTTGTATGTGAATTGGATGAAAAAATCGATTAAGGATTCTCTTTCCCACTGGTTTGAGACATATGAGGACCATAGTGTTTTTCCCTTCTACATATTCTGGGGCATATGGATGAACAAGAATTCCATGATTTCTTAACATAAAGGGATAGGCATAAGAGACACAATGAGAAGGGTTGTTGCGTATTACTCAAATATTGGCCCAAGAAGGAAGCAACAACATGTACAAAGATCAATCCAGCTAAAGGATATATGGAAGTGTGACGGACGTGCTTCCCGGTAGGTTTATTTGATGGTGTTTGTTCACAAAGGAGGTGAGGATGTGGCTCCTATATAGTAATAAAGCTTGGCCGATATTACCATTTTTGGTGAGTCGGGGTTATTGGCACCAACAATCGTGCTGAAACTATTGCTCTATGGGGTGTAATTTTATGTGTCAAGTGGTTGGGAATTGATAATATTAATTTATATGGAATCAATTGGGTAATGGGAATTTCACTATTTAACATGCCATCCATCAGAAACAGGATGAGACACATTCAGACTCTAGAGAGGACTTTTCAGAGGATCTCTTACATGAACATTTATAAAGAACATCAGGTAGTTGATTCTATGTCAAAGAAGGGCATTTGGATGTCTGATCCTGGTGTGATGATTTTCACAAATTTTTATCACGACCGGATAAAAAATTTGTGGAGCATTAGCATGATTTAGAGCCTTTTGATTTGGGCATTGGAATAATGCTAATCTTTTTTTGTTGTTTTTCGTTGGTTTTTTGTTGTCAATTTTGAAAGAACTAATCATAGACGTTTGTGAGATTCTATTTTTTTTACTCATAACTTGTTTGAGATGTATGATTGGATGCAATATATACAAGAAATGTAAATAAGAAGTCCAAAGACAAAACATAGATGTTTTTCAAAGATAGTAGGTCTCACATGATGAACATGAAGATGTAATAGTTGTTTTTTTTATACAAATGATGATAAACACTAAGAAAAATCCAAGAAGATGTAACTAATATTTTTTTAAGAAAAAATTAGTAGTTTTTTCCTGCTTGAAAAAAAAACAATAAAAAAAACAAACATTAAAGATTTTTTTTTTTTTTTTTTGGGATATTTGACTTATCCATTGTTTCATCTTGATGTTATAGTTATAGCCATTAAATTTAGTCTTGAATCTAGCATAGATTGTAATCAACCATAACCTAAATTACTTAAACCACTTACAAATTTACCAAAATTTTAAAATAAAATAAAATTATCAATACAATATAGCTTGCAACACTTATAACACATCTTCACTATATTATAAGTTTTGCTTCAATCATGTTTATATTCATATTCACGAGAGGATGGTATTTATTCCAAGGATCAGAATATTTATATTAATCGTATAAATATTATCTGAAAATTACAAAAGTTAAAAATTAATAAATTGTTATTTTCACAAATCTTATAAATATTATTTGAAAATTGTAAAAACTAGTAAATATTAATTTTTAAAATTTGTTTTTATATTTTTTCTCATTTTAATTTAGTAAAAATTTACACATATTCAAAAATTGTTATAAAAAAATTAATTTTCCAATAATTTATAAAATTTCTAATTTTCCCAAAATTTATTTCTATTTAAAATATTTAATTTAATAAAAAAAAATTATATTCAAAACTCAACCCAACCAAATTCACCAAATCCATTAGTTAATTTAAACTCATAAAAACTTTCATCTCGTAAGGACTAACTATATATCTTGAGTACACATATTACAATTAAACAAAAAGAAGTTGGCAGAACGCTCAAACAAAAGTACCATGCAACTTTTCCAATATAAATAATAAATTAATAAAAAAGAAAGAAAGATAAGTGATGAAATATATTTTTCATATATTTAATTTTAAAAATAGTATCTGAGAAAAAATCCTCATATATTTAGTTGTGAAATCGGTAATGAAAACAATCGTCACTAATTATGATTGGACAATCGTGACTAGTTATGATTGGACAATTGTCACTAGTTATTATGATTGGTGACTGGACAATTGTTACTAGTTATGATTGATGATGGTAACTCTTGTTATATAAATAAGTCTTAAGAGTTTAACATGTTTTCTTAAATCTAAAAAAAAAAACCTCTTAATCAAATAAAAATAATTTAAAAATATACTATGAATACAGAATATGATAAATAATTATATTTAACATAAATATAAATAGTAATAACTTAAATAATAGAAAATATATATAGTTTTATTAATAAATTATTATTACAATATTAAAATCTTATTTGATAAATTATTATTACAATATTAAATCATAATAATATGAAATATATTTCTTACTAATATGAAATAATGTCAAATATAATTATGAAATTATAATTGGACATGAGAGCAATGTAAATTCAAATGTGTTTCATTTAGGTGCGGTGTTGTTTCTTCTTCACCGACAATGAATTTTCATCTAGCAAATGTTGGGTTATGTTTCTATGTTTTTGGGTGCTTTGTGATTGTTGTTTTCCTTGTGAAACACTATCATTCCTATAATATTTTGGTGTCCTTCTTTGATGGACTCTTTTTGCGAACAAATCTGCTATGGGTATTATTGATTTTTGTTTCCTATTGGTGGACTTTGTATATCTATTTTTTTTTCAACTAATGAAATCGTGTCTGGAGCAGCTCTTAGGCATACATAATCTTACTTGGGATTGGACCACAAGACATGTGAGACTAAACCTCCCCACCTAATAGTTGGATCACATCCTCAGGACTAATGTGCACTAATGTGGCACCAATATATAGGTTTCAAAAATTTTTAGCATAGGATTTTCCTTTTAAAAAAATTACATGGTCTTTGTTTTATGAAAATCTCCCAAAAAAGGAATAATAAATACCTCTGGAACTACTTGCGAAACTAATACTAACAGTCTAAGTGAAGTAACTATTCAATGGGTTTGTCTGTTATGCGACCTGCCATGATGGAAGAAGTTGTTATGTTTCCATGGAAGACTTTGATAGGCTTCTACTTCCTTGCATCATCCATAAAAATTGTAAGAGGATATTAACAAAATGAATAGAGTCCCATAATTTGAGAGGCTTCTAGTTCCTTCATCTATAGAAATTGTAAATAAGTATGAATAAAATGAACAACGATGATTCAAGAGAGTGTGAAATGTATCTTTGCAAGACTGAAAATATGCATTACTTCATCTCACATGAACTTATAAGTTATTCAATATTGTAATGAAAGTATAAGATGAAATCTTACTACAATTTTTAAATAAAAATAAAAATAAAAAATAAAATTTTCATTGAAAACAATTCTAAATTTTAATGGAGTAGGTTTATTTTCTGCTTATCCATTTAAATTTCCAATTTAAGCAATTCAAGGCTCTACAATAATAAAACCATTAGATTGTCATGCAATCTTTGGCCATATCAAGTACTAGTGGTGATACAAATTTGTAGGGATTACTGTGAATTTGTTGAAATTCTTCTATACCTAGTCAAAAACCAAAAATAAATAACCTTTAGAAAGTCAATGATTTGAGGTGATATTGCAAAAATAAGTTTCCAAAAATTTGTTAGTTTTCTCAAACATTGTCTGCCTTATAATTCATTTGAAGTGCCTCTTCTATAGCTGCTTCCTAAAATCTTTCATGTTTCTTCCTCTCAAAACCAAACTATATATGAAATCTTTGTCTCTATCCTTACCCACTTCCATTTATAGTTTTCATACTATGTGTCTTGCAACATCAACACTTTTGATATCAAAGTTAATAAACTACAACAAAGTGCAAGTTCTCGACACTTTTGATATCAAAGATAATAAACTACAACAAAGTACAAGTTCTTAATGTAGTAAGAAAAATGAAAAATAATTAGACTTCGAAGATTGTTTTTTAATTGTGACATAATTAATGTCATTTAAGCTTTTAACTCAATGTTATTGTTTACCATTTAAGCAAGATTTATATAAGATTATTCTAGCTTATTAAGTTTTTTTTACATGTCATATATCATCATACTTTGATACTTATTGAATAATGAATAGTGTTCTCTACTTAGGTTGGAGCAAACAAAATTATATCTCCTTGGAAGATCTAATATAAAATTTTGGTAAATTTATTTTAGGTTTATGTTTCATGAATGCTTCAGAACACTGTAGCAAAAAAAATAGAACAAAAGTATTGGCTATACCATAAGCAACATGAGTGGTGCTAACTTAAGTCTCAAGAGAATGGTGTTGAAGACTAAGGTTATTGACACTTCTAATCTCAAGGATTTTAATTACAGAAATAGGTATCCATGAAGTTGTGAGCTCTAAAAAGAACTTTTATGTGTTGTAATTTTTTTTTTTTTTAAACAATTGTTTTTGTTAGAAAACATGCAAATCAATGTAAAAAAGGATTGTTTTGTTAAAACTCATTTTTCAAGGGCCTCTTCCATAGCTATTCAAGAGTAGTTATATGGTTATGCCATGCCTCTAAACCAAGAAGGAATATTGTGGGGAATGGAACGAGAAGATAAACTGGGCAAGATGACACTGAATCAGCCAAGGCTACCAGCTCTAGATATCACTCTCCATCAACTTAAACTAGGCAAGATTGCACTGAATCAACCAAAGCTACTAGCTCTAGATCTCATTCTCCATCAACTTAATTAACTTAGTAAACTGGGTAAATGCATCTAGATCTATCACATAGATTTGTATGAAATAAGGTAGTGGTTTGTAGCATCAACAATCCATCCACATGAAAAAACCGTGTTTACCTTTGTTTGAATTCAAAGTTTATTTTTATTTTTTTCCTTTGTAATGTAGGAAATTTTAGACTGGTGGTGATCAAGTGATTTTGTTGATGTGTTCCTTTGCCTCTTCCTATAGAATTTTATTTTTTAATACCAATGTAAAATGATGCTCTTGAGACATTTTTCACACTACTTTTTTATCATTTCCACCAATTCACTCACTTGCTTATAGGGAGGGAAATACACTAAGGTGCCATGTTGAAGAGGTGAGGAGTTCTCCACTGTAGAGGTGAGGAATTGAAGTAGAAGAGTTCTCCATTATAAATTGCAAAGTTCTCCATTGTAGAGTTGCACCACAAAGCTTGAAACAATTGAAAAAATGAAAATAGAAAATTTGAAATTATATTTATATTCGAAAAAAAAGAAAAATGTAAATGTGAGATGTTTTTGCTTTTTCCCTTTTGGATTAATTTTATCTTTCTTAAAATAAAAAATATCAACTATATAATTCCATAATTCTAGTATCCATAGAAATTTTAAAATACTAAATCTATTTATACATTTACAAAAATATTTTAAACAATTAAATTTATAATCTTCTTAAAAAAACTAATAATTATATTTAAATAGAAATTATTATAAAAACTTTAAAATCATAAACACATTTAATAAATAATCATAAAATCATACCAATTGAAATAATTAAAAATCAACCTCGTTTAACTTATAGACAATAGCTATAATGCCTAGATAGAGGTAAAGGCCAAAAATGGCTTCTAGCTATAGTGCCTAGATGGAGGTAAAGGCTAAAATTGGCATGGAATGATTAAGACATACTCTTAAGTTTTTATACAATTCACTTGCGTTTATAAGTTATTTTAATTAAGTGGATCAGCATGTATATTTGGAAGGGAGTTTATAGATTCAATGGTAGAAATGTATGCAATTGTTATTTTCTCTATTTTCTCTAAGAATTCTATCCAATATTAAACTCCCATAAGAATTAAATCTATTTTTTAAATATTCAATAAAACCTTAAACTGAATCTTTATCATAAAAATTTAACTCAATTTAAGATTAACAACACGGCACAATTTTGAATCCCGCGTCTTTGAAAGCGCCAAATGGCGGTAGGTGAATCCGTTTTGTGACGCCAGCATTTTACCATAACATTTCCCGTCAAGTCGAAAATCTCCCAACGGAATACGATGTTCGCGCCAATAAACTTTTTCCGTCAAGTGATGACGATGCCATTCACGTTCGGTGTCATGTCAGTTATTTATGGGTTTTTTTTTCTTCCACCGGGTGGTGGGCGGGGTGATAAGTAATGAATTTTGGAAAATAGGAAAGGGCCGTAGAAGTCATCGAGTAGAAAGAGGTAGCTAGCCCCATAACTAAGCCATTGCATTTCTTCAATGGAGCGACACGGCCCGTGGATTTAAAAAAATAATAATGAAAAAAAAAAAAAAACTTAAACTTTGTTCATTATATCTCGTGGAGTTGTGGAGTTAGTGGTTTTTTTGGATTTAAAAAATAAATAATGAAAAAAAAAAAAAAACTTAAACTTTGTTCATTATATCTCGTGGAGTTGTGGAGTTAGTGGTTTTTTTTTTTGGTTTAATTTTTGTTTTTTTTTTAACTGAGCAATTTGGGGCAAGGCTCACAGGGCAAGATCGACATGCAAACTTGCCTGTAGAAACAAAATAAGGAGAAAGTAAGCAGTGCACTATAGGGCTTCACAAATATCAAGCGTCTATAACTTTCCAAGCAAAAGCTGCCAAGTCAGGCTATTCAGAATCAGAGTGGTAAGGAGGATTCTCATCAACATCATTTATCTGAATTCAGGAACGGCACTGGTTTGGATCTGGTTTGCAATGGCACTGGTTAGGCGTGAGAGTTTGAATGATATTTGGTGAACCATCAACAGGAATAGGAACAACGAGGGCACGAACATGAGCAACGAAGGCACAAAGGCACAGTGAACAGAGAAGGCACGAAGGTAGGAGCACGAAGGCACAGTGAACAACGTAACCCACCGTGAACGGTAGGAGGAAGAGGCAGAGTGAAATCTCGAATCCCAAAATGGAAAACCAATAAATAGTAAATGTTAAAAATGGCAAGGAAATCTCAAATTTTGTGGAAACAAATCATTTGGGCCAAGTCAAAATTGCTTCTGTTGACAAAACAAGAAAATGGATTTGGATAAAAATGCAAAACAATATCAAGGTATTTTAAAACATAGACTTGCCCGCTTTAAATGGGAACAAAGAAGAAGAAAATAAACCCAGCAAAAGAAAAAAAGAAGAGCACCAAAAATAAAGAAGAGTCAATCATGTATAGTCCCACAACTACACCTCTTACTTGGTCATACGATCTCTATGTCCAAGAAATGATGAAAGCTAGGGCAAGGCTGGAAATTTTAGAAGCCAACAAATAGGAAAGAGACCGCAAACATTCAGAGATCCCACTTGCAAATCAATGTTTATGGAATGTAATAGAATTCTGAAAGAGAAGGTAACAATGTTACAAGATGTTGTAGAGGCAAGAAAAAGAGAATGGGAAAACATGAAGGCAGCATGGGAAAGTAGGAATGACACAATGGCAGCAAACAAAGATGTGATAATATCTAAAATAACTCAGGGAAATACACAAATGGGTCAGCAAACAATGCTTTCCGAAAAGGAGACATACATTCCAAAAGAAATCAAAACTAGGGTTGAGGACACCAATGGTCACATGATAGAGGAAAAAGAAGATGTAAGTTCTCCTAGAGCACATGAAAGAAAACATAAAGAAAGAAAAGGAGAGAAACAAACTGTATTATCAGGGGAATAAGAGACTATGGAAAGAATGAAAGCACTTTCAATTTGACAAGGGACTTTGTGAGAGAGAAATTACAGTGAAGAGGGAAAATTTGTCAAGCAAGGAGGGTGGGAAAGATATGTGAGGAAAGACCTCGACCTATAAAAGTCATTATGGCAAGTGTGCAAGAGAAACATCATCTCTTAAGCAAAAAGAAACTCTTGAAAGGCTCACACTTCTTTCTAGATGAAGATTTAACTAGCAAGCAACAAGAAGAGAAGAAGTGGAGAAAGTTAGAGTAGCAAGAAACAAAGGGAAAAGAGCATGGTTGTACAATGGTAAAGTGGTTATTGCAGTCTTTAGGCCTCATGGAAAAACAGGGCAACAAGTTGACAATGAACAAAAAACAAGTAATTCTATAAGAGGGAGGAAAACAACAGGATCAACATGGATGAAAAGGGGCGAAGACTCAAATTCGAGTCTTGTGTGCCAAACCACGTAGCAACCAAATCCTACCCAGGTCTACCTAAGTCTAGTTTGTTGGAATTGTAGATGTTACCCTTGGAGGAGGGGACTTGGGATAGGGCCTATTGCAGAAGGTAGAGACATAATTTGTCTCACAGAAACTCATGAACATGATGGTTGAAAAACTCCTATGTTTGACGGCTATTTGAAGTTAACAGTTTGGAACGAGGCAACATAAAATGGCAAAGGGTACAGAGGAATACTAGTTTTAGTGAACGAAAAAGAAGGTCGTCACATTTAGTTAGTGAAAGAAGATACAAATAAGCAATATTTATGGTTCAACATAACATAGAATGAGAATGACATAAGAATTGCAGCATGTTATTTTGCGCCTCAAGTATCAAAAACTTACAAAAAAAAGGGATTGGACAACAAAGATCTGTATGTAGCTTTAAAGTAAGATATTGTCGCATATTCTCAACAGGGAGAAGTTATTTTAGTGGGCGATTTCAATGCTAGAACAACAAATCAACAAGCTAGTATTCTTTGTTGCAAAGAGGATCACAATCCTATCTGGCTCATTGAAGAGGAGAATTATCGATTGGTGAGATGTTCAGAAGATGACAAAGTTAGTAATCATTTTGGAGAGGAGTTGCTTACATTGTGTGGTGCTTTCAACTTAATTATCTGCAATGGTCTAGAGAGATGGAAAAAGTCTGGAAACTTCAATTGCAACACATACAATGGGGCAAGTGTAGTTGACTATGTTATTGGGTCATAAAGCCTAATAGAAAGGATAGATGAAGTTAAGATTGGAGAGCATATTTGGGACTTAAAAATAGATCATAACCCATTTATATAAAGTTATCCTGGTTAGAAGAAAGATAGAATAGGAGGAAACCCCAATGTTCCAACAACCAGCATCAAGTGGCAAAATTCTTCTAACACAAGAAAATTGCACTATCTTCAAAACAATGTTGAGGAGATCAATTCAGAAGGAGAAAATTGGTCCCCAAAGCCTCAACAACCATGAGTTAACAAATATAATCCAGGGTGCGCTTGAGAAGTGCAAAAGATAAAAAAATAGGAAATAAGAATCAAATTGTTTTCCTGTGAATGCATGGTTCGATGATGAATGCAAAATGGCAAGGAGAACCTTGAAAAAGGGAGAGGGGAAGATGAATGTAAATTTATATAAGCAGATTTTAAAAAAGAAAAAATATGGGTTCATGCAAACAAGGCGGGAAGAGTTGATATATCTAGGCAAGAATAACCCAAAAAAATTTTGGCAGGCACTTCAACCAAGGAAGAAGCAATTTGAAAATAATGTTACATCCAATCTGATCCACATTTTATGCAAGAACACACCGGAATACACATATAGCCATAGAGACAGAGATGCTGCGGAAATAATGCTTCATTTTATTAATAAAAGAATGACTGAAATAAGCTTACAAACATAATGGAAACAAGCTAGGGCGCTGGTAGCGTATCTATGAGAAGAGATGTGTTGTATGCAGGCCTCTGAACTGTGTTACAATGAGGCTTGAAGGCCTTTACAGACATAATGGAAATAGATGAGCTAAGGTACTCGCAGCGTATCCCTGAGAAGAGATGTGACGACTACCAGCGCTGCCCTGAACTGTGTTACAATGATGCTCGAAGGCCTATTTATTGTTGAGAAACAATGTAAAACCTGAAACGTCCAAAAACCTAACCCTAGGAGATGAAGTGCCAAAATTGTGGGCCCTGTTTGGGTAAATTGGTGTATCAACTTTCCGGGGACGTAACTTTGGCATCCGATCTTTGTTTGATGCGCTCAATAGCTCGTTAGAAAGATCTGTCCAAGGGATACAACTTTTGGTGTGAAATAAATAATTGATGTCGCTCTTGGTTTCCCCAAAACGTCATTTAGGGCCTCAAAACAACTCTGGAAGTTCAGGACCCGAAAAATTGCTAAAAATAGTAAGTTGTGCTGAAACTTAAAAACGGAAAGAACTGATGGTGGGGGTTAAAATGGAATAGGCGGGTGGACACCAATATCCACCTGGATCATTAATGCCCCAAAATGGCTTCGGGCGTGCAGGACCCGAAAACCTGCTAAAAATAGTAAGTTGTTGGAAGTGAAAAGCTGTAAGAATTGATGTTGTGGGTCCAAATGGAATAGCCTGGTGGGAGGCCACCAATATCCACTTGGATCATCCCTCCCATCCTTAGGAAGAAATGGTCTCCATTGCATTAAGTTCCTCCATGGGGGGAAAATTATGCTGAACTTGGTATTGGATTTGTCTAGGATGTCGCGGACCTGTTGGCGGACGTGCTGGATGTAGATGTGCTGCCGGTGGGCAGCCGTTGAAGGATATGGGAAACATTATCCATCATCGCGTTTCTCTGTTTCTTAAGGGCCTCCTCGAACAAGGTTTTGATAGGATCTTCTGCTCCCTCGTCTTTCTTTCCTTCTGCAATGGGGGGTCATCGGGGTTTGCGAGGCTGATCTTGCAACATGTCAACCAGATTGAGCCTGAACTCCTTATACCCTGACCACGTTGGGGACATGCAAAGAAAAAAAGAGAAAGAGAAGACTCACTCTGATACCACTGATCCGGATTTTATGCAGGAATGCAACAAAATACACATATAGCCATAGAGACAGAGATGCAACGAAAATAATGCTTCATTTTATTAATAAAAGAATGAATGAAATAAGCTTACAAACATAATGGAAACAAGCTAGGGCACTGGTAGCGTATCTTTGAGAAGATATGTGGCGTACGCAGGCCTCTGAATTATGTTACATTGAGGCTCGAAGGCCTATTACAGACATAATGGAAATATATGAGCTAGGGTACTAGTAGCGTATCCTTGAGAAGAGATTTGACGGCTACCAGGCTCTAAACTGTGTTACAATGAGGCTTGAAGGCCTATTTATTGTTGAGAAACAATGTAAAACCCGAATCATCCAAAAACCTAACCCTAAGAGAAGAAGCGCCAAAACTGTGGGCCCCATTTGGGTAAATTGGTGTTTTAACTTCCTGGGGACGTAACTTTGGCATCCGATCTCCGTTTGACGCTCTTAATAGCTCATTAGAAAGATCTATCTGAGGACTACAAATTTTGGTGTGTAATAGATAATGGATGTTGCTCTTGGTTTTCCCAAAAAAACTTCGTTTAGGGCCTCAAAACGGCTCTGGAAGTTCAAGACCCGAAAAATTGCTAAAAATAGTAAGTTGTGCTGAAACTTAAAAATGGAAAAAACTGATGGTGGGGGTTCAAATGGAATAGGTGGGTGGCCACCAATATCCACCTGGATCATAAATGCCCCAAAATGGCTTCAGGTGTGCAAGACCCGAAAACCTGTTAAAAATAGTACGCTGTTGGAAGAGAAAAGCTGCAAGAATTGATGTTGTGGGTCCAAATGGAATAGGTGGGCAGCCACCAATATCCACCTGGATCATTCCTCCCTCCTTAGGAAGAAATGGTCTCCATTGCGTTAAGTTCCTCCATGGGGGGGAAATTTCGCTGAACTTGGTATTGGATTTGTCCAGGATGTCGCGGACCTGTTGGCAAACGTGCTGGATGTAGATGTGCTGCCGGTGGGCAGCCGTTGAAGGATCTGGGAAAAGTTATCCGTCATCGCGTTCCTTTGTTTCTCGAGGGCCTCCTTGAACAAGATTTTGATAGGATCTTCTTCTCCCTCGTCTTTCTTTCCTTCCGCAATGGGGGGTCGTCGGGGTTTGCGAGGCTGACCTTGGGACGGGTCAACTAGATCGAGCCTGAACTCTTTATACCCTGACCACATTGGGGACATGCAAAGAAAAATGGAGAAAGAGCAGATCCGCTTTGATAGCACTGATTCGGATTTTATGCAGGAACACAACAAAATACAAATATAGCCATAGAGACAGAGATGTAGCAGAAATAATGCTTCATTTTATTAATAAAAGAATGACTGAAATAAGCTTACAAACATAATGGAAACAAGCTAGGGCACTGGTAGCGTATATCTGAGAAGAGATGTGGCATACGCAGGCCTCTGAATTGTGTTACATTGAGGCTCGAAGGCCTATTACAGACATAATGGAAATAGATGAGCTAGGGTACTGGCAGCGTATCCCTGAAAAGAGATGTGCCGGATACCAGCTCCTGAACTGTGTTACAATGAGGCTCGAAGGCCTATTTATTGTTGAGAAACAATGTAAAACCCGAAACATCCAAAAACCTAACCCTAGGAGACGAAGCGCCCAAATTGTGGGTCCCGTTTGGGTAAATTGTTGTTTCAACTTCCCGGGGACGTAACTTTGGCATCCGATCTCCGTTTGACGTGCTCAATAGCTTGTTAGAAATATATGTTCGAGGACTACAACTTTTGGTATTAGAAAGAAATATGATATCCCTCTCGGTTTTCCCAAAAAACGTCGTTTAGGGCCTCAAAACGTCTCTGAAAGTTCAGGACCCAAAAAACTACTAAAAATAGTAAGTTGTGCTGAAACTTAAAAATGGAAAGAACTGATGGTGGGGGTTCAAATGGAATAGGTGGGTGGCCACCAATATCCACTTGGATCATTAATGCCCCAAAATGGCTTCGGGCGTGCAGGACTCGAAAACCAACTAAAAATAGTAAGCTGCTAGAAGTGGAAAGCTGCAAGAATTGATGTTATAGGTCCAAATGGAATAGGTGGGCGGCCACCGATACCCACTTGGATCATTCCTCCCTCCTTAGGAAGAAATGGTCTCCATTGAGTTATGTTCCTCCATGGGGGGGAAATTCTGCTGAACTTGGTATTGGATTTTTCTAGGATGTCGCGGACCTGTTGGTGAACATGCTAGATGTAGATGTGCCACCGGTGGGCGGCCGTTGAAGGATCTAGAAAAAGTTGTCTGTCATCGCGTTCCTATGTTTCTCGATGGCCTCCTCGAACAAGATTTTGATAGGATCTTCTGCTCCCTCGTCTTTGTTTCCTTCCGCAATGGAGGGTCATCGAGGTTTTCGAGGCTGACCTTGCGACGAGTCAACCAGATCAAGCTTGAACTCCTTATACCCTGACTGCGTTGGGGACATGTAGAGAAAAACAGAGAAAGAGAAGACCCGCTCTGATACCACTGATCTGGATTTTATGCAGGAACGCAATAGAATACACATATAGACATAGAGATAGAGATGCAGCGGAAATAATGCTTCATTTTATTAATAAAATAATGACTGAAATAAGCTTACAAACATAATGGAAACAAGCTAGGGCGCTGGTAGCGTATCTATGAGAAGAGATGTGGTGTACGCAGGCCTTTGAACTATGTGACATTGAAGCTCAAAGGCCTATTACAGACATAATGGAAATAGATGAGCTAGGGGACTGGCAGCGTATCCCTAAGAAGAGATGTGACAGCTACCAGCCCCTAATCTGTGTTACAATGAGGCTCGAAGGCCTATTTATTGTTGAGAAACAATGTAAAACCCGAAACTTCCAAAAACCTAACCCTAGGAGATGAAGCGCCAAAACGGTGGGCCCCGTTTGGGTAAATTTGTGTTTCAACTTCCGTGGGACGTAACTTTGGCATCCGATCTCTGTTTGACGCGCTCAATAGATCGTTAGAAAGATTTGTGCAAGGAATACAACTTTTGGTGTGATAAATAAAAGCAACATTGCTCTCGGTTTTCCCAAAAAACATCGTTTAGGGCCTCAAAACGACTCCAAAAGTTCAGGACACGAAAAACTGCTAAAAATAGTAAGTTGTGCTGAAACTAAAAAATGGAAAGAATTGATGGTAGGGGTTCAAGTGGAATAGGTGGGTGGCCACCAATATCCACCTGGATCATTAATGCCCCAAAACGGCTTTGGGCATGTAGGACCCGAAAACCTGCTTAAAATAGTAAGATGCTGGAAGAAAAGCTGGAAGAATTGATGTTGTGGCTCCAAATAGAATAGGTGGGCAGCCACACATATCCACCTGGATCATTCCTCCCTCCTTGGGAATAAATGGTCTACATTGCGTTACGTTCCTCCATGGGGGTAAAATTCCGCTAAACTTGGTATTGGATTTTTCCAGGATGTCATGGACCTGTTGGCGGACGTGCTGGATGTAGATGTGCCGCTGATGGGCAATCATTGAAGGATCTGGGAAAAGTTATTCGTCATCGCATTCCCCTCTTTCTCAAGGGCCTCCTTGAACAAGATTTTGATATGATCTTCTGTTCCCTCGTCTTTCTTTCCTTCCGCAATGGGGGGTTGTCAGGGTTTGCAAGGCTGATATTGCGATGGGTCAACTAGATCGAGCCTGAACTCTTTATACCCTGACCGCGTTAGGGACATGAAAAGAAAAATAGAGAAAGAGTAGACCCGCTCTAATACCACTGATCCATATTTTATGTAGGAACGCAATAGAATACACAGATAGCCATAGAGACAGAGATGTAGCAGAAATAATGCTTCATTTTATTAATAAAAGAATGAATAAAATAAGCTTACAAACATAATGGAAACAAGCTAGGGCGTTGGTAGCGTATCTATGAGAAGAGATGTGGTGTACGTAGGCCTCTAAACTGTGTTACATTGATGCTCGAAGGCCTATTACAGACATAATGGAAATATATGAGCTAGGGTAGTGGCAGCATATCCCTGAGAAGAGATGTGATGGCTACTAGCCCTTGAACTGTGTTACAATGAGGCTCGAAGGCCTATTTATTGTTGAAAAACAATGTAAAACTCGAAACTTCCAAAAACCTAACCCTAGGAGATGAAGCGCCAAAACTGTGGGACCTGTTTGGGTAAATTGGTGTTTCAACTTCCCGGGGACGTAACTTTGGTATCCGATCTTCGTTTGACGTGCTCAATAGCTCATTAGAAAGATCTGTCAAAGGACTACAATTTTTGGTGTGAGAAGGAAAACCAATGTTGTTCTCGGTTTTCCAAAAAAAACATCGTTTAGGGCCTCAAAACAGCTCTGGAATTTCAGGACCCGAAAAACTGCTAAAAATAGTAAGTTGTGCTGAAACTTAAAAATGGAAAGAACTGATGGTGGGGGTTCAAATGGAATAGGTGGGTGGCCACCAATATCCACTTGGATCATAAATGCCCCAAAATGGCTTCAGGTGTGTAGGACCTGAAAACCTGTTAAAAATAGTACGTTGTTGGAAGAGAAAAGCTGCAAGAATTGATGTTGCGGGTCCAAATGGAATAGGTGGGCGGCCACCAATATCCACTTGGATCATTCCTCCCTCCTTAGGAAGAAATGGTCTCCATTGCGTTAAGTTCCTCCATGGGGGGGAAATTCCGTTGAACTTGGTATTGGATTTGTCCAGGATGTCGTGGACCTGTTGGCAGACGTGCTGGATGTAGATGTGCTGCCGGTAGGCAGCCATTGAAGGATCTGGGAAAAGTTATCCATCATCGAGTTCCTTTGTTTCTCGAGGGCCTCCTCGAACAAGATTTTGATAGGATCTTCTTCTCCCTCGTCTTTCTTTCCTTCTGCAATGGGGGGTCGTCAGGGTTTGCGAGGCTGACCTTGGGACAGGTCAACCAGATCGAGCCTGAACTCATTATACCCTGACCACATTGGGGACATGCAAAGAAAAACAGAGAAAGAGCAGATCCGCTTTGATAACACTGATCTGGATTTTATGCAGGAACGCAACAAAATACACATATAGCCATAGAGACAGAGATGCAGCAGAAATAATGCTTCATTTTATTAATAAAAAAATGACTGAAATAAGCTTACAGACATAATGGAAACAAGCTAGGGCATTAGTAGCGTATATCTGAGAATATATGTGGCGTACGCAGGCCTCTGAATTGTGTTACATTGAGGCTTGAAGGCCTATTAAAGACATAATGGAAATAGATGAGCTAGGGTACTGGCAGCGTATCCATGAAAAGAGATGTGCCAGATACCAGCCCCTAAACTGTGTTACAATGAAGCTCGAAGGCCTATTTATTGTCGAGAAACAATGTAAAACCCGAAACATCCAAAAACCTAACCCTAGGAGACGAAGCGCCCAACCTGTGGGTCCTGTTTGGGTAAATTTTTGTTTCAACTTCCCAGGGATGTAACTTTGGCATCTGATCTCCGTTTGACGTGCTCAATAGCTTGTTAGAAAAATATGTTTGAGGACTACAACTTTTGGTATGAGAAAGAAATATGATGTCCCTCTCGGTTTTCCCAAAAAACGTCGTTTAGGGCCTCAAAACGTCTCCGAAAGTTCAAGACCCAAAAAACTACTAAAAATAGTAAGTTGTGCTGAAACTTAAAAGTGGAAAGAACTGATGGTGGGGATTCAAATGGAATAGGTGGGCGGCCACCAATATCCACCTGGATCATTAATGCCCCAAAATGGCTTCGGGCGTGCAGGACCCGAAAACCAGCTAAAAATAGTAAGCTTCTGGAAGTGGAAATCTACAAGAATTGATGTTGTAGGTCCAAATGGAATAGGTGGGCGGCCACCAATATCCACCTGGATCATTCCTCCCTCCTTAGGAAGAAATGGTCTCCATTGCGTTAAGTTTCTCCATAGGGGGGAAATTCTGCTGAACTTGGTATTGGATTTGTCTAGGATGTCGCGGACCTGTTGGCGAACATGCTAGATGTAGATGTTCCATCGGTGGGTGGCCGTTGAAGGATCTGGGAAAATTTATCCGTCATTGCGTTCCTTTGTTTTTCTATTACCTCCTCGAACAAGATTTTGATAGGATCTTCTACTCCCTCGTCTTTCTTTCCTTCCGCAATGGGGGGTCGTCGGGGTTTTCGAGGCTCACCTTGCGATGGGTCAACCAGATCGATCTTGAACTCCTTATACCCTGACCACGTTGGGGACATGCAGAGAAAAACAGAGAAAGAGCAGACCCGCTCTGATACCACTGATCTGGATTTTATGCAGGAATGCAATAGAATACACATATAGCCATAGAGATAGAGATGCAGCGGAAATAATTCTTCACTTTATTAATAAAAGAATGACTGAAATAAGATTACAAACATAATGGAAACAAGCTAGGGCACTGGTAGCGTATCTCTAAGAAGATATGTGGTGTACACATGCCTCTGAACTGTGTTACATTGAGGCTCGAAGGCCTATTACAGACATAATGGAAATAGATGAGCTAGGGTACTGGTAGCGTATCCTTGAGAAGAGATGTGATGGCTACCAGCCCCTAATCTATATTACAATGAGGCTCGAAGGCCTATTTATTTTTGAGAAACAATGTAAAACCCGAAACGTCCAAAAACCTAACCCTAGGAGATGAAGCGCCAAAACGGTGGGCCCCATTTGGGTAAATTGGTGTTTCAACTTCCGGGAGACGTAACTTTGGCATCCGATCTCTGTTTGACGCGCTCAATATATCGTTAGAAATATTTTTCCAAGGACTACAACTTTTGGTGTGACAAATAAAATCAAAATTGCTCTCGGTTTTCCCCAAAAACATCGTTTAGGGCCTCAAAACGACTCCAAAAGTTCAGGACACAAAAAACTGCTAAAAATAGTAAGTTGTGCTGAAACTAAAAAACAGAAAGAATTGATGGCAGGGGTTCAAGTGGAATAGGTGGGTGGCCACCAATATACACCTGGATCATTAATGCCCCAAAACGGCTTCAAGCATGTAGGACCTGAAAACCTGCTTAAAATAGTAAGCTGCTGGAAGTGAAAAGATGGAAGAATTGATGTTGCGGGTCCAAATAGAATAGGTTGGCAGCCACACATATCCACCTGGATCATTCCTCCCTCCTTAGGAAGAAATGGTCTACATTGTGTTAAGTTCCTCCATGGGGGTAAAATTCCACTAAACTTGGTATTGGATTTTTCCAGGATGTCGCGGACCTGTTGGCAGACGTGCTGGATGTAGATGTGCCGCCGATGGGCAACCATTGAAGGATCTGGGAAAAGTTATCTATCATCGCATTCCCCTCTTTCTCGAGGGCCTCCTTGAACAAGATTTTGATATGATATTCTGCTCCCTCGTCTTTCTTTCCTTTCGCAATGGGGGGTCGTCGGGGTTTGCGAGGCTGATCTTGCGATGGGTCAACCAGATCGAGCCTGAACTCCTTATACCCTGACCGCGTTAGGGACATGCAAAGAAAAATAGAGAAAGAGCAGACTCGCTCTAATACCACTGATCCAGATTTTATGTAGGAATGCAACAGAATACATAGATAGGCATAGAGACAGAGATGCAGCAGAAATAATGCTTCATTTTATTAATAAAAGAATGACTAAAATAAGCTTACAAAAATAATAGAAACAAGCTAGGGCATTGGTATCGTATCTCTGAGAAAATATGTGGTGTACACAGGCCTCTAAACTGTGTTACGTTGATGCTCGAAGGCCTATTACAGACATAATGGAAATATATGAGCTAGGGTAGTGGCAGCATATCCCTGAGAAGAGATGTGATGGCTACTAGCCCCTAAACTGTGTTACAATGAGGCTCGAAGGCCTATTTATTGTTGAGAAACAATGTAAAACTAGAAACTTCCAAAAACCTAACCCTAGGAGATGAAGCGTCAAAACTATGGGACTTGTTTGGGTAAATTTGTATTTCAACTTCCCAGGGACAAAACTTTGGTATCCGATCTTCGTTTGACGCGCTCAATAGCTCATTAGAAAGATCTGTCAAAGGACTGCAACTTTTGGTGTGAGAAGGACAACCACTGTTGTTCTCGATTTTCCAAAAAAACGTTGTTTAGGGCCTAAAAATGTCTCTGGAAGTTCAGGACCCGAAAAACTACTACAAATAGTAAGTTGTGCTGAAACTTAAAAACAGAAAGAACTGATGGCAGGGGTTCAAATCGAATAGGTGGGTGGCCACCAATATCCACTTGGATCATTAATGCCCCTAAATGGCTTCGAGCATGCAGGACCCGAAAACCTGCTAAAAATAGTAAGTTGCTAGAAGTGAAAAGCTGCAAGAATTGATGTTGCGGGTCCAAATGGAATAGGTGGGCGACCACTGATATCAACTTGGATCATTCCTCCATCCTTAGGAAGAAATGGTCTCCATTGCGTTAAGTTCCTCCATGGGGAGAAAATTCTGCTGGACTTGGTATTGGATTTGTCCAGGATGTCACGAACCTATTGGCGGACGTGCTGGATGTAGATGTGCCGTCGGTGGGCAGCCGTTGAAGGATCTGGGAAAAGTTATCCGTCATCACGTTCCTCTATTTCTCGAGGGCCTCCTTGAACAAGATTTTGATAGGATCTTCTGCTCCCTCGTCTTTCTTTCCTTCTGCAATGGGGGGTCGTCGGGGTTTGCGAGGCCGATATTACGATGGGTCAACCAAATCAAGACTAAACTCCTTATACCCTAACCGCATTGGGGACATGAAAATAAAAACAGAGAAAGAGCAGACTCGCTCTGATACCACTGATCCAGATTTTATGCAGGAATGCAACATAATACACATATAGCCATAGAGACAGAGATGCAGTGGAAATAATGCTTCATTTTATTAATAAAAGAATGACTGAAATAAGCTTACAAACATAATGGAAACAAGCTAGGGCGCTGGTAGCATATCTATGAGAAGAGATGTGGCGTACGCAGGACTATGAATTGTGTTACATTGAGGCTCGAAGGCCTATTACAGACATAATGGAAATAGATGAGCTAGGGTACTAACAACGTATCCCTTAGAAGAGATGTGATGGCTACCAGCCCTTGAACTGTGTTACAATGAGGCTCGAAGGCATATTTACTATTGAGAAACAATGTAAAACCTGAAACATCCAAAAACCTAACCGTAGGAGATGAAGTGCTAAAAATGTGGGCCATGTTTGGGTAAATTGGTGTTTCAACTTCCCGAGGACGTAACTTTGGCATCTGATCTCCATTTGACGCGCTCAATAGCTCGTTAGAAATATATATCCAAGGAATAAAAGTTTTTGTGTGAGAAAAAGACTATGATGTCACTATTGGTTAAAAAAAAAACATTGTTTAGGGCCTCAAAGCAGTTGCAGAGTTAGGACCAACAGTAAAAATGGTAAGTTGTGCTGAAACTTAAAAACGGAAAGAACTGATGGCGGGGGTTAAAATGGAATAGGTGGTTGGCCACCAATATCCACCTGGATCATTAGTGCCCCAAAATGGCTTCGGGTGTGTAGGACCCGAAAACATGCTAAAAATAGTAAGCTGCTGGAAGTGAAAAGTTGCAAGAATTGATGTTGCGGGTCCAAATGGAATAGGTGGGTGGCCACCGATATCCACTTGGATCATTCCTCCCTCAGGAAGAAATGGTATCCATTGCGTTAAGTTCATCCATGGGGGGGAAATTCTGCTGAACTTTGTATTAGATTTGTTTAGGATGTCGCGAACCTATTCGCGGATGTGCTTGATGTAGATGTGCCGCCGGTGGGCAGCCGTTGAAGGATCTGGGAAATGTCATCCGTCATCGCATTCCTCTGTTTCTCGAGGGCCTCCTAGAACAAGATTTTGATAGGATCTTCTGCTCCCTCGTCTTTCTTTCCTTCTACAATGGGGGGTCGTCGGGGTTTGCAAGGCTGACCTTGCAATGAGTCAACCAAATCGAACCTGAACTTCTTATACCCTGAATGTGTTGGAGAAATATAAAGAAAAAAAGAGAAAGAGCAGACCTGCTCTGATATCACTTATCTGGATTTAATGTAAGAACGCTACAGAATACACATATAGACATAGAGACAGAGATGTAGCGGAAATAATGCTTCATTTTATTAATAAAATAATGACTGAAATAAGCTTACAAACATAATGGAAACAAGCTAGGACGTTGGTAGCATATCTCTAAGAAGAGATGTGGCATACACAGGCCTTTAAATTGTGTTACATTGAGGCTCGAAGACATATTATAGATATAATGGAAATATATGGGCTAGGGTATTGGTAGTGTATCCCTAAGAAGAGATGTGATCGCTACCAGCCCCTGAAATGTGTTACAATGAGGCTTGAAGGACTATTTATTGTTGAGAAACAATGTAAAACCCGAAACGTCCAAAAACCTATCCCTAGGAGATGAAGCGCCAAAACTGTGGGTCCAGTTTGGGTAAATTGGTGTTTCAACTTCTCGTGGACGTAACTTTGGCATCCGATCTTCGTTTGACACGCTCAATAGTTCGTTATAAAGATTTTCTTGAGGAATACAACTTTTTGTGTGAGAAAGACAACAAATTTCGGTCTCGATTTTCCCAAAAAACATCGGTTAGGGCCTCAAAACGGCTCTGGAAGTTCAAGACCCGAAAAATTTCTAAAAATAGTAAGTTGTGCTGAAACTTAAAAACGGAAAGAACTGATGGCGGGGGTTAAAATGTAATAGTTGTGTGGCTACCAATATCCACCTGGATCATTAATGTCCCAAAATGGCTTCGGGCGTGCAGGACCCGAAAACTTGCTAAAAATAGTAAGCTGCTGGAAGTGAAAAGCTGCAAGAATTGATGTTGCGGGTCCAAATGGAATAGGTGGGCGGCCACCGATATCCACCTGGATCACAATCAGTGGTTTGACTATGCAAGGAAACTCTATGAAAAAGAATTAGAGGTTGAGCCTCCTCCTAGGATCAACACATCTACAAAGCTTTTCACAGTACAAGAGGTGGAGGCAGGAATTAAAAAGCTGAAATCAGGGAAGGAAAAGGACTTGGTTGAACTTCAAGCAGAATATCTAAAGTGGGGAATGAACATTTTGGCACCCCAGATCATGGAAATATTCAACAATGTCATTCACCAAGGGTTCCCAAGGGATTGGACAACTAGTCTAGCAATTATCCTTTTTAAAAGCGGAGACATTAATAATCCTTCCAACTATAGAACCATTATGATCAATCCTATGTTTGCAAATATTTTCAGTGGCATGGTAGAAAATAGAATTAGTAAGTGGGAAGAAGCAAAAGAAAAGAGGGCAAAAGGGCAAGCAGGTTTTAGGCTGAAGCATTCTACAGTAGATCATGGTATCACGCTGAGACACATTGTTGAAAAGGTTTGGGGGAGCAAAGAAGAAGTATTTTTCTTCTTTGATGACTTCAAAAATACATTTGACACGGTCCCTAGAGATAAGTTGTGGCGTAGAATGGAAGAACTTGAAATTCCTTTACAATATAGAGCTGCTGTCCATAGGCTTTATGAAGAGGTGAAAGTCAAGATTAGAACTTCAACATGCATTTCAGAAAGTTTTAGAAGTGACATCGGAGTCAAGCAAGGTTTCCCTTTATCCCCTACCCTTTTTGGTTTACATATTGACAAATTGGAAGAGTGGCTAAATTTGCAAGGTGGGGATGGTGTTCGATAAGGGGATTTTGTGATGAAGCTTCTTCTATATGCCAATGATCTTGTGCTGGTTGCTAAATCAGCCCATGGATTGCAGATGCACCTATATGCCCTTGAGCATTTTTGTAAAGCAGTGAGGATGCAAGTCAATACCAGTAAGACCAAGATAATGATTTTCTCTAATAAAAGGAAGCAAAACTAGCATACGTTCTTCTTTCAAGACAAAATTCTTGAAGAAGTAAATGAAT